>VWZP01006299.1:99549-196498 GCA_013396995.1 Dicaeum eximium | reverse complement strand
CCCTGTGTCCTCTCTCGGCCCGCAGGATGCAGGGCGCCGGTACGGCCCTCCACGAGCTGCTGGTGTCGGCGCAGCGCCGAGGCTGTCTCACCGCCGGCGTCTACGAGTCGGCCAAGCTGATGAATGTGTAAGTAGGGCGGCGGGAGGCAGGGGGAGTGTGTAAGTCAGCCCGGCGGGGCTGCGGGGCGGCCGGCGCCGACCGCGGGACTCATTAGGATGCTCCCTTCTTGCAGCGACCCCGACAACGTCGCGTTCTGTGTGCTGGCCGCGGACCAGGAGGACGAGGGGGACATCGCTCTGCAGATCCACTTCACTCTGATCCAAGCCTTCTGCTGCGAGAACGACATCGACATCGTGCGGGTGAACGACGTGGCCAAGCTGGCGGCCATCGTGGGGCCCAGCGAGGACTCGGGGGAGCCGCGGGATCTCCACTGCATCCTCATCACGGTGCGTGTCCCGCGGGCGCCGAGCGCGGGCCCCCCGGCGCTGCCGGATCTGCCCCCGCTGCCAGAGCCTGCCGCGGGCGGCCCCTTCTCTCGCTGCGGGTGGTCGAGTCCTGGGCTGGGCACAGTCAGAGCGCTTGGCACACAGCGAGTCAGCTGAGTAGTAGTAGTAGAAGGAGGAGGAGGAGGAGGAGGCAGAACTTCTCGTAACTGGATTTCCTCCGCTGTCCACAAGGGCAGCATCTCTGCTTCCTGTCTTGTCTGTGTCAAGACAGAAACTGTCTGGAAGTGCTTCCAGTCCTAAGCTAATGCTTCTGTAAATATTATGATGACTTTAGCTGGCAAGCAGCACTCACGGTGTGCAACTTTTTTCTTTTTTGCAGAACCCGAATGAAGAAGGCTGGAAGGACCCAGCTCTGGAGAAACTGAACTTGTTTTGCGAAGAGAGCCGAAATGTCAATGACTGGGTGCCAACTATCACCCTGCCTGAGTGATGGTCACTTGGTGCACTGGAGAGGCTGAAACCTTTGTTGCGTTCTCAACGTGCTGTGCGTTCACCAAAATGTGCAACAAGCTGCTGATTCCATGGATTAGCCTGGTCAAGAGACTGGATTAAAGTCCCTCAGACTGGCATGCAGTGGGCTCTTACGGAGGAGAAAAAGGAAAACAGCTCATCTCAGCAGTGAGCCTCAGCAGGCTGTGGAGAGGCTGACATACCATGGAACTGAAAGAAGTATTGCAAGTTTGGCTATATGGAGCTGTTTCAGAAGGGAGAGGGAAAGTTGAGGGAAGTGGGCCAAAACTTTCCAGAAGGACTGGATAGAGTACTGTAACTAGGAACTGTTGGTGCTGTCTGCAGAACACAGGAGAAAGTATCAATATTTATGGAGTATTGGGGATTGTTACTAAGACAAATGCAGATAATCCAAAGCAGACAGACTTGAACAGGCCTCTTGGGTCACTCTGCAGATCTGTTTTAATACTGCAATAACTTTTATTGAAATATTTGCTGCTATTGAAGCTTTCATAATAAATTTTTGACAATTAATTTCTGGGAGTGTCTTGCTTGCTGGGCGTGGGGAAGCATGTCACTGAAATACCACTGATGTTTTGCTTGTGTGCTGTAGTGTGCAAAGATCTACTCCACAGTAATGGAGTTATTGCTCAAATACTTTGCTGGGCTGGCTGAATGAAGTGCTGTGCTGTCCAAGTTGATAATTCAACCTTTTACCCTCTTGCAACAGCTGCTTATCGCAACAGCTTGCAAGACGAAGGAGTCGCATGCCTAATGAGCTCACTTATTGTAATAGGAGGTCTTTGTAGTCTGCTGGAGGAACACAATGCATGTTAGAAACATGGATTTCTGGAATACAGACCTCCAGTAAATTGCATCATTGATTCTTAAATATGACTTAGATGCATTCAGAGCTGACGTGTTTTCACTTGACAGAAGCGGCTTAAACATGATGGGGGGGCTGCAAAACTCCTTAGATGTCAAACACATCTAACATTTGCTTTGATTGGAATGACATCATTAAATCTAAAACTAGCAAATGGTGAATAAACATCACATCTGCCACAAGCTGCTCTCTGATTGCCATATGCTGTAACAATAGAAGCTGTCAGTCCAGAAGCCAATTTTGCGAAACCTAATTGCATGACAACACCAAATTAAGTCCAAAACAATTTGAGGATGGTGTGGCCTTTTTTAGAGATTCTGTCATGAAAAGTTAATATGGGTGGGTTGATTAAAAGGGGAAAACATCACCCCATTTTTGTGCACAAACTATGCATGTGCTCCAGGACTTGACATTAAAATGGCACAGTAATAATCCCCTCTCCACAGAGCAAGAAAGCTAAACTACTCACTTCCTTTATAGGCAGTAAAACCACTCAGTTATCGCAATTGCATTTCCTCTGGGCTGGCTTGCAGTGATTGACAGTAGCACTTGCTGAAAAGTGGTCATTTCCACTTGAGCAAGGAAGCTGCTTGCTCTCAGCTTCATTGTTCCTGATAAGGGAAGTTCAAATTCAGCTCCAGCATTCCTGGAATATGCTTCCTTGTACAGGAGGTATCTAGCAGTGTTTGGCCTTTGTTACTGTGTCATGAGAGGCTGTAGGCTGGCAGCATAACCAGAGCTTAGGCTGAAGTAAACACTACAGGGGCCTCAGACCTCTGTAAGCAGTCGGTTTTGCACTTAAGATACAGGAGTTTCTGCACAACCTGTTTTTCTACTTAACCCGCACTCAGCAACTGGTGTCTGTCTAGGACTTTGAGAAAAGTCACATGGAGGAGCAAGAGAATAAACAACTCTGGCAGCTGTGATAACAGAAACTGCCTTTAAGGCAGTTGCGTTGATACACAGAACATATCAAGTGTGGGTGCTTTATTAGACATTTTTATGTTTTTCTCTTAGCAAATGCAGGTTTCTTCATTTTACAGACAAAAACATATTTCTGCTCTTTGCCTGGGGGCTAATCAGTACTCAGAGCCAAGAACAGATTAAAGTGGACTGTCCTGAATTCAACTTTCATGGGAAGTGTAAGCAGTACTTTACAGCCTTGAGTGGTTTAAACAAGCCTGAGAAGACTAAAGGAAGTTCTCACGCATGTATACAATTATATAAATCATTAAACTGTAGCAGAGAGTAAGCATAACTGGTCTGTTGACTGAGACAGTAGGCATAGGTAGTGGAACCTGGTGGGAAGTTTAACTTTCCAGCTTTTATGGAAGGAGTATACTATGCAGAAAACAGTGAAATTAGTGGGGCAACACCAAAATACTCTTGTGAAGATGTTTCCTCTAGTCTCATAAAAGATGGGAGGATGACCTTCTTCAGCCTTGTGAAACTATAAGCTGTGCCCCATGAGAGGTACATGATTTCTTATTTTAGTGACCTCTGCAATTCTCCTGAAATCCCCTACTGATCACTGCAAATACACTGTAATTCAAATAGTACAAAACTGAGCTAGCCTGCAAATGTTATTAATACAGTGCTGCAACCAAAGGCAGCTCTGACGTGCAAGTTATGTGCTGCTCCAAGTCTTTGTAGTGATCGACACTACTCAATGTAGCAAAACTTCAGCAGCTGGTATCTACATCTTTACATATATAACTGCACAAAGAGCAACTATACATTTGTTAGAGGGCAGACTTGGGTATTATTGACTGTAGTGGGGACAGCTAGTCAGGAGATGGTTGGCTCATCAGATGTTTTGCCAAGTACCTGGGATATCTGGAGGAACACTAGTCTCTTGAGCAATATGCCCCGAGTACTTTGCCTTCCCAGAAAACAGAACTCAGGAGACAGGCACTATGGGTTTCCAGAACCACTGGAGCTCTGCCAAGGTGCCCCTCTCCCAGCTGTGTTGCATAGTCTGTACGGGCTGGCTTGTGCTGTGCCATGGTGGCCACGTCAGGGGGCTCTGGGGAGGAGACTGAAATTGACAGATGTTAATAATAAAGGTGGTTCTTCAGGACATGACCAGCTGAGGGACATGGCACAAGGTGCAGGACATGGAGTGGAGTTACAGATTGATGGTGCTTCTGGCTTTGCTTTCCATCAGACTTTTCACTTGTGTGCTACTAGGTGATAAAAACTCTATATTTCAATATTGTCATCATAGCTTTGGTGTTGTGCTGACTATATTCTAGGTATGTTTTTTAATGAAGTGATGCATAAAGTTTAATTTCAATTTTTTTGAGAAATAACTTTGCATTTTTTCTATGTATCTATTTCACCACCTAATGGTAATGACTGACAGGAATTTCTCTTCGTATGTGGTTGCCTTCTCTTAATGATGTTTCCTTCCTGTTATACTTCTGTACATTTCTTTACCTTTCTCTCTTTGTGGTTATAGATAGTAATCTCTTCAGATGCCTGACAGTTTTGTTTTGTGCTATATTAACTGCATTATCATCTTATCAGGATATATGTGTGAATACTGGCACGCAGTGGTTGTAGACAATACTTCCTCTTTTCCTGTGGAGTAGAAAATGCAAAAAGGAAGGTAATAAAGGTAATGTTATGAAGAGGAAGGCAAACTATTGCACAAAATAAAGTTTGCATAAAATCTGTGTGTATGCTAGATTATATAAACAGTGTTTATAGCTCTGGGTGCTCAGGGAAGGAGCTTAGATTTCTGCACACTGATGGAGTTTTAGTTATAGGTGGAGGCTGTTTGAATTGATGTATATTCTGTAAGGAGATGATCTTTGCAAAATTGCTAGTGTCAGAAACATGCCATAGCACTGCTGTCTGACTCATAAGGGAGACCTGGCTCATCTCAACAAATCTATTTATGCCAGCTCTCTCTATTTATGCCCTGACATCAGGAGGAAAGAGCAGTGTGTGCCCATGTTGAAACAAAGCCAGTATGCAGCCAGTATCTTACCAGTGATGGCAAATGCCATCACATGTGTGTGCAAGAGAGATGTGAGGAGAAGGATGTGTGACCACTGTATTCCTTGTAGGGGCACACATTGTGGACAGCTGGGCTCATGACTGTGCGTCCACAAGGCTTCATTCACTGCACAGCAGCAGTGGCAGAATCCAAGGCAGAGGGATGGAGCTGTACAGACAGCACATGCACCCCACCAGAGCCATTCTTTCTACAGGTTTTTATGAAAACTGCTTTTCATTCCTGCTTATTCCTTATCTGTTTCATCATGGCAGCTATGATTTACTCATTTAGTGAAGTCTGGACATGCAACAATAGGATATTGAAAAAAGCTGTGTTAATACTTCTTGTATAATTATTTCATACTAAATGAGTGAATACTTGTATTATTCTGCATTGTTCTGCAATAAGATAGCATTATACATAACCTTCTGACTATTGGAATGGATGTGAAATATTGGTTTGAATGTATCAATATCTTTAAAAGTATGATCAGATCCCATACATCACAGTTATAGTGGTTGTATCTCCTCCAGCCTTTCCTTGCACTGGCATATGATTATTTTGCCATGCTCACTTTCTTTTTGTGCCCAAAAAGAATATGAAGTTATTTCCTTCTGTGTGTATAATCCTCTCTGTAGAGCTGACTTTACTTTGAAATCATGACTTTGCAATATTAGTATCAACGCACACTGCTAATTTGAAATTCATTTGTTCCACTATTTTTTTGCTTGTTTTGTTTTGGGTTTTTTTGATTTGGTTTCATTGCTTACTTGCTTGCTTTTTCCCTGGGATTGGAGAGATAGCTATAGAAAATAATATGAAGTTTAGTTTCTGTTTTTATATTGCCTCTGTGCTACTAGTGGCAAGAAAAAAACTACCTTTTAAAAAATATTATTTCGACAAAAGCTGTTATAACCCTGGTAGGAAGTCCCATGTATTATAATCCATTGCAGAATAGTGACAAAATTTAACAAAGGACATGTAATATGAATTTTAATATCACAAGGAGTTTCTGTGCCACTAGACTTTGAATTAAAATTTTTTGGAGTGGGGAATTTGAGTTTTGCTTTCTATTCCCTTTTTGGGGATATCTAAGCTGTACCAACCTAGCTTTCACATCCTATTGAAGCCAGCATGAAGCAATGGTGCTTAGTAACTTCTATTTAAATTAATAAATAGCTAAGGCCCAAAGTTTCAAATCTGTACTTCAGAAACAAGACATTGTACTAAGTGCATTTGGATACCAATATGCTCAACTGTGAGCCCAGACCCCAAACTCTCCAGTCAAGCAACTTATTTAACTGTATAACCATAAACTTGTTTACCAGATTGAGGCTTTGCTCCTCTGCTTAAGAACGTGCACTGTGAGGGCACAGCTGCATTAAATGTTTTATCTTGGATCAGTCAAGTGGCTGGATGGAATCTGTATCTCTTTTCCTGCTAGCCTGCTTTGGTTCACGCAGCAGAACACAGTTGGACCATGCAAACAGGATTTCTCTTGGAAGAAACCAAGCCAGTAGACATACTCTAAGGGACCACCTAATGCTTTCCAGCTGCCATTGCGCATTCAGCTCACGGGACCACACTTGAGGTACATACAGTACAATTATTTGCTGATTAAGAGTAAATAGGCAAGTCTTGGCAGTCAAAGAAGAGAAGTACGTTGGCCTACTTTTCACAAAAGAAGTGATTTTAGTGTAATACACATACCAATTTGTTTTAAACAATTGCATGCTCTGAATTAACAGGGTTAAAAATCTGCTTTGGCAGCAGCTTGCTGAATTTAATTGTTTCTGAGGCAAGAACGATGAATGGGACTATTTCTAGAAGTGGTTGCCAAAGGTAGTTTTTGTAATAGGCCAGCGCTGCCCAACTGGCAGCGTCAGGACAGCTTTGCCTGGCCTGGTGCCTTTGTGCCTGAGGAGCAGGTGGCTTCATGAGCCACGCGTGGTGCTCCCGCCCTGCTGCCGTGCCACCCCGCAGGACAGGCACTGCATGAGCCCTGTGCTGGCCAAAGCAGGGGCTGTCCCCTGTGGGGAACCTATCCACTCCAATTGCCACCCATTATGCAGCTGGACTTTCTACACAGGTGCAACGGTACAGAATACTTGCAGATGATTTCCAGATGACATGAGGTTTTCCAAGAGAAAACCTTGCATTAAGATCTGAATCCCTGAATTAAATTGTAGCAATGTCACAAACAGCTTTTAAAATATAGTAAATGCAAGGTGATGCATCTCATTGCATAGTAGGAGATCGTCACTACTAAGTGAGAGACTCTGGGATCTTAGACCAGCCCCACAATTGGTCTTGTCTTTGGTCTTGTATAACATTTCTGTGCTTTAGGGGTACCTATGTTTAAAGCAACCTGCTTACTCTAACCTATTTTTCCAGATACAGGAGTTAATGCAACAAAAAATTGCATAATGTCAGTATGTGCTTCTGTGCTGTTGAAGGCATGTTTATGGTATGTGAGGAATGAAGCTGTATGTGGTTAAAAATGGTAGAGCACTTCACTTTTTCTGAAGTATCAGTTGCATTTTTTGCTAATGCAGAGATGCTCTCTGTCTCACATTCTGCTCTGTTTCTGTAGTGCTATAAAAACAGATGTTCTGTCGTTCTTCAAACAATTTGAGGATCAAGAAAGCAATAACAAGCACTGGATGGTTTGTACTAAATGACCATCTTACCTGGAAGCTACACCTCCTGCAGAGGAATCATAGAAGACCTGTACACAGCCTATCTTGTCTGGGATTGGAATCACTCACTCCCACCAATATCAGGCTCAGCCTTGCATAGGTCACTGCCTCATGAAGTCAGAGTGTATTGTACAAGTGTAAAAACAGGGGCTTTTAAATGTGTTATGGAGCCATGGGTAATAGAAGCATGCTTTCTGCCTATTAAATGTGATGACAGAAATTGTTCCAGGTCTCTCCAACCATCTGGCTATCGAGTCTAATTTACAGCAAAGGTAGATTGCATGGCTCTCTGGAAAGAGATGTTTTCCATTTCTGAATCTGGTTTCTTGGTTTAAATAACTTTTAAAAAGTGCTGCTTGTTTGCTTTTATAACAGCTAAATCAGTTTTCAGGCATATAGCCATTCTTCATGGCCTGTAACACATGTGAAAATATTGTTTAATTGGGAAATATGTAGTGCTTTTATCCCCATGCTAAGGTACATCTTGAATTTTGTAACATTTTTCTTCTCTTCAAGCTATGTATAATTTGTAAAATAATTCCTAATTTAGGGCTAAGTCCTGAGAAGCACTGAAGGAGCTGGGTGGCTAAATTTAAAAAAATAGATAAATAACAATAGCACTGAATTATGGTAGTTGTACTTGTAAAATAATTTGGACATATTTCCAGAAGAGAGACATTGCATTTAACTAAACATAGTATACATATCCTTGTAAGGTGTATGCAAATAGCTTCTCCCCCATAAGCACTGGTTCATACACACGTAGGAAGAAGATGCAGAATGATTCAAATCTGACACTATGTAAATTAGTTGGTATTTTGTCTCTGTGTGCTCTGCTCCAAGTTTTGTCAGAAGAAAATTTGCCACTAGAACAGGGCTGCAGTACGGAATTCCCTGGTGTGCCTCTCTCAGCAAGCCTGCCTGTTTCAACAGAAGAAACAAACCAACAAACTCGATAGTGTGCTACGAAGGTCTGCCCGTGTTGCACAGTTCCCACGGGGCAGGTCACTTAGTGGAAAAACAATAGCAGCTCTCAGAAAACTATGCAAAGGGTTTCTCAACTCTTGTACATCCTCTACACGTACTTCTAGACTGCATTTTCAAATAAGTATTTGTCTTGTGTTGTGCTTTCAACAGTTCACTTGGTGTCAAGGGCTCACGGTTTGGCGTCTGACATGGAGGAGCCTATGAGGTATTGCTGAATTTATCTGAACAAGGGAGGAAGGAGTTGTGCAAAAGTACCTCACTAAGCAGGCAAAAGTAACATGGCACAGAGCTTTTCAAAGCAATGGTATGATAAAGTTTTGGTGTCCTAATTATTCCGTATCTAACCACTAACAATTACATGTTGCTCTATATTTGGTTTGCCAGAGGAGCCTAGTGGTGTTATACCTAGCATGAATGCAGAAGCAGTAAAATTCCCTTTTAGGGAAGAGCAGCCGTAGATAGATGGCTGAGTGGGAGGCATCAGGTATGGAAATGGTCACTGGAGTTTGGTGGCAAAAAAAAATACCCTATGCCAATGATTGCAGGACTGAATACTTTATATGAGGCTCCACAATTAATATTTGAACCAGGTAGACCAGAACTATTGAAAATAACCAAGTACTACAAAATCTATAAAAGATCTATATAGATCTTTAAGATCTATATCTGCTGTCCAGATAGATGACAACAGCTCAGTGTCCTGTCTGGTGCCAAGCCTGCTGCATGTGCTCATAATTTATTACATACTCCAGAAAATAATCTTTGGAGAAAGGATTTCTGAATGATTCAGCTTCAGAAACAGAATCTGGCAGTGTGCACAACCAGACTTCAAGGTAGGCATCCAGGAGAAAACAGGCACAGAGCTTGTGGACATTGTAACAGCCCTGCTGCATCATGCAAGTTACGTGTGACCATCCACATGGATCTGAAGAATAACACGATGCTTTGTTTACGTGGTAAATATTTGACTGGCCTTTCTGTACCTTCACCTGAATTACTAATAACTTACTGTGGTGTGTCATTGAAGCAAATTGCAGTGTAATTATGATAATAAACCCATGCAGGCCAGATCCAGGAGGACCCTGTGGAGAAGATGCTGGAGCATGCTCTGCTCCCAGAAGTGCTGATGTTACTGCACAAGCCTTGGCTGGCTGAGGACATTTTGCAAGAACTGGTTCCCCTCCTCCCAAACCTGCATTTCTCCCCCTTAGGCCCACATCCTGTAATGCTGCCTCTGCAGAGCCCACAGCTTCAGACACATCCGTGCAGCTTCCCTGTCCAGGAGCAGGTTACTCCAGGCTTTCTAGGGGCCTGCTTGTAACATTTGGTTGTCCTCTTGAGGTTTCTGCAGTGCTTCTTTGGCAGGGACTGAAGTTAAAGCAGGATGGGGTAGGAAATATGTCACTGCTGTCCCTCTCTGAGAAGCCAAAGGTGTAGTGGTCTCAGGGGTGTTGTGGCCCCAGGGATCCCGACGTGGCCAAACCACCCGGTCCACCCACTCTCCTGCCCCACAGGAAGGGAATGGGCTTCCTCTCTGTCCCAGCCTCACTGAGCTCCCCATTGCCCAGGTGATGTATCTACACTGAGCTATTGGTTGTCTGCTAAAAGTGCAACATGGACAAGTTCCCCATTACTCCCTGAAGCTATGAAGAATGTCAGAAGACTAGTGGGAAACTTCAGAAGCAGCAGTTCCTTCCACAAGCTGGAGATAAATTTCCATTAATGATAAGTGCAGAAGAAAGCAGCCACCTGATTCAGCTTCTGCAGTAACATTCTCATCTTCCACAGGCATAGGCTTTACTGAAATGAAAACTGAATATAAGCTACAATTGCAGTTACCAAACATACTTACATAAAGCCTTTCACAGCAGCAGCGTATCAGCTGGTGGGGGCTGTTTCTAGAAACTAAGGTTTCTTTGTTTCTTAGCAGCAGATGATTTCCTCTCCTGGGGCAATTATGTAGCCTAATTGCCTGTAATAATCATCCCTGCTAGAAGTGCCTTAATACCAGCCCTTCTTCTTTTTTGCACTTCTTACTGACTTTCTGCTTCCAAATAGCAGAGGTTGACTTTACACAGTTAGAAGGCACAGGCAATATTTAAGAATATATATTTTTTCTTATCTAATGCCCTTCTTTGATGTGGTTATTGGTGCCTAAACAGGAAAAAAAAATTAAAAAAAATTATAATGTTAATTTTGAGATGTGACCTATTCCTGAAACATAAATTGTCCTTCCAGTTGCTTACAGTTGTTTGGGGTGTATTTTTATTTTAACACTTCTTTGTATTTATTATCTTTGTAAGATACCAATTAGATGAGATGTGCCAGTGATGGACTCTCTTATGCTCCATTACAACAAGTTTTAAAAGTAAACCAGAAAAATCCATTTAAAAAGTCATAAGGTATGCTGGATATTGGCAGGATGGATTAGGTAATATATCTTGTCACTACTGACTTTCCTGGTTTCATTTAGATGTTACCAGTGTTTTCTTTCTTGCAGATAATGTTGTAGCAATACCTGATCATTCATAAATACCTTTTCCAGCATTTACATTCATTTTGAACAGTGAGCAATATAGCTTGATTTTTGGACAAAGTTCAGCAAAATTCATAACCATACAGGTTAAAAACAAAGGTTTATCCTGGCTAATTTTTTTTTTTTTTTTTTTTTTTTTTTTTTTTTTTTTTTTTTTTTTTGTTGTTGCTGACAAGGAGCAGATGTCTAGAGAAGGGTATCAGAAAAGGGCAAGCCCATAGGGATCCTTCCCAATTGTGAAGCTCCTAAGAAAACTTGCAGCCCTGGGAACTTCTGTGTCTAGCATAGTAGTAACGATATATGTTTTCAACATAACTTATTTAGAAGCTGAATGCTTACAATTCAGGTGCTGGAGATAGATATTTAGTAAGTGTGTTGTCAAAATCATAGTAAAAATGTTCCAGAAACACAGAAAAACAGAGTTCCCAGGTGGAGTGTATAAAGATATCTGACAAGGAGATTGCTCAGCTCCCTGCAATCTGCTTCTGTAGATCCTTCACAAGGCATCACTTTCTTCCTCATCAGGGTGCAAGGGGAAGATGCATGTTCTGTTTGCTTAAGGGCAGAGGGATTTTTGATAGAGTCCAATAATCATGTCAATGAGTATGACTTTTCCAAAAGAGGATTGCTATCTTCACTGTTAATTTAGTCCATAAGAAAGGCCTTTTATTCTGATTAAGTTATACTTTAGAACTCAATCAGGGCTATACTGCCTATTAACAAAAAATATTGCTGTTCAATGTATGCTTTTGATAGTAGTATTTTGATAATTATTTAAAGCCTGCCATTGCCACTCATGAAAGAAAAAGAGCAACCATAACCACCTTATTAATGCCAAAGTTGAGTAATAAGGTTAAGTGGTATCTGATTAATGCAGGCACACTTAAACTACAGGAAGAGAGACAATTAAACTTAATTTGGAGAAATGAAAGAAAAAAACTATAACCAGAAATCTTTTAGAGACATGGCATGTGTGTGTCGGAAAAAGGTTGGTTATGGTGTGATTGGGCAGGGACTGCTCTCTGTGAGAACCTGGATGCTTGTATGCATCCAAGATGAGGATATGGGTGTGTTCAAAGAAGAGGCATAAATATCTTGCAATGTAGAAGTTTAACAAAAATACAAATGTCAATTCTTGAGATCCAGGTTCTAGTCCAGGTCTTTTCCAGTGTCATCTAATTTCACCAACTAGAGGGTTGTACTACCTTATACAGGCTAAAGACACTCCAGGGATGCAGGCTTTGCACTACCTAAAAACCACTTTGGCAAGGTGATCAAGCTGCTCTCAGCCTCCTCTGTCTACTGACTCACCTCAATATATAGGGCTGTATCCAGACAGGCATTCATTCGTTTCTCTGGTGGGAGTGGTGGGACAGAGGTCAGAGCACACTTTAAAGGCAAAGGCTGCAACTTGTTTCCTGAATTCTAAACTCAGCCTGTGGACCTGAGCAAAGAAGCAGGAAGACAGCTCTTGTCTGAAACTAAAATTAGGTTTTACCTAATTTTAGTTTCAGACAAAAATGACATCTCTATCAGTTTTTAAGAAATGCTTTCATCTTTAGATGTTTGCCTAAGACATTATTATTTCATAGACCCTTGGTCCATTATTTCATGGACCCTTGGTAAGTAAACAAGGAACCTTGAGCATTCAGGAATCCAAAGTTTATGAACAGCTGACAAAATTCTGTAAAATAAAGCTCAGTAAACTTGAAAATATTTTTCCTCCCATCCAAATCATACAACAGAAGCAATGTTGCTTTGGGCCCTATCACTTTACATGTACAGGAGCACTTGTCATTGCTGTGTGGCTTGAAGAGAGATGTGAATGAAACTGCACAAAAGTTAACTAAGCTGGCCCTTTTGTGGGGAGTATCAGTCTGTTGTTATCACAAATTCCCCCAAACAGAAAAACTCTTGCCCTTTCTCTAGGAACATTTCATTGCTTGAGCATAATTTTTCATGCATAAACAGAACAGGTCTGGACATTTGAAACTGCTGAATTTTGCACTCCCTCAAGAGAACCAGAAAACCAAGCATTAGGAGAACCTCTTCTCTGCATATGGTGTTATTGCATCAGGAACTTGTAATAACACTGGAGGAATACTAAAATTTTAGAGCCTTAAGGAACCATGAGACCTCTGTTTGTGGATGTAATTATATAGTAGGATATTGTTACAAAGTAGAAAGTCAGAGATAAAGAGAAGCCACTGAAAGCAGTTTTGCAAACTGTCACCCTTACATAATTCACAGAGATGGTGCTGGAAAAGGAAGGATGTTGTGCTTAACTTTAATAGGAAACTATAAACACTGGACCAAACTACTGTGGTGATAGCTCTGTCCAAATCAATGTGATGAGATGAGAACTAAATTTGTCCCTTTGTGACTGTCTCCCTTGGGAGGCTACACGAATGCTTTGGAGTCCTTTGGGAATTATCCCACCCTTGACTTCCCCTGGTATTTGCATGATAATGACAACTGTGACCTCTTTGTAAGCATCATGCCAGTGTAGCTCATTGCTGAAGGATCGGAAACACATAGTACCTATACTCTTTTGGAGGATGTGGGCATGGTGTAGGCAAGATACATCTCTCTTTGCTGGGAAGGATGAAAACATCTCCCTTATGGTTTAACTGTCTCCAGCTTTGCTTAGCTTCTGCTCCTCCGGGAAAATGTTTCTGTGTTTACCTTTGGTATGTACTTTTAATTAGAGTCAGCATCTAGGTCTTCATGTTGAAATATTGGATTGCTTTATGGAGGCATCGTGTGCAGCTCCCTTCAAAAAACACAGCAATACAGGAAAACCCATCTTCAAAGGCACCTACTGATTTTTCTACAGTGTGTGAAGGAGGAAGTAGGGAAGTGGGGTTTGGATTCTACAGCTGAACCTGAACACATCTTTTTGTAGGAAAGGGAATACTGGTTTTCCAAGACCTATGGTCTACCTTTTCTATCTTAATGATGATTGTAATGTGTAGTTTTAGTTCTTTGAGTGTACGTGGGGGACTGAAACTCAGCATGGCATCAGTGCTGGGTACTCTGCATTCCTGCACAGTTACCTCAGCTGCTGTTCTCTCTCTGTGTCTCTCTCTCCCCAGCCAGGATGATTAGCCAACAAGTCTATCTATCTTGCAAGCATGTGGGCTGTCACTCCAACTATGCACACTCACCCACACTCACAGTCATGCAGGCTGAAAAAGACAAAGGCATGTTTTCCTGGCATGGCAGCAATGCAGTCAAAATTAAAAATGAAACATAAAGAAGAAGAAGAAATATAAAACTGAAATGTAGCCATTATGCATGTGATTGCAATTCACAATTTTCTTCGAAGAGCCTGCCAGGCCCTTGACAGATGTGACCCCCTTCAAGAAAAAATGACCATGAAATTTGGGAAGTTATTTATTTATAAATATAGAGACTGTTTACCCTTCACAAAAGAAAAGTGTAGGGCAGACTGCTCCATGTGCTACACGCAATGAGACATCTGAGGGCTGAAGATGAGCAGAGGCTGTGAGTTGGTAAGTAAGCAGGGAACCCCGAGAATTCAATAATGCCACCTTGAGGAGCCAAGAGTTGACAAAATTATGTCAAATAATGCTGAATAAACGTGATGCATTTTTTCCTCCCACTCAAATAATACAAAAGAGGCAAAGTTATTTTGGTAACTTTATCATTTTACGTGTACACTCATCTAGTCTAGTCTAGAACTGCAATGGGTGCTAAGGGTGCTAAGGGTGATTAGTGGAGATCAGCAGCCAGGGTAAGCCACTAGGTTGTAAGGTGATACTCCTTTGCTTAGAGCTCTTTAAACTGGAACATGGTCAAAAGTTTAGCAGAGCTGGTTGTTACTGTTGTTGTTATTGTTGTTATTATTTTTATTATTATTATATCCTTGGCCAGAATCTGACCTTTGTGTTACTTACTAGCTGTGTATAGAGGGATATTTCACCCACAATGAAAGGGCTTTTTCCCCCAAAAGGTTTTGGAGGACCTGGCAAGAGGACAATGTCCTGGCAAGGCTTGGTAAGACATAAATAATTTTAATTCCTCCATTGTGCTTTCCTAAGGATATTGCTGTACTTTTTTTTTCCTGTGAAGTATTGGATATATTTTTCTCCAGTGCCTTGGAAGAGAACTGTGTTGGATGGCACTAGTATACAGCTTGCCCTAAGAATATAGATGCTGTGAAGAGAAATGTGTCCAGGTTGACTTTGACTTTTTGAGAATCCTAAACAAAATCCTGGGTTACTACAATCTTCCCACAGAAAAAGAGTTCTGTAAGCCAAAACCACCAGCCATATTGTCTTTAGGGTAAGCTGAAGGCAAGGACAAAATGACCTTTCTTAAAAAATCAACTACTCAGTGGATGATGCCTGCAGGTCAAGGTCTGGAGCTCATGATAATTTTTTCGTCTCTGTTTTCAAAGCCTTCCATCAGCAAAACTGGAGACAGCATTTAAGAGTAAAAGCATACTTGCAGATTATGATATCCTTCTGTAACTGCACTCTGCAAAAAGGAAATAAACTCTTCACCTAAAAAAGAGAGTAGTGGGTCCACAGCTATTTTTACTATGGGCCTGGTTCATTATCTCATCTTAAGAAAGGAGAAATGAGGAAAGTAGCTTTGTGTTCTGTCTTTTGACATAGCAAGATGCATGTCATCTTAAGTTTTTAAACTAGTTTGTGAGGGGGAAATATCTCTACTGGTTATATTTAGAAATTAGTTTTGCCTATGCATTATTTCACCTTAGAAAGAAAGCCAAATTGAGATCCAGAACACTTTTCTCACAGACCTACAGTTTCTGTAATTTTTCTTTAAAATTTCTTTGTAAAAATATATTGAAACTATGAAGGCATTATTAAACTGAAACTAATTGCTGAGAAAAGAAAGATATATGATAAATCTAACTGTGCAACACTGCAGGAAATCAGCCAGCAGAAAACAACTACTGCTCTAGGAATGCTGTGCCTCAAAGGAAAGAAGAGTGGTGGACAACAAATATGCATTTTACTAAGGAGGAATTTTGGAAAAGGATTATTTTAATTCTGTGTACAGCAAAAATCCTCAGGGAGTATGAAATAAATTTCTAAAATTGACAACAAATATTTTGTAGGAATTTTTTACTTCTAAGAATGCATACATTAAAAAAAAAGCACTTACAATGACAGTTGAAAGAATTGTGAACTTAGCAGTAATGGGTCTGCAAATGTTCACCTAGGACATGTTCCTCCTCCTCTGCTTCCCTCCTCCCCCTGTCCTGCTTAGGAAAAGACTCTATCAGGCATTTCTTGTAAGAAAAGTAACATTACTGTGCAAAAAACTCCCCTGTCCTTTTCCTTTGGAGGAGAGGCTGGTCCACGTCATATTGAAGGGACAGATGAAGCCAATGAGAAAAGTGTGGTGGGTCTCATTTCCACCTTCCAAAGCTTTGGACATTTGTCCCACTCTTGGCAAGGTGCAGCATGCTGAGATGAGAGCAGCCTGGGTCTGAGGATACAGCGTGGAGGCGAGGGGGTCAGTTCTGCCACGCAGGGTCACACCAACAGCAGTGGTGTCACACCAACAGCCTGGAGCTCCTGGCAAGCCCCAGTGGCAATAAATGTAAAACCTGCCACTGAGGATGGTGTGACCCCCTGCAACACTGTGAGCTGGGGCTGATAGTCCTGAGTAGTTTCTGTGCAGAGAGGGTGGGGAGGGTGCTGCTGGCTGGCACACTGAGTGGGACATCCAGCAGGAAAATTGCACCCTGGCCTGCTTCAGGGGATGTGGTTTTTTCCTCTCTTCTCAGCACTGGTGGGGCTGCAGCTGGAGTCCTGCATCCTGCACATGAAAGATACCAATAACTTGGAGCAAGGCCAGGCAATGAGGGGACTGGAGTGCTTGATCACTTGCTGCTGTCAACTCCCTCATGGGTGGCTCTAGAGAAGATGGGAACCAAACTCTGCTGGGCCCTGCACAGCACAAGGATGAGAGGCAAACTGACACAAATTTCAGCAAAAGGAAATTGGAGCAAGCTATAAAGAAAATTTTTTTTTCTTGGTGGGTGTTGAGCACTGGGCAGGCTGAGTGTCCCCATTCCAGGAGATATTCAGAGCTTGACAAAAGATGGTCCTAGTCTTACTTCAGAGTTTATTAGCCCTGCTTGGAGAAAGAT
Source organism: Dicaeum eximium (assembly GCA_013396995.1). NCBI lineage: Eukaryota > Metazoa > Chordata > Aves > Passeriformes > Dicaeidae > Dicaeum > Dicaeum eximium. The sequence goes on along the minus strand of VWZP01006299.1, from coordinate 179,278 downwards.
GGTAGACTGTATGGCTTCCAGTAGACTTTTCAAATCTAAATTTTACCCCATCTTTTTACCCATAAATTACCCATTAGCTTTCCCATTCTGCAGGTGCTCTCAGGATGTACTTATTTCTGGGCCTTGACACTCAAGGGAAATTCAGCTGCTTGATCACTAGTCAGAATGGACAGAGGATGAAAGCCTTGTTAGATCACATCCTCCTTTGCCAATCTCCTGGAGCTGCCTTGAGTTAATTCACCCTTTCATCTTTGCTCCCAAATGGCTTGTAAAGACAGATTTAAGGCCAGAGAAACACAGATCAGCTCTCAGAGTCATTGAGGATCAGGTAACAGAGCCTGCTAATAGAAGGAGCTGGCCAAGCATTTGAAAATTTGTTTCAGGTGTGTACCGATGAAGGGCACACTTCTCTTGGCTTATGCTGCTCCCACCCACTGGATGACTGGAGAGTGTTTCTGGTGAAGAGCAGTGACTGGTCTGCAGATGTTCAGAGAACACTCCCCACCGTGTTTGTCTCCTGCTGCAGCCAGTGTGTGGGTCTGCATGTGCAAAAACCATTAAAAGCCTTTTGTGCCCTGAGCGTTCCCGCCTGGTTAAAGATGTCTTGGCCTCACATGAAACCCATATGCACTCTACTCTGTTGTGATTGGTGCTTGCTCCTCCCTTCCTTGACATTGTCCTCTGATGCTGGCTCCTGCCAATGCTTGTCTGGCTCCAGGACCACTTGGCAGAGCCCCTGCAAATGCAGACATGGAGCTTTTGCAAAGCCCATACCCCATTCTTCTTTCTCTTTCTCCTCTTGCATGCCTTACTCTTAAATCATTTCACATTTCCATGGATGCTGTGAGTCCTAGACAGTGCCATGATATTACATGCTATAGTCTGGGGTTCCCAGAAATGTACTCAAAAAGCTGCTCTGTGTATGGTCTTCTGTGGGAAAACACATGCTGCCTTTCTTCAGCCATACTGGTCCATTACACCAGTTTTTATTTGGCTCATTACAATGCTAGACACAATTGCACTGATCTGCTCTTATTTATAGGTAGCAAATCAGCTCAGGTTGTTGATTTTTCAGCAGCAAAGCATGCCCAGAACAAATCACAAAAAGTGATTTGTATTTTTTTTTTGTTAATAAACTCACAAACTCAGTATTTTGACATAGTTTAAAAAAATCTCTGTAGTTCTCAAATGTCAGCCAGATGTAGAAATTTTTTGCAGTATTCTCCCTGAGCCAGTGATTCCTTGGTCAGGTGCTGGATCACTCTATGGCTGTGCTCATCTTCTTTAAAAATTGGCAATCATGTAATCACAGGACAAAGCCCACATGTTTAAGGTGAGTGTTTGCTATAGTAAATTGCTGATGTAAATAATCTGTGAGTCTGTTAAAGGCTGGGGTTTTGTCATGTGAACAATTTACCATATACTTCTGAATTACTAAGGTGTAGCCAGAAGAGAAGTTCAACTCATAAACAGGGCACACTGCTAAGCTTGCAATATGTTTTACTGAGGGTAAAATGCAAGTTCAGTGAAGAAGAGATCTGTAAGGGAGGAAAGAAACACAGCAAAATCATGGATTTTATATTTTTCCTATGTGGCAGGTCACTGAATTTTGCTCACTGCTACTGTGTGTCTATGGATTCATTTGCCTTTTCCTTTATAATAAGTGATAGGAGTTCAGGTTAACCCTCCTGTAATCCACCTTTCCCACATTTCCAAATATGACCCCTTTCCTTGTTATCAAAAATCATTCAGATTTCTAGAGTAATGTGTCATTCTGGAAACTTTGCATCTTTGATCTTCAGTTCTACAGTGCTGTTTGGGGCCTTTTTATCTGTCCCTGCTCACAGACCTGTGAGAGACACGCAGAGAAGTACGATGTGACAGTGCTTGCATGCTAACAGGCCCGTGAGAAATTCCCTGATGGCAGGAGGATCAAGAAAACAGATCTCTTTGCAGTTCTGGCCTATGCTCTCTGCGTCCTACTTACACAGCTTGAACCTATGCAGGAACATCAGTAATGTTGCGCTGCTGAAGGTGGAAGGCTTATAACTTAATAAAGGGTTACATCTTAAAAGTGAGATTTGCTCTGTTTGGGTTGCCAGTAGAAGCCTATTTGTTATATGCATTCAGCTCAAACACTTAAAAAAAATTTCTAATTGCCATTAGAGTGGTGCACAGACATAAAGCTGATCCTCTGGAAGTTGTAAGTATGAAGAAGGGGAGGGGCAAAGGAAAGACTTCTGGCGTAATGTTGAACTGGCTTTTCTGTCTCGCTGTTGTGTCATTGCTGGCCCATCTTTGGGCCAGAGGTGAAAAAATGTGGGATGTGGAAAGTGATACTCTGGAGTAGGCTCCCTCTGTTTTCCTGCTGGGATTTTCTCTGGGACAAGTAGGTGCATGTTTCCACATTCAGGCTGGCTTTTCTGAGCACGCAGGCTGCTGGGGAGTGCAGAACTGCCCCACTGCCCGAGGGGAGCTGCCCCAAGGCAGCCCAGCCAGGGCCTGCTCTCCATGCAGCAGCAGCAGCAGCAGCAGCAGCCCCCTGCACAGGCAGGCATGCATCTCAGCAGCAGCCAGTGCAGTGAGAGCACAGTGGTTCAGGAGTAAAAAGGCTGGATCCAGGCAGTCACATGAACAGAACAATGCATAAACACGGTCTGCAATTACTTAGCTGACTCCCTTCCCCAAAGCTGAGCATAAATACATATTAGAGCAAAGCTGGACTGGTAGCTCGGTTATTTTTTCCATCCCTTGGCCAAAGAGTCTGTGGTGGCTCCATTTGGATCATGCGTCCTCAGCATTCCTGTGATCAATCATCAGGACAGCGTCTTGAAACAAGTGGTAAAGTGAAGCAAACTTTATGGAGAGCTGCCAGGTTCTCTTCCTTGACGTTGTTATTTCAGCCGTGGCTACTTTTCCTGAGGAACTTTCCCTTCAAATGAGTGTCTGAGATGTGATGGCTAAATGTATCAACAGTAAAGAACATATACATGTGTAGCATTTGAGTAAGAGATGTGTAGTAATTGTTTCACAACATTTTTGGGCTTGTATTAGAATTGTCAGGACATAAATTTTTTGTATCTCATTGATAAATTTGCTTTCATGAAGGTAACTATATCTCCCATCTGTTCTATCTTGCTTTGTGATTTCCTTGGCCTTGTTTGTAAGCAACACCTCTCATAGCTTGAATTTCAAAAATTTACATTTACATTTCAAAAAGCATCCACCAGAAACCAGAGTGTAACCTGGTATTTCCAGAAGAGATACACTTATTGCCTAGATTTCCCTGAGATCATCTTATTTTGCAAAAAAGTTNGTTTTTTTTTTTTTTAATGTCCCAAATCCTTTCCTCTCCTCTTTGAAATTTATCCAGAGCACTGTGTCACTCTGTGTGCACTGCAGTCAGACTCGTGGCTGTGAAACATTGCTCAATGGGATGGTGGAGCAAACAGATTTTGGAAGCAGCATGCAGGCAGATGGCAATTCTGGGGAAGGGCTGGCCCAGGGACCCAGGCACGCTGGTGTACCAGCTGGACCAAAGGCTGTGGGTGACATGGAGCCGAGCTGTGGTCAGCCACGTGGGGCCAATGCTAGTCCCAGTAAGGAGAGCTGGCTGCCCCACACCACTGGCCCTCCCACCACGGCTTGCCCAGGGTCCCTGGCTGCTGCCAGCCACCTCGAGGCTGTCAGGCTTGGCAGTGCACACCCCTTAAAGAGCCCCAGGTTTGCTTTTTTCTAAGAACGTCTATTTGGCAGATTTCGGAAAGGGACTGCAAAAGGTGAGGACAAAAAACAAGGCAAGCAAAGGGTCGGTGTGATTGGAGTACTGCCCTATCTGCAGAAGGTCCCAGGTCCCTGTGCAGCTGCTGGTGTCAGAGCACACTGAGTGTCCTCTGCTCCATCCCTGAGCTGTGGCTGCACCAAGGTGAGGTGGTCAGGACACCACAGCTGTGTGGGAGGCACTGCCAGGCAAGCTTCAGAACCTTTCATGTATTTCTCTTTTCTACTGTCAGCCCCTCCTGCTGTCGCTATCTCCAGGTAACTGAGAAAGCCTCTCAGCATCCTCCATAGATGCTCAGTACTATCCTTTCCAGCACCTGCAAGGGCAGGGCTTCTCCATTGTGCAAAGGGTGTCATGGTGCTACAAAAGTACCTCAAGGATGAGGCTAACGAGATGTCCACCAAGGACTTCACCCACAGGCACACTATTGCTTTTCTTTAGAGCCTGTCTGGCAGGGCACAGACTCTCCTGTTCTGCTATAAGTGTGCCTTCTGCTGAATTCAAGATCTTGTACATATCCCAAACATTAATTAATACCTTTATTTGCAACCACAGAGCATGACACACCTGACCTCTTTCCAGCTCTTCCTAACCCCAGCACAGTGGCTGGGGCACACTGCTGGAGGGAGGGGGAGGCTGTCCTTTCCACCAGCCAGCCCTGCTGCTGCATGCTCAGGACTGCTGCTTGCCTGGCTGCTCGGGTGGAGAAGGCAGAACCATCATCTCTGCACTGCTGGCACAACCAGCAGGCCCAGGGGACACAGACAAAACCTCCAGGAATACTCCTGCCTTGAGGAGGTCTGGTGAGGTGTGAGGAGGAGCCTGGCAGTGTGTGCTGCCTGTCTTCTGGGTTTTCACCTTCTGAGTCAATGGAAACTTGCCCACCAGCTAGTTTTGGAGGCTGTGGGCCCATCTAGATCCACTTGTGGTGGCTTACTGAGAATATGCTGTCTGGACAATTGTCTTAAAGCATAATGCCCTTGGAAGCCAACTTGGAAAAGCTCCTGATGACTCGCAGCAGGCATTGAATCATACCTAAAAGTCATCTCCTTTTCCAGACATCCTGACCACGCTGAAAGCCTGCTGAAGGGAACCTTCATAATCTGTTTGAGTGGCCTGCAAAACCAAATACCAGGGACAAAACCCTGGCTAACCAATGGAGCTAGGAGTGTCTTAGTAGTCCAGGCTTCCTTTCCTGCATTTTGTCTGTGGGCAAAGCAGGGAGTGGGTACAACTCCAGTAGTGTGCAAATCAGTCCCTACAGATTTACATTTACAGAAAGTCAGCTCAGCCATGAGGAGAGAAAGGTGATCTTTGGAGGTCAGGTTTTGGTAGAAGTAAATGCAACAAAGGCAGGGGGTAGGGGCAAGAAAAGGGTGGATGCAATAGGCCTTATTTTCATTACAGTATGAAGAAGAAGTACAACGAGTGAGACAGTTCAGAAGTCAATATGATATCTACATGGATATTCAGATTTTATTTTGCAGAAGCTTAACTGTTTAACTGCTTAACTTGTACCCTGGACTTGAGACTTTGTGCTGGTGGCAACAGCAAGCATCCCAACTTTACACAGTCTGCGAGAACATAAAAAGGAGATGAATCACATATTTTATGGGAGCATAATGGCATTTAAGTAGACATTCAGTAAGCTTTCTTAAAGCAGTTATATTTATCACTAATCTTCTGTTTGCTGGAGACCAGTAGTATTCTAGTAGAAGGTTGTGTCTGAACATTTGATTTTTAAATTTGGTTATAAAACTGTCAGAGAAATTCAAGACTGATCCAAAGTGAAATTTCATTTTATTTTCCTTGAACAAATTATAATCTAAGAAATGTCTCTTCTAGGTCATGCAGAAAGCAATTTCTGACACAATATATATATATGTATCATGCCCACTTGGGGAATTTCTAATGAGACCACAGAAATGAATGCCTAGAAATTATTCACAAAAGAGCATGGACTTCCATTTCTCATGTCCCCAGTGAATACTCTATTCAGAGCTGTTATTCACTGTTCTTCATCAGGCTGTCTCAGTCTTTTCTGCCAACCTCAATTTCTCTTGAATGCAGCTCTTACATGTGTGCTCTGCTTGCTAGACATTCAAAGCCTTAGTCACTAAGGTACAGTGTGTTTCATGATCACAATATAGGGCTGGTTCAAAATCAGCAGTCCCCACATGCTGTGTACTTTTGGTTATCCATTTCATCCAGTGATTATTGAAAGGTTTTATGAAGACAGTAAAATGAAAGACTTATGTTATTGCAGCCACTTGCAAATGTACAGGTCAGGCTGCAAAGCTGAGAAACGTGAGGTGCAGGTACCCAAATTTTCAGTGAGTGAGTTCAATCAGAACAGCAACAAGTCTGTCAGCAGCAACATGTGATCAACCTAGAGAGCACTGTCTTTCCCTGGAATGCAGCAAAACCATATTTTTTATGCAGCTCTTCAGCTCAGGGAGCATGAGGAGTGTCACTGGTTTCACCATGTTTTCACATGCTGGATTAGGACTTCAAACACCAGTCTTAACACAGCACATGTCTGTATCAGGCAAACCCCAGCGGCCTCATTGCTCAGAGGGAGGTTAAGTGTCCACTCACTTATCTGACAGGTCAAAGGCTTTCTTTGTAAACTGTTTGAGGTGAGAGGTGTGTCATATTCTGTATTTCATAAAGATCTGATCTCTTTTGGAACACTAGCAGTGTTGTCTGGTTTTGATTGGGATAATGCTGTCACTTCTTTCTATCAAGAGAGCTGCTGTAACTTACAATTTTGTTTTCAGTCTAAGTGGTTATCTTTACAGTCTCTGAATGTGTGTTTTGCTAATATGCACTTCAAAAGTGCACAGATTCTGAAAATGTCCAAAATATCTCTCTCAGACAAGTAGTTTGCTGGCATGGTCCTGAGAAACAAGGTGCAAAGTAAAGGGGATTCATTCACTTGCTTGAGGGGATGGTGTGGGCACTGTTGGGAGCTGCTGCCCAACTTCTGCCACTGACTGATATCAGCATCCCAGTTCATGTTTTCTGGACTCTTTGGAGCCAAAACAAGGGCTGGATCATTAAATATTTTGCACTCTGCCGTTGCTGCAAGGTTTGTTTGGCTCACAATATGCCACCACAGCTTGACACCCTCCAGCTCACCTGATATACCCAGGGAGGGAGTTTTATCTCAGCCACTCTGGGCTCCTTCTTTAGCTGCCAGCTGAAGCAAAACACATTTCCTCAGGGCATCTCAGCTCTTAGTTCAATACCTGTCACAAGCTGCCTAATATTTTTTGTTCACTTTAGAGATAGAGGAATATGTTGGGGCAATCATCTGTTGCCTAAGTCTGGACCATCCCTTCATTTTAGCAGTTAACTAAGACATTTTAAATTTTACCTAGTTCCAGGTACAAAGATCCCTGCAGGTCAGCCAGATTATGCACATTCATATTAATTAATTTCCTCATAAATGGCTTTGATTAAAACTATCAGAGCCTTCTTTCTTCTCACATCTCAGCCACCAGAGCCAGGCAATGATTTCAGTGAGTATACAGCCTTTATCACATATATATGGAAGTTAGGTTGGTTATTCTGAGACACTCACAGAGCAGCACACTTTATCCCATTTGGTAAAGTTCACTACTGTACAAGGGCATTTCCACAAATGTGTTTCATTGAGAAGAATACCCAAACACATGGAACTAGTGCTCCACTATAAGCACTCTTTCATGAGCCAGTGTAAATACAGTAATGTGGTAGCTCTAATTTTGTTCTGTAGTGACAATGCTTAGTACAAGTCTAACATGGAGTGGTTTCATTTGTACATGTCTGACAATTGTCTGATTATTCAGACTGGGTATAATTTATTAGCTTTATTTTCATTCTTTCTTCTTAGCACTGTAATCGTTGCTTTTGCAATTTTATATTCTGAAGCAAAGGGTGGTAAAGGCTAACTAAAATAGTTATGAGATCTAAAGAAAGCATCTCACAACTATCTTAGCATCTAGTGTCACTGGAAATTCACAGCATATTTCAGCAGGAGTCTGTCAGTCCCAAAGAGGCCATGGTACTGCAATGACCATGCTGACCTTAAGTTTGTTTGACTATGTTTTGCGGCAACTGTTGATGTCCCCTAAATATCATGGCTAGCCAAAAACCCCATAGAAGATGTACAAGCTGAAAAATTTCTGTATATATGTGAGGGAAGCCATATTTTATGTGGAAACAATGTCTGTTTACCAGACTGCATCTTCAGGATTTCTGGTTATCTGACAGAGTGTTGCAGATGGAGTGTTGAACCCTGTTGATATGGTGCCTTTGCCATGTGTTATTTTGGTGAATTATGCTAAAAGCAGTCTGGCTAACTGACTCTGAATTAACATCCTGATAGTGAGACAAAGATTTGGCAGATAATCTGTTAAGATGACTTAAAGACATATGACTGGGAGTCATATCACTTTACACTATAAAAGTCCAGTCCACTTTTGTACAATTAGGTTCTTCTAATGTATTCCTTCTTGGAGTGTGTTTATGAAGTTTCTTCCCTTGGATAAGTGGATACCCACCAAAGATAGTCCTCAAGGCTAGGAGAAAGAGACCTGTCCACAAGTGTTGATACAGGTTAGTTACATCAATCTCTATTTAATAATTGTTTCTTTTTGCCAGCTTTAATATAATTACTTTAATACAACTGCATTAATATGGTGCACTATGCTATCCTATCTTTCTAGCAGTTGTAGCTTTTATACTGTGAAGTAAATAATTCTGATGAAGATATTTTGTCTAATCATAAATAATTGGTATTATATAAATACATCTGATTTGCCATCTTTAAACCCTGCTGGACAAAGTTTCTTAAACTATGACAAAGTCTAGGAGTAAGACTGGGTCTAACCACACCCAGGCTCCTCTCTGAGCAGAAGTTTAGAATGCAAGGGGGTCCTTGTGGCTCAGCAGCCTGGCTTCTCTAATAAACTTTGTCTGAAGCTCCCACTCCACCTGTGACACCTTGACACTGTTATGCAAGCTCTGAGCAATGTGAACGCTTGTAAAAGCATTTGGAAGAGAAGGCAAAGTGCCTTTGAAAAGGGGTGTTACAACTGCCAGGGGGGTAGTAATTTTTCTTAAATTCCATTACTGCACGGGAAACAACAAACTGCTGGAGCAAGGAGAATGTCAAGGCACTGGAACCTGGTGCGTGATTTTCTGGTGTCGACTGAGTGGCAATATTTGCAGGGTAGGCAACAAGACACACTGCTGTCTCATTCAAGCTAGCCTCCATCTCATATTGAGTTGTTTCCAAGAGCAACTTTTCTTTAAACCTGTATGTATAAGCCCATTAATTAATCTGAGAAAAATACCAATGTACACCCTGTCACCTACTCTCGGTTTCTAACTACTACCTCAAATATCTGCCTTTACAAATGACCTAGGGCAGAGATTGTTAACAAAGTCTTTGCCACATATCCAGCTACACAGATGCCTTGCCCATCTTGTCTGCATATGAATTCCATGGGTACCTGCAAAAACCATTATTAATTCTTTTATTAGTTCTTCTCCTTGAGGCTTGGGACAAAGGCTCATTTCTCCCTCATGCAGCCATTCCTGTGCTCTCCATGGTTGTTACCTGACTATTTATGGAGGCAGTGTTGCATTTGTTGTGTACAGCTTGTTCTTTGGTAAGTCTGGTAAATAGCAATATGCTGACTTTTGCTGACAGTATTTTTCATTTAAGGCCTTTTTGATTGTTGCTGATGAATAGATCATTATTATGACTTGCATCTTTTACACTTAAGGTGTTTTTAAGGGACAGAATAGTAAGCCAGGTCACATGCTCTCTGGGCCAAGAAAGACTCACTTAGCCATGCCCATCTGAAGAGGTGCAAGAATATTTTCCACTAACACAAAAGTCTTCTTACAGGTCCTGGAAACCTTGGTGGATAGCAAAGTTAGATTGGTATTTCCTTGCAAGGACGACCACAAATCTGATGGCATTTCTAGAAACAAAGTCTCACTGACTGTTCCCACCTGCCTACCATCTCTGGGGGCTGGGTTTCTCCCTTGTATGTTGCTTATGGGGTGCAAACCGGAGACTTTATCAGAAGGTGAGTGTGGCTGTGATGTTTAACTCACTTCCAGTGAGTGTGAACGGCAGCCCAAGGAGTATGGAGACAGAGACCCTGTCTGTCAGTTTGCAAAAGCAGCATTAGTGTTCCTGTGCATGCTGTTGCCATGGCAAGCCTCAACAATCACAACTCCACAAGCAGGAGAAGTGGTGATGGCGTGTGTGTGTTCAGATGGCTCGCCACACTCTGAGAGGTACACGCTGCACCACTGATGTTAGAGTGAAGCATGAATGCAGTTGTTTGAAGAAAAGGGAGGAAAAGCTGTCATGGCTATTTTGAGAGGGGGAGATAGCTGAATGCTACGGTAGCATGGTAGGAAGTATAAACAGAGAGATGCTGTGAAATTAAGAGGGTGAGAGAAGAAAGGCAAAAATAAAAATGAGAGTTCTGTAGTAGTTCCTCACAGGATATTGTCATCTATTCTTATAGGAATGGGGAAGAAGAAAATAACTAGCAGGCTACTCACTAAAGGGCCCCTGAGGTTTTTTTTAGACATCTCTGTGTTAGTTTACAGGACAGGCAGCCAGCATAAAAAGTGGATGTGGTTTCAGTGAGCAGAGCTAATCCAAGTAAGAAAAGAGCAATGTTTATTCAAATGCAGTGAGTGCATGACTATGCAAGTTCACAGGGTGAATTTCCCAATGTCTTGAGAGCAGTACTGAGAAAAAGCACCGCTGCTTTGCTGTGACCCCAGAGAGAACGCTTCCTCCTGCCACAGCTTTAAAAAGTACTGATTCAACCATTGCACTGCTGGCCTGCAGGGAAGTGTGAAACTAACGCTGGCAGGCCTCCTCCCCAGGATCTTCGTGTTCCTTGTGAGGCTGCTCGGGGTGTCACAGGCCTGCAGGAGTACAGCTGAGAAGTGCTTTGCGCACTGGCAGCCCAGTGGGGCTGGTCCTTTCCTGCCATGGACTGTCCACCTTTCCTACTTCTCTACCTTCCTTGCCCTACAGGCCATAGACTCATGCAAGATGTGCAGTGATATTTTTCACTTGTTCTTGACCTCTGGGAGCAAAGAGTTAGCCACAAACTGGTCAGTCTTTTGAGAGCAACTGTTTAAAAATAGAAAGCCCATACTCAGCACTGAGTGTTATGCTTCCACTTTTGCTTTTACTGATTTAAAGCAGAAACAACTTTACAGAGAAGAAGGATGCTACACCTCCTAGGAAATCAGAGCGTGCCCATTTAGCTATTGGTCTCTTTAGGCCAAATACCGTTTCCCATCCTTTTGGCCAATGTACTTTCACTAGAGATTGGAATCTGGGGAAGAGATTAAGACATAAAAGAAGGAAAGGGATTGTGATATCGGATCTATGTGGCAAGATTAGTAATGAAGAGATAAAGCACCAGTGCCCATTTTGCTGAGGGGCTATTTTCTGTGTAGCAGTTGAGCCTTCACCTCTTGCTCTACTGATTCATGCATGGTCCAGCCCTTCAGAGTGATCCCAGAGTCAGCCCTTTGTGAAAGGTTGTGCTCTTTATTTATTTTTCCCCATCAGCAAAGCATAAAGGGCAAGGCTTGCATATATTTCTTTCTTTCCCACTAGTTTCCTGCTCTCCCAGCATTGCATTCTGTGCTGTTGCTGGCAGCACACCATGTTATTGCTACAGCAGACCAAATGCAAACTCGCCAGCATTGTTGTTTATCATTTAATCACATTGAGTATGTTCAGCATTTGTGAAGGGCCCTGAGAAATCATATTTATATTTATTAGTTTCCACTAATTTGGAAAATACTTGAAGCTGACTTTACTTGGCCTGAGAGAATGATACCATTTCCTTCTACTCTTGTACTCTAGTGAAATCTTAGTCTCTCTCTGGGTCAATCACAAAACTTTATCCAGGAAAAATGCTGTGTCCAAGAGATGAGGGTGGTGAGCTGGTGGGAGGGGAATGGTGGGGGGGAAAGGGTGGGAAGGAAGATGGAGGATGGAAATAAGTTAAGGCAGTATCCTGATAGCTGGAAAACAGTAACAGTCCTTTCAATGAGCAGCTTCTTATTCCTCGATACAAAGTGCTGATAAATAAACCCCCAACAGCAGCAATGCTTGCAGAGAGAAAACAGCAAGGACAGCATCTATTTTGCATCTATTTATTTTTAGCTTGGCTTTTGCTCATCTAACACTGCACAGTCCTGTTTATGTACAAACTGTCCTGCATTGTTGCTTTGTCTTTAGAGCAAAAGAGGTTGGAGGCAGCTGAGGGAAACGACAGAAGTAATACTCTGAAAATTGCACAATTTACATATTTGTTTGTTCCTTTCCTTGAGATCTCTCTGAAAACAATGTCTGCTGATGATCATGAGAGGAAGAAAACAAATCTTGGTTTCCTTTTCTGCAAGCACACAGGGAAGCTGGCACTTGATTAGTAACACACTGCAAAATAACCCTCTGCAATTACAGAAGGTACTGGCCACAGACATTGTGCTACTCAGGATACTGGGGCAACAGGACCATCATCATTCACATCCCAATAATTGTTTCCAGTTATGACTTTTCATGCACAAAATACACTGCAAGAGCTGGAATCCAAAATACAAAGGACTCTCTCCTTGTTTTTTTCATTGAAGCCTTCTCAGTGTAGCACCCTGGCGTTGGGCAGTAGGTGCTGAACCTACTGTGTAAGCTGGATGAATACCATGTGTTTGGAAGCTGTTTGTAAATGTGAATTTGGAGGTCAATCTCTCATTAGCTACACTAACACCCTCTGCAGTTCTGCAGCATTAACTGTGAAAGCTGCCACTGCCCACTGTGAAGGTCTAACTTCCTGTTGTCCTGCACGAGTCTGGACGTGGTTCTCATGCCTGCTCAGGCTTATCAAATGGAGAGAGGAGGCATCCATAGCTCACCCCTGCGTGGGGACAGCAGCCAGGGAGGAAAGCAAAATTGTTTTCAAGGAGCTTTGGTCAGGCTTGTCCACTTGAGTATACTCATACAGACCTTGAATTAACCAAATATACTTAGAAAAAATAGAGATGTGAATTGTGACCTGACACTCAGTTTAGCCAGTGTTGCCTAAAAAATCAGAATAGGTCATCAATCAACTTCTCAGAGCCTTACCAGTATGAATTTTTCACCTTCACGAGATGGGTCCTGCAAGGAATCTTCATTAGCTCTGCCGTGACCTTCACTAGAGTCCATGTGCATAAGCTGATTTTATGGACACACAGATGCACGTATTTAGATTATTGAAAGATCACCTGCAGGCATGTGCACATTTTGTAAAAATGCACAAGTATGCATACAGTGATTTCTTTAAAACCATGTGTGGGAACCTTTTTTTGCAAATGTACTGTTACATCCATATTGCACCAGCATTATGGGTGAATCTGTTCTCAGAGTGGAATAGAAGAATAAATGCATGGTACTTCTTGTTGAGATCCACAGGTTGTCCTGCAGACCAAGTGCAAGTAGGATTACAGAACTATTGTCTAGAGTTATAGAACCAACACTGAATGGTTTGGGTTGGAAGGCACCTTAAAAATAATCTAGTTCCAATCCCCCTGCCACATGCAAGGACACCCTCATCACTAGACTGGGCTCCTCAGAGCCCCATTCAATCTGGACCTAAACTTCCAGGGATGGGGCATCCACAATTCTTCTGGGCAACCTGTTCTTGTTCTTCACTACCCTCTGAGTAAAAACTAACAGCTAATCTAAACCTGCTCTTTTTTAATTTAAAACCATTGGCCCTTGCCTTGTCACTATCTGGCCTTATAAAAATCTCTCTTTTTCCTTTTTAAAAGCCCGCTTTAGGTACAGGAAGGCCATAGTTAGGTCTCCCTGAAGCCCTCTCTTTCTTCAGACTGAGCAGCCCCATTTCCCTCAGCCTGTCTTAGTAGGAGAGATGCTCCACCCCTCTGATCATCTTTGGGGTGTCCTTTGGACCCACCCTAACAAGTCCAAGTTCTTGTGTTGAGATGGATGCAGGGTTCCAGTGGGGTCTCACCAGAGCAGAGCAGAGCAGAGCAGAGCAGAGGGGCAGAATCCCCTCCCTCCCCTGCTGCCCACGCTGGTCTGGATGCAGCCCAGGACACGTTTGGCTTTCTGGGCTGTGACCTCACAGTCTCGGCTCATGTCCAGCTTTTCATCCATGATAAACCCCAAGTCCTGCTCTGCAGGGCTGCTATCAATGGGTTATTCTCTCAGTCTGTGTTCATGTCTAAGGTTGTCCTCACCAGGTGCAGCACCTAGACTAGTTGAACTTTGTGAGGTTCTTGTGGACCCACTTCTCATTTTTGTCCAGGTTGCTAAATAGATATGCTCTAGAAAATGGCTTTATTTCTGCAAACTGTGATTCTCAGAAAATTATTTTCTTGAAGATGAGTAGTCTACTCATACTGGAAATGGATTGAAGGGATTTTCGACTTTTGCTCCAAGAAAATGGTAGGAGCACAGTTTGACATTTGGAAACAAGGGGCAGAATAAATGTATCTCCTTTAGTCTCATGTAATCAGCTGAAACACAAGAACCTGGCAAACACTCTCTCAAATGGGGTTTTACATAATAAGATTGTTTTTCTGGCTTTACAGTCTGCTTACCACAGGTGGAAATGAATTGCACCTTATTTCACCCAGAGCAGCCTCATGAAAAAGCATTACAGGACAGACAGTTATGTTGATCTTATTGCCTTGTTAGAGGACACATTGGGTCAAGGTAACCTTTATTGACAAAACACATTTTAAAGCCCTTGGCAGTGACCGATCTCTTTCAGTCCACTGACCTAGGACTGTATTTTAGAAAAGTGAACACCATGTCCCATAAACAAGAGCACATGAGGAAGGCATGCCTTCGTTCGCAGTCACTCCTTCCAGAGCTAATAGTGTAAACCATTTTCATACACTAATGAAGGCTGCAAACAGGGATTTGTCTGTAGAAACACTTAAACAGCACATAGGACTGTGGCTACTTTGGTTAGAAGTTCTCTGTATATCTTAGTTTCTGTGAATCAAACCTTGTAAATGCTTGATTTAAGCTTTTCAGATTGTGAGAACAACCAAATTGTGAGAATGACCTAAACACATCTCCAGGCTTTTAAGATGGGCTGTGTGCATCTTTGAACAAACACATCCACATGCAGTTCTCAACCTTCCCCCATGTTTTTAAAGAGACTGCAGAGTTTTGAGATGTGGCTCATCCCCTCTGTCTTCAGCATTTTGCCCTTTGCTCTCCAGAGAGGTGCTGCACAGTGTGTACACGCAGTCACAGCATTGCCCTCTGGCAGCTAGCACTTCTCTCAGAGCTCACAGGCTAAAATACATCAGCAAAAGAGCAGCAAAACCCTGTGGCCCTTGCCTTCTCCTCAGAAAGAAGCTCTCTATTGACACTGCTAGTGCGTGTGTTGACTTTGCCTTGCCTCTTGTGTTTGCTGGCATTTGGGAATCTGCTGCTGGGTCAGAGAGCAAAGCTGCTGTCGTTGGAGGCGGCTGAACTCACCCACAGTGACGGACAGAGAGCTCTGCGCTGGGAACACAGTGTCAGAGCCAAATGGTTATTTTTCACTATTCCTCATCTCCCATGAGCTTCCAGTGGCAATCAAAGTGTTTGCTCTTCAGACCTTCCAATCTCAGTATTCAGGGAATTAACATTGACATGAAATTATAAGATAGGGGAATGTAGGTACAAGGCTGTTACTAAAAGACCAGTTTAAGCAGCCTACAGCTCTTGGCAGTGATGGTTTGAATTCCCAAGTTATTATGAACAGCAATAAATATCCTAGTTTCACAACAGAAAGAAAGACATTCAGGGACATGTCTCAAATGTGCTTGAAACCAAGCAAGTGAGTTGCTCCAAACATGCAGTTAAAAAGTCTTCTGTGAAAAGACTGTAAGAATTTCTGATTCTCCACTTGTTAAACAACCCAGCTTTCTGCAGCAGGTCTTTGACAGCTAGATCCTTCCTTACACAAACTTTGTCTTTATGCAGAAAATGGTAGTCCACATGTCTAGAGCATCAGCTGGTTGCAGAGCATGACATCTTACAGCTCCTTCTATTTCTCTCTCAATTTTCTGACAGGCTTTGCAATTGATAAGCAGTACATTTGAAAACTAAGATGGGCAAATAACACTGATCTGGGCACAGGACAAAACCTCTGCAGTTGCACATATTTTGCTTTCCCACTTTGCATCTGCTTCTGGAACTAAATCTGCCTGTTTGTTCAATTGTTTACTGTTTTTTAAATTACTGTGATACCTGAGGATGGGTTGTATAATCAACTGCTTCTGCCTAAATAACTAGAAAAGATTTTTTGCCTTCCCTTCGAGAAGGTGCTATGGCTGTCAACAAGTTCATGCAGATCAGGTGACAGCTCTCAGAAGGTTATATTTGAGCATTAGGTCCTTCCACTGTCTGTTTCTGTGGGTATAGTTGTGTTTGCAATTGAAAAGTTAGAGCTAACCATCTCTGTATCTGCACAAATGAATCTGACTCAGAAATGTGCTTCATGGCTGGGTCTGAGTTCAGACTCAGGACAATGCTCACGACTTACCCTGTCAGTGAGCCTGATTCAGCTGGGATCTTTTCAATGGCAAAACCAGTGTAAGCAGACACCAGTCTATGCCCTCTGGTTTTGCCACGAAACACCTTGTGCCACACTTAGCAGCTCCTTACCAGCAGCTGCAGCTACGTGGGAATGAACACTGTGCTGAAGGATTGGAACAGTCTTCACTGGATCCATAAGAAATCAAGATAAAGGCCACAGCTCAGCAGTGGTAAAAGTAAAAGGAATCAAATTAATTTTCCTAATCACTTCTGATGCATTCTTCTTTTATGAAAACAGAGTTGCACCCTGGATAAACTGAAGGCCATATATAGTGTGAAATGGATAAAAAACTCAGGTGAGAGAGAAGAAACTAAGGTGAGTGTTCTATGGTGCAGAGAAGGAAAATATTATTGTAGAGGGCCTAAACAGTATTGCTTTGAATATTGTGGCCTCTTTCTGCATGCTGCATTGCAGGTATCACATTTAATAACCCTACTGCTGTCACAGAGCATTTTGTGTAGTGTGAGGGGTCCAAAGAGGGCCTGATGATGGTCTGCACAAAGTGACTTGCAAACAGGGTGCTGGCTCCTTCTCCTTGTTTCTACCTCTGCAACTAAAAATACTCTCCACAGTTCCCTAAAATAATTTTTCCATAGAAGAAATTGCAGTTGCTCTTTAATGAGCAGTTACACACATAGCCATGAACTGGAAGGGAACATAGACCATTAGGACCAGGGGACATCAGTTTGTTAAGGGCAGAGTGCCTGGTCTCTATGTCTGACACTGGGACCATGGCAGGTTCCTCAGCCACAAGCTTAGCTCAGGTTGTGGAAGTTTTTCCTCTATAGGGGGAAGAACTTAGAACTGCACAAAAGCATTGTAAACAACTTTGAGAGATCCAAACATAAAACAACAGGTGCTTATAAAATTACTTTTGTTGTGATGTTCAGCAGCATCTTTTGGGTGACCCCAGAGTGTCAGGGTACTGTCAAATTTGAACAGGTTTCTTCACATACTTGATCCTGAGCCACATCTGGGGAGAGGGGAGAGTGTTGCCTCTCCTGGTAGTAGTCAGGCCCCCAATCAGGAGCCCTGATTTCCAGAATCATTACTTCACAAGCTCTGGGGGTTGAAGTATGGCAAAACTGGAGGAAAAATGTGCTTTTTTTTTTTTTCCACAAACCTAATAAAGAAAAAACACGCATTGCCTCTGTGATGCTTTCCAGGGCTTCTTTCTAGCAGGACTTTTGTCCTTGCTCCCCAGCTGGAGAGAGAGCTGTGTGGGCTTGGTGGCAGGGGCTGTCAGGGAGCTGCAGAGGTTGGCTTGCTGGGTGTTGGCACATGCCACAGCACCTGGTAGGCTGCAAGGCTGGACTGCCACCAGTGTCCTACCCACTCCTCTCAGGTATGACATGTCTATGAGTTCAAGCACATCATGGAAAAGAAAAGAATTGGTTAGCATAAGGTAGGGAATTTCCTCTGAAGCCAGTAAAGCCAATGGGTACTTTTAAAAATCCCCTGAGGGGTTAGATGAATCAGTTGAATCAGCTGGCCGTGTCTAATGACGTGGATGCATAACACCATCTCCTGCACAGCCACCAGGTTTCTGCTGTCATTATGCTGAGAAGGAAGCAATGCCTGCATGGACTGGCACGACCACGAGCAGGGCAAGAGAGCGCGCCTTCCATACCATCCTGAAGTCTGCTCGGCAGAGCTCGGGAATGTCGGAGCAAACGCAGCAGGAAGAGGCAGAAAGGAAAAGAGGGCCGCCCTTTTATTTCTTTTAGAAGTCGGGGTTTGCTGGTGAGGGCGCCAGCCTGCCCCACCTGTTGTGTCGCGGCGGGCGCGCTGGGGATGCGCTGCAGTGCGGGGGAGCCGCCGCCAGCTGCCAGCGCCGACTCTGCCCAGCAACCCGGCCACGCTCCATCTGCCGCTCCCGTAATGAGCCGAGCCGGCCTCTGGCACAAGCCAGCCCTCGCTCCCCTATTCACCCGCATCCTCCTTTCAGCGTCCTATTGTTCTTCCCTAATGGCCTTACAATAGCCCTGCCTGTTGCCTTTACAGCCGCAGTGAGGCCAACCGGGGAAAGTCTTAATCTCTGCTTCAAATTAAAGGGACTCCTCTGAATTAATAATGTTGCCAGGAATGCACTGCCTGATACGAGGGGATGTATAGCACTCTTCAGCCCTCAGCAGCTGTGATTAGCTGGGGCTTGAAGTGTCCTGTCACAATATTTCATCCTGCTCCCCCGCCGCCCCCTCCCCATCGGCAGGGTTGCCACATGGCCCGTCTTGTGCTGCCTTTTCAAGCCCTGTGCCAATCATGCAGCAAAGATGCCCCAGATAGGGCGACAGATGGAGCTGGGGTAGTTCGAGGCTAGACTGGAGCCCGGAGCACTCACTCATGGTTCAATTCGCCACAGATTTACCATACGGAGCGGCAAGGCAGGAGAAGGACCTCCCAGCTGGGCTCCCTGCGGCGGGCAGGGGAGCCCACCTGTATCCCAGCCCCAGCACGGGCAGATCCTGACAGAAGCTGTTCTGTGGCCTGATTAGGAACCCCTGACAGTGAGCCTCAATCATTGTGAATGAAGAAAGAGCCTGTCCTGTGAGGAGTAGACTTGTAGATATGTAAGGGGAAACACATGCCTGTTAGAGGATTGTCGGCATCCCCAGGCCTATGCAAACATAAGATTCTTGTAGCCTTGAACATAAAGGCAGTTCCAGCCTGGCGAACTCTTCCCAACCACAGAATTTTGATTCCAGTAACAGGAGAGAGAGCTACAAATGAAAAAGGAGAAATAGCTCTATTTTTTGTTTGGTAACATTCCAATGTGAAGACAGAAAGATTACTGCCAAATTTATTTCAAATAGATTAATCAAGGCATATTCTTGAAAAGCAGCACAGTGTAAAATGGAAATCTTCTAAACTGGGCAATTCCAAAGTCTGTGTTAGTCTGTGTTTCCAATTCCTGGAAAAGAGCAACCCTTCAATGTCCTCACTGATGTCTGTGGCATTGCAGCTAGATGAACTCTGCACAAGGTCTAGTTCTGCCCTTGGTGCAAGACTGAGCTGCTCTGTAGCCTGCCAGCCACTGCTGAGGACACCACCAGGGTTCTGCCACTCTGTCTGCAACAAATGTCCCCTTGCTGATGCCTGGACTGCTTTGACAAAAGCTGCTGTTTCTGCTATGAGATTTTGCTATGCAAATTTCCTAGTGGTAGCATCTCCTGATACTTCTGCATGCTGCTCCTGCTCTATAAATCTCACAGAACTTTGCGCTAAAAATACACACCTAATGGACCAGTTTGCATATAGAGAAAGGGAGTCATGGGCCAGCAGAATCAGCAATGAATGAAAGGCTGGATCTTGCAGGCCACTCTTCAGGCTCATGCTAAACCCTTATGAGCAAGAGCAAACCCTTATTAAAGTTTCATGCATTCTCTTTCTACTTGATGTCTACTATTTTTATTCTGAGACATCTTTTTGACTGCATGTTGCTTCCTGCCTCTGTTGGTTCTACATGGGGGTAAGTCAGGATGGCACTTACATTTGCCCAAGTGATATCAAAATACATCTCTTTGTGCTTTCTCTGAGTACTTTAGGAAAACCCTGACTGCATCCCAATGATTAATGCTGACATTCCCCACTCAGAGCACATTTGCATTTGTTGAAGATCCCTGTTCACCAGGGCAAGGCTGTTAGGATCCCCGAGGTGTCTGTGTATGTGTAGGTCTCTGCGATGTGGTGCCTCCTTTGTTGGTTAAGCCCATTGCTTACAGATTTGCTAATCTTGGAAGAGCTGTCAGGATACTGTGTCAGATCACTGTGGCCTCCGTCCAGCATGCAAATGCAGGGATATGTTTTTGCCCTCTGGCCAGGAGTGCTGTGTCGAACAGCCCGTGACGCTCGCAGTGTGCTCAGCAGGTGCTAAGCGTGGGTCAGGTGTACCACATGCCATATGGCCTGCTTAGCACAGTGTATCTTTTAAGTTCTTTAAATTACAGGCCAGGTAAGAAAAAGCAAGTAAAAACATGTGTGCAGAGCAGGCTGGGGAATATGCACCCGTAACACAGAAGTTATTCCTTATCATGTGAAATGACTGAGAGTGGTGAAATAAACCAGAATTGTCCATTTGACTCCAAAAAAGTTATGGTGATGAAAGGTTTGGGAGTGAGGCTTGTTTGTTCCTTTGCTTAGAGAGGAAACTGTGCAAGAGATCTCTGCAAAAGCAACAGATGAGACAGTTCCATTTTAAACGCAAAACCTTTGGGAGCCACTGCGTGTAGAAATCAATTAAATTCCCATTTAATGATTAGCCAGAAGGCTGGTGAGAGGAATATATGCATACTTTAAGGCAATCTACATGGGAAAAGGAAATGAAACAGTTTTAAGGGTTTGAGGTTTTTATATATCCTCTCCACAGCACATATGTTTGCAAAATGAATTTCCTTAAGAAACTCTGTGTTTTGTCAGGAGCTAATGTGAAGCACAGAGATATGATTTTTGTAAAGTTACATGCACCGTGGTACATGGGAAGAGGCAAGCATATTTACAGGACCAATTGGATTTGTAACTACTGTGTTTGCAAGCTCACTTGTGGCAACTGCACTGGCAAATGTCTGCAGTGTGCAATTTATCATTTGTGTGCATATTTGCTGCCACTGCAGGCAGAAATTTGGCATGCAACTGTGCTTATGTTTGTGCAATTATGCCTTGCATTTTTATGGTATTAAAGCACCGCCCTTTTCTTCATCTTGATCTGAAGTGACTGTCCCTTGCACATTAAGGTAGCAAGATCCAGGACATTAAGGTAGCAGTCCAGCCATGTACACTTTAATGCACTTTATATACTTTATAGTCGCTTCTTTACTTAGAAATGTCGGCCTTCCTCACCACACAGGGAAAAAGGTAAAACCATAGGTCTTTTCTGCCCTTCCAGATTGTTTACACTGCTCTCTCTCCAGGACAAAACTCTCAAAGGACTGGTGTGTAAAAGGGGAGAATGGGTGAACCACGTGCCAGGCTACTGGAGGCCTGTCCTTTTCATACCCTGTAATTTTGCAGGGGATTGTTTCAGCAGCGGAGGTATAATGCAGCTATCCGGGGAGTCCTGCCCTTTGAAGTCGGGTGTTTTGTTCTGAAATCAGCCAGAGTTCAAGCTCATACGTGTGCGGAGCAGCGGTGGGGGAAGGCAGGGGTGGGTTTCCTGACAATGCCGCATTTCAGAGCACGTGCTGCCAACTGTTGCCAAAGGCACATATATGTAGATATTACTTCTCCTCAGCCCCAGCACTGCCTTCCTCATTGTTCAGTGCAGGCAGGCGGCAGGCCCCAGCTGACAGCTGTGCATTGCGTGTATCGCTAACAGCTGCCTTTTCCTGGGGGGAAATTAAAAGATTAGGGGGATGTGGGCACGTGCTGGCTTCTGGAGATGGAGACAATGCTTGATTTAGGGTGGAACTTGTCTGCAACGGCCGACAAAGGAGGGAGGCTGGAGGGAGGCGAAGGGTCAGAGGGGCTCTTGCTTTGCGGGAGACAAAAGGAGGGAGGAAGGAGAGGAGGAGGAGGAGGAGAAGTGAAAAGCGGCTGCGGCAGGGCTCTGAAAAGGCTGCCTTGGTCCAGCAACAGCTGCTCCCACACAAGAAATTTGAGACGGTCCTTTCACAAACACAACGGCTGGCAGAAGAATAGGGAGGCCACACTTCACCAGAAATGAATCGTTTGCAATTGAAAGGGGGGACTGAGAGCTCCTAGTGTTTTTAAAGGTCTGCATCTAGACGACTAAGAAATGATTAGTCAAAGTACGCCACAGAACAGCAGAAAAGTGTGCCACAGACCAGAGGGGGAAGTAAATCCCTGCCCTGCTATTAAAAGTTTATGCAACAGCTATGCTCCACAATAAGCATTATGGAGGAAAGCATCCACGTACGTATACGACTATGTATATATCAGCCATGGCATTTTGCCAGGCTGCTGGCCTTGAGCTGGAATCTAGTTTGTTGGTACGGTTGGAGCAATTTGTTTGAAATTACTATGACCTGCACCTGCTTGAGAAATGACTGTACCACTCACATCAGAAGACAGCAGAGATGCACTGATGTGGTGGTGATTTACCTCCCTGTCTGATCTCTACCCCAGATACCACTTGTGAAAATTCCTGCCAGAAGGGGCTACTCATAACTTTATTAATACTTATGTGTTGGAAGAAAACAAAACAAACCCTCACACAGGGAGTAGAAATGAGTTCACACAAGAAAGGCTGCTCAGAGCATCATCCTTATTGCTTCCCAAGGTCAGGGCATGGACTCTCTGTGCTAGGTATTAGCTTTAATAAATGACAAATAAATATTAGTGTAGTCCTTTTCCAGACAGTTCCAGCTAGTCAATAAAGTTGGCAGGTACTCATGCAGTGAGGTTTGCCACTACCCTCCTTTCCCACGTTGCTTTTTGTCAGTGTGGTGCTTGAATATCACTATGAAATCTGTGAGTATGTGTTTACTGAATTTATGGGGAGAGTGTTGCAGATCTTTAAGGTCAGCCTCTGCAGTGGCACTAAGGCTTTCTGCAACAGAGTCAGCAGGCTTTGCACAATTCAGTGGCAAGTTGTTATGTGGTTGACTTTGTGATGGATCATGTTATGGTCAAAGAAGGAAGTAACTGAAGGAGATTATGCTGTACATTAGAGATGGTAATTTGAAGAATATGGGCCAGGCAGCAAAAGAACAAAAATAGTAGGGAATTTCTGAGTGCTTTATACTTTAAAGATGACTTTGCAATTGACAAAGGAAAAGTAAAAAAGACAGCTGTCTCATGATGGCCCTTTAGTCATTAACACACCTCCAGGTAGCTGAGGTAATTTACTTGAAATCTGTGGCACCTTGAATACAGAAGAGTGGCTGAAACAGAGTGGGATGCCAGCTTGTGGTGCACAGTTCATGGTCTGGCAGCTGACAGAGACAGCTCCTTGGCTCTGTTTTGTTCCATGCACAGAGAAAGGTGCGGCTCAGCAGACAGGCCACTCTTCCCCAAAACAAATTTTCTGTCTTTTTGAGCAGGGAGGAGAACACTGGGAAAGATATAGACTGGTTTGAACTGGTTAGATCACACTGATATAAAAGGTCCCTTTTAACAGCAGATGTTGGAGTGTCATTGGTGTGATATAGTGTGACACCTTCAGGGCAGGCATTTTTGTAGTCACTGTGTAGAACAGGATTACAGTCCTGCCTGGAATGCGCAGAAAATACTGGCATAAGTGTAAAAATTCCATATATCATGTTGACAAATCCAAAATATCAGGAAAAATTTTATTTTTGTTTCATAGGATTACCTTTTTGTTATCAAATAGAAGCAATTGTTTTATTTGCAGCATATATTCAAGCCCTCCAGTTGCACTTTAGACTTTTCCCACTTTCTATAAAAAGATTCAATATCGGTTAACCCAATACAACCATGTACATTTTTCTCACTTGGATGATGCCTTTTTTTTTTCCTGAGCAATTTTCAACTTGTTCAAAGTTTAAAAAGTGGTATTAGTGCTAAAATATCAGAGAAGCCATATTCTACCTAATTATTATACTCTTCTCCCCAGAAAATGGAATATAAAGTACAGAAAAAATGTGCTAAGGATGGAAAAATAATGCACAGGGAAACATTGTAATGCAAGAATATACATTTTGATCGTGTTTGAACTAGAAATGCAATAATGTGCTTTGATAATTATATAGCACAGGCTTCTCTTTAGTCAAAAAATTACAGCTGGTGAGACAGCAGTGATGGCAGTGGAAACAACCCCATGTAAAACAGGAGTAAGATGATAGTCTGGGCCACAGTCACTGTGTAGCAAAACTTGAATCACTCTTGGACACACAACACAGGTGTCAAGCTAATCCTTGGCAGCTTGCCAGAAGCACAGCTATGTCAGATTTTTGTCATAGGGGACATAATCTATAGTTTCCAACAAGCAAAGAAAACAGTTCAAGAATTAAGTGGTTAATCTTCATGATGCTAACCTGGGGAAATACTAATTGTTCTAGTGTCCTGTCGAGCTAGCAAGGGCTGAGGCTGTGCTCTGCCATCCCTGGTGCTTGCACAATGCTCCTGTGCTGTCCTGCTCAAAGGACACACAGGCAGCTTCTCAAAAGTTAAAGCAGGGGCCAGTATTCTGCAAGGAAGACAAAAAGACCTGCTTAAATAACACAAGCTGCAGAGAGGACAGGAGATTTAGGATATGGTGCCTTGTGAAAATGATCTGGTTTAGTGGTAAGTGTAAAAAATGCAATTGGCCTAATGCCTTGCTCTTATCTAGCAAGGGACTCCTGTCTGGGACCTTGTGTAGCAGTCACATCACTTTTACTTGGTTACAACAATAATCACCCACACCCCACACCAACCCACAAAAAGAACCCCCAAAAAACTGAACCCAAAAACAACCTAAATGAAGAATTCACCAAGAAAAATATGGAGAACAAAAAACATTGCTGGCATGTATGAGGACTCTCTTTTGCCATTTAGAGGGAAAAGAAGTGGTAATACAACTGCTTCTAAATGAAAGTAAGTGATAATGCCAGTTCATAAGGCAGCAGCTTTTAATTGCTTGCTTACTGGATTTTATGACAGCGTATTTTTCATAAAGCACAACTTGAAACTGTTCCCCTTGTACAGTGTGAAGGGGCAGGAAATGCAAGCCCAAAGCTGAAACCTTTGGAACAATTAGTTTTTGAAAAAGGAATGAGGGGTATCTCTATACAAAAGATCAGGTTAAACCCTCAGCACCAGCAGTCCATGCTCAGGCAGAAAAGAAGGTGAGAAGTGAAAAACGGTAACAAATGTGTTAATGCTTTAAAATGACTATTAGGTGTTCTTTTTAGAAGAACTGTGTCAGGATGAGAGTGTTCAAGTTGGGGACTGGAACTGATGTACACATTGTACACAGCTAGGTTTTGTGCCTTGTCTCCAGAAGTGTTTTCAGCTACTTAACTCTCTTTGAAGTACGAGTCTCAAGTCCCCAGATCACTTCTTTGCTTTGTTCCCAGGGCTACCCATTAATCTATGATGATCTGCAACAGAACCTCTGTTCTGATGTGTTCAAACATACTGTACATCCGTACTTTTACTTTCCCCCTTCTAATGATACTCACACACCACACATACCAGCTTCAGATTTAAGGAGCCTGAAGTAAAAACTGCAATCACCATGCAGTATTTCCTCCATATGCTATTACATGAAAAATGTAGAGAAGGCTTTGTTTAACATGAAGTTAATTTTCCTGTGGACTAGGTTAACTCATTAGTAGATGACATTACTGCATTACTGCCTCAAAAGCAGTCCTGGTAATTAAGAGCAGACAGTTCTTTACAATGTGCTGCAGAGACAGCAGCAATTCATCACAGACATTTGCAAATTGTGGCACTGTGTGCTCTTTACACAAAAGGCACAGCTGCCTTCAGATAACATCAGTTCAGCAGCGATGGGGTCCCATTTGTTTTTCCCTCTGTCTCTTGCTGTCTCGTTTGGGGTGAATATCAGCCGGCTCAATCTGCTCAATCTCCAGGCTGGTCTTCTGGGAGGCACAACCCCCTGAGCTGAGGAGCCATGCACTTGTTTGCCTTGCTGATTTGGGCAAGCATTGCCCAAAGGGAATTCACCTACATCTTAGCTACGGGCTCTGGAGAGCTGTGAAAAGCAGTTGCACACCCATGTACAGACCTTTCAGGGATGTCTCAGTGTTTCACATTACTCATACTTGCAAATATTTGCAGCCGTGGATTGAGCATTTGTTACGGCTAGGGCCATAGTATAACCTTCAGTGGTGGCTGCCAAGGCAGTGAGAATTGCTTCATGTGTGGTCTTCCCTGGCTTTTTTGCTCTCAATGTATGTCACACAATGTGACAGAGTGCATCGTTATGTGGACTTTGCCTGATGCTGTGTGAGTAGTTACAATGGCAGCATCTGTGAAGCTCCTTGCACGCTACCTTTGTTCTTTTCAGCTTGAGGAGAACACGAAAAGTCAGAAAGGAGGAAAGCAAGCTGAAACATGTGTGTTTTTGGCAGTGAAAATTATTCTGTTTTCCAGCTGGATTTGTGCATGTTTGGGATCGCATGTTGTACAGCAGTGGTTGTCCTCAGGACAAGAGAGTAGTGAACTTTCAAAATTGAAAATACCAACTTTACAGCAAATCTAGCCTGATGCTACATTTCCCAGCACAGACAACAGGAGCGAGTGCAGATTCCTTCCCATTATTCTATTCTTCTGTGGGAAGGTGAGTGGGGACTCTGGGACCAGGTGAGCACATTCCACTCATGCTGAGTCTCCTGGATGCTGAGAACATATGTTATCTGACATCAAATGTCACTGTGCATTCTCACACCTGTAGCTTCTTTCTTTAAATGTCCAGAAGCCTGAATTTGGTCTGTGACCAAAGCAAACCAGCCTGGAGGGCTCACTGGGACTTGGTATCCCAGGACAGTGGGAGGCACAGACTGAGAACTTGCCCAGGATAGACCCGGTTCTGTGCCTGCCCACCCCCTGCCATGCTGCTGCAGTGTGAAGTGCACACTTACTCAAGTGCTCCTGATTGTGAAGTACCACATTCTGTGCTCTGAACACCCACTGTCTGTAATACTTTTTCAGTGACTCTGGAGGAGCTCCGATGACTCAGTTTCAGCGGAAACTATCTAACTAACTGTTGTAACTATGATAAGCATCTTTATGAGGATAGTA
Source organism: Dicaeum eximium (assembly GCA_013396995.1). NCBI lineage: Eukaryota > Metazoa > Chordata > Aves > Passeriformes > Dicaeidae > Dicaeum > Dicaeum eximium. The sequence goes on along the minus strand of VWZP01006299.1, from coordinate 152,185 downwards.
CCTGCTTGAACTTGCTACGGGTGCAACTACCCACCTCTACTCAATCACGGATAAGGAAGAAAGATCCCTCAGAGAGAAAACCCAGTACTCATCCCATAAAAAAACATATGCCAGTTATAACATATGCAGAGCTACTGTGCGTGGAAGTGATAAATCATCTTGGGTGAGGCATGCATTTCCGTGAGTTTCCCTGCAAGAAACCCCACAGTTGCTATATGACCAAGGGGCGGGGGAAGAAAATGCTCCATATTCAATACTAAGGTCTAAAGAACTGAATTTTCTACTTCTGGATCATATAACACCAGTTTATGTGTTTTATGGCACTGTGAAAATAAGACCTGTCATCCTGTATCTTCTGTACAGCAGTATTGTGTCCTCAGCTACTGGATTACAGCAAGGTAATGTGGTGGCTCTATGATCTGATTTAAAAAGCCTTTCTTTGGTGGCAGAATTCTAATTGTGAATCAAATAAGAAGTTTCCCCCCACATGTATTTACCAGAACCTTGTGTTGACTTTTACATATCTAAAACATTGTATGTGAGACATACCAGTGGGCTGCACTGCTAAATTTTTAAATAAGGGAGGAAGAAAAGAGCAGACAAGAAAAAAGAAGTTTACAGTTGTGATAAGGGAAATAAGCAAGTAATCCCCTGCTCTCAAATGTGGACCAAATGTACTGGAAAACACCAAACAACTGTTTTTCATCACTCCCTCATGCTGGGAAAGGGAGATGGTCTGGCTGACATTCTCTGCATCCTCTGAAAGGCATTGAGATCCTTACTCTTGTGAGTTTGAAGAAGATGAGGCCTCAGGTGAACCTTGTGTGCTGTGTCAGACAGCTCAGCTGGCTCCACATACAGTTCTGTAAAATCCTTACTCTATCCTGAGTTAAATATGACTCCTTGGATGAGCCTGAACACTTGACATGGGCTCAAAGGACTTTGTGTGGGAAGACAGAATCCCCTGCCTGGGTACTGCCAGGCTAGGGGCTTGCCCAGGATTTTCTGACATCATATTCCATGAGTGCATGACCTAAGAAATACATGCACATGTGCCTATCCTGATCTCTTCCCTCAGTCCCTGCCCCAGGTCAATTTCAACACTTTCTGAAAGGAAATATTGACAATGTCTTTGTAAGCATAAAAATTAATTGTTTTCTTTCTGAAATTTTGCTCTTGTCTCTCCAGAATCCAGGGTAAAAAAAAAAAAAAGTAGAGAACTTTTTCAACTTACACAATGCTTGGAATAAAGTTTCTCTCCTTTCTGGTTTTGTCAGAAGAAAAAACTTTTGTGTCCATTGTCCCAAACCTGCTGCAATGTTTTTTGCTTCTTCTAGTATTTTTTATTTCCTGAGGAAGCTTAAGCACAGCTGTGAGAAACTGTTCACTACTGCATGAACTGTAGGTTAAGTGAAGGAGAGGAAAAGTGAAGATGAGGAACGTGCAGAAGAAAAGACAGAAACTCTGGCTTGGACAATCTGGATTTGCCACTGGTCATCCGGCTGTTTGCAGCAGGCCTGGTGACCAAGTGTGTTTGCTGCATTTCAGGTTGTGGACCAGCAGCAGCTTTGTCCTTTCCCTCTTCTCATGTGTCCCCCTGGTGCAGTGTGACTGTCAATGCTGACTTTTGTGTTCCTGATGGGTGTGTGTGCACATTTAGTGAGGTGGTGCCTGCAACTGAGCAGAGGAAAGATGGATGAAAGTGGTTATGGGCACTCCTCTGGCCCTCAAGAATCCTGCTGTGCTGCTGCACTGCCTCCATGGCTCGGATCCAGCCGAGCTCTGGGGAATGCCCTTTGCCTCCCGTGTGAGGTAGCTCACACCTCTGCTCTGCAGGAATGCTTCAGCCTGCAGCGCTAGGGCTCTGCTGGCAGCCAAAGCTGGAGCACAGGAGGAAGGAAGGGTAGCACAAGCTACTGTGAGGAGAGGGGGAATGGATACTGTGATATGCTGTCATGATGGCTGTATACGCCCTGGAGAAGTGGGAGAAAAAAAGTGGAAAAACTGGTGATGGGGAAGGGAGCTTGCATGCATGTGTTTGGTAAAGCTCAGGGAATGTCAGGTACAGAAACTGCAACATTATCAGAATACAACCACATAAATATAATATGCCCTAAAACAACATGAGCAATGACTTATCATTAATTACCATTACAGACCGTTTAGCCAGCTTTGGCTCAATGCCAGCAACCCTTGTTTTAGGAATGAATGACTCTACATATCTGGGAATTCCCTTTTTTCTCCAGAGTCGTACCTACATTTCCTTCAGCAGCTCCACGTGTCCTTCCTTCACTCACCCCAAGTACTTTTCCATGAACTTGAAAGTCCTGCTCAGTAATTGCTCTGTCTGGTTGAGCAAGGTAGCTCTGCAGAGCCCCAGGCCTCTGAGTGGTAGGGGTTTGTTGGGTGGTGCTGCTCTCCAGCAGGGGTTGCATTAGCTGTGTTTGTAGCACGCCCCACCCTGTCTAATCCAGTGGGGACAGGCAAAGCTTGGGGCCCTGGGACAGCAGCTTCTGACACTGCAGCCCTTTCTGTGTTATGGGGTCATAAACAAAATCACATTAACCTGTGCACATCAGGAATTGATGTCTCTCACTAGGCTGTGCGTTCAAGCCTGCTCGTTGCTGGCGGTCAGCAAACTGATGTCTTTCTTCCCACTTGTTTTCTGCAGCTGAAAGATCTGCTGCTTTTTAGCTCAGGTGGAGCCCTCTCTCAATGAGAGTAACACAAATCCTCACCAGGCTGTGCCGAGGTTTCTGGATTAGTGTTAATGCTTTCCATAGGAGTGCCGTGTTCCGGGGTGGTAGTGGAAGACCAGTCAGTGCGCTGTTTTTCTTAGTCACTTTCAGAAGACAGGATTGAAACTAGGTGAAGGTTCACGCTTGGACCAAACCCCTGTGGCTGGAGCTCCTCTCTGGCTGTGTCAATGTGTGTGAGTCATCCTTGAGGCAGTGCAATCCTTGCTGTCAGGGTGTCACAGGATCTTGTGTGCACCAGATTTACTGACAAATGGAGCTGAATCCCGCCCCAGGTAGGGAAAAGAATTTTTAGCCACGCTTCTGGTTCACTGAAGGGAAAGACCAATTGCAGTGAAACTGGGATGCCATATATTTTTTTCTGGCCAAAGGCTGAATCCTGGGATGAGTAAATATCTGCCCCAGGCTGGGGGCATGGCAGCTTGAGCCTCCTTTTTTGCAAGTGCCGTGAGTGCGGGCAGCATATCTAACAAGGATGCCCCAATGGGAGGCCTGGATGAATGGCAGAATATTCCCCTATCCATGGAATTCTGCCCTGGATGGGCCAAATCTCTAGGTTACAGGTTATAAATAAAAATTACATAAAAGGTATATAAAAGAAAAGGCAAAAAAAATTATCTTGGCATCATAGAGGTCTCCCTCCTTTTGCTGACCTGTTCAGTACTTCTGAGCCATCCCTTTCTGCAATGAACTCAAAACCAGTGTGTGGGTGGTGACCAGTCCTCTCCCCACAAGAAGGTTCACAAAGGAGATGGAGAAGGGGCAGAGATATCCTCAGTCTCCAGGAAAAAAACCCACAACATTTGAGCTTTATTAGTAGAAAAGTGGAGGTCATGGAAGGGTAAGAGGAGCTGCATAAAATAGGGGAGTGCCATGATGTTATGTGGTGGGTAAGAAAAATGACCACAGCATCTGTCTTCCACAGAGTGGAGCATAGGGGATGTGGAAATCAAGAGTAGCCAGAGAGGCCCATGATGTAGACAGGAAGAAGATGGGTCTGAGTGACAGGCTTAGCAGCAGAGCATTGGAGAGGTCCTTGCATTTACCTCTTAATGTTAGAGCAATGGCCAGACCCCTCAGGGGAGACATTAAAGAGGGGTTTGGAGAGGAAAGGTGAGGCAGGTCAGTGAAACATCACTGAAATTATCTCAATGACAGCAGAACTTTCCCAGTCCCACACAGCCTGTCAGCATTTGACATAAATGTGGCATTTCCTCTCCTGGATGAAGCTACCCCACTGCCTGGGGAGTCAGTGCCAAGAGGCCTTTCGGCTTTCCCTCTTGGAGAATGGTGGTGAACACCCTGATGATCTGTCTGTCCCCACAGCACCCCATGCTTACTTTCAGAGTGTGAAGAGGTTGAATATGCAGTGTAGGTGCAAGGTGCAGGGGGAGAGAGGGGCTGGGACTGGGGCCCAGAAAGAAAGCTCCAAGCCCTCCCAGCCTCTGCCCTTTCTTTCTTTCTTTCTTTTCTTTTTCCTTTTTCTTTTTTCTTTTTCTTTTTTTTTGGTTATAATTCTGTCAGGCAACTCGTTGTCATGTGTTGTAGTCTCCAGTTCATCCTTTGGGGAGAGAGCTGCTTTACACCAGCAAGGCAGTTTGATAACCTTGAGGTGTACTCCATGCTAGCCTCCAGGTCTGCAAACTCCAGTGAAAATAAAACAGTGAGAGGAAGGTTGTGTGTGGGGTAAGGTAATAGACTATGTTCAGAGTTGCTGAAACCAGCTTCTCCATCAGTACAAAATTTGTGAAGTTTTCTGTAGTTGATGGTTGTTCATGAGGTAATGCAATGGTATATTTATTTGTAAAAGTAGATAAAGAAAAACTTTTTAAATCTCTTGTATATAAATTGTTTTGCCAAATGTCATGTGCTTCAAAGCAGAAGAGTGACTAAAGTGTCAGGTACAGCCCTCATTAGTTGGTATCTTAATTATAAATTAGCCTCAAGAAGGAGAGTGTGTTTGGCAAGGAGTGGCCTCAGGTTGGTCACATCCTCATCTTACGAATTCACCAGCACTGCTATGAGCTGAGGAGGACATTAATAAAGCAGGAAGCCTCCTCTGCTTTGAGTCCCAGAATGTACATCAAGGACATTTTAAAATCCAAATGGCAGTATGAGTCATATTTTCATCAGCCAGGCATTCATCACCAGGGTTTACCCTGAAGTACTATTAGTTATAGTTGGAAACACTACCAATTTAATAATAAATTAGAGTCCTTGTGATCAAATTCTGAAAAGAATTTCTAATTTTCTTCAGAATACTTGAATGAAATATTATTTTCCATCTCTAGGTTCCTACCTTTTTCAGAGTTAGTATGTCTTCATCCTCCTTGTTTCCATATAATAAAGCTGTAAAAATAGACAAATGCTGCTTGGTGTGCCTGACTGCAGCCAATGTTTTACAAAGTCACTACAGACTTAGAATGACACATAAACTTCTCTTATGCAAGAGATGTTTTGATGAAGCATTTAAGAATGAACTGAATGTTCAGGGCTAAGAAATGTCCACCAAAGAACCGACTTTAGGACAGAGTTTCTAATATAATTACTTTAATAAGAGGGAACTATGGGTTCCAACTGAAGACTAAGCTTTTAGCCACACTAGATAACACTGGGGTATTGTTTTCAGTATTAAAGGGTGCTTGGTTCAGTGATACAACATATTGAAGATGTGCTAAACATAATTTTGAGCTGCTTTGTTCAAGATTCAGACTCACCTTATAATATACCTTAATAACTTAAGGGCCTTAACCAAAACTCAGAGCAAAGCCAATAAAAATTCCTAGGATGCCAGCTGAGTAAGAATTTGAAGAAGTTGATGAATATTTCTTTAGAAGGACACATTTTTTCCCATGCAGTGGTAGAGCAGCAGCCTATCAATGTAGAATCATGGACACCATTATTGTGTGCAAACTACAGTCACCACCCATTAAAAAAAGAGAAAGATTCTACGTGGTAGTGCGGAGATTGAATTTGTAATAAATAATATATAATACATATTTGTTTGAAATTATCTCAGAAACTACCGAGCATATCCTGGCATGGTGTATTAAATTCTGCATTTCAGAGAAAGTTGAAACATACCAGTAAGAGGTCCTCAATTTCCTTTCTTTTATCACCTGCTAATGGTTTGAGGTAAGAAGTTATTGAGGTGAATCATAGGAGTACACATCTCTCAAGCTGTTTTTAAGGTTGTTTACAGAGCTAGCATAATTGCAGTATTGATTTGCTCCCTCTTCTTTCCTTAGTGCTGTCTATATAGTCTAGAGACTGAAGAAGCAGCTTTATTTAAGTTAAAGCTTAGCTTCCAAGTGGAATATGTTGTTGATCAGAAAATCATCACCAGTGTTTTTTCAGTGAATGTGCTTACTGCAGGCCTTAGGAATATGCAGATACATGGAAGCAAAATCTATGTGTCCCTTTGTTTTGGCCAACAAAGGCACCGTCAACCTCTCTTCTGCAAAAATGTTCTAAAATCTGTAACAGAAGTGTAAAAGGCAGAGATACTAACAACATTTATTTTGTGGGGTTTTTTTGTTTTTTGTTTTGTTTTTGTAGGGGGTTGTTTATTGTTGTTGTTTTTGGTTGGTTTTTTAAAATCCCTTGTAATGCATGGATCTTTGTCATAAGTATGTTATTGTTACTAAAACACTTGCAAAAATTCCTGATCTGGGCCAGGCTCAAAGCAAAGTGGTGCATGAAAGCTTTTTATTCTCTTCTCCAGTCACATATTTTTCCATGTAACTCCCTTTTCTTAAATTTTGTTTTGTTTTATAACCTTTGTACAGTGGTACCTGGGCTACTTTCCATCTGAAGTGGGCCATGCCATACTTGGCCTTGTTCTACTCTGTTTGAATGCCTCAATAATATGGTACAAGAATATTGCTAGGAGTTGCCTGGGAAGTTGTTCCATGACTCTTTTCCCATCTTATTCACAAATATACCACAAATACACCAGATGATTACATAATTGTTTTCAAGTAAAAGCACAATTATGGTTCTAATACAATAGTTAGATTACAATAGTTTATTATCAACAAGGTGTTAGTTTATAAAGCAAATATACCAGGCTTTGTGATTAAACTCTACCTTTGCATTCAGATTTGGGCTGCAACACTGACATTTCTCTAGGTTAAATGCCTGGAGACTTCCAAAAGGGTGATTTGGTACATAAAAAATCCACACTGCTAGTGAGATCATTAAAACATTATTCAGAAGCCAATATAAAAACCTGCAAATCCTGCACAAAGGCTACTCTATTATCTTCTAGATGCATATCTATTCCAGCTGAGCTTTATCCAGGCAGATATTTCAGGATCAGGGTGAACTGTTCAAAGACTGCCCAAACATCATGATCTGAACACTCAAGTTCAGAGCTGCCACAGCACCACTCCAACCAGAAGCGCATGTTCTGATCATCGCAGTCTGTTCCACATTTTATGTACCCATCTTCAAACTCCAGCACATGCTTTCAGCATCCTTTAGACCACTTGATTCCCACCTCTACACATCTTTATCTCCCTTTTAGGCAGTTTCAATTAATGTTACTTATCTCAATCTTGCTTGGTTTGATTCTCCCTTAGGGACACAGGACATAAACCCTCACAAAGCTTGCAAACAAGTTTTCAGGACCCTAAAACAGTGCTTAGAATCTCAGCTGGAATTGAGAGAGAAGCTAGTTAACAAATAATGTTTTCTGCTCTCAAGCATTACTCCAATCCACTCCTGGCACTGTAAAACTGCTATGGGAATGTTCTCCTGCCACACTGCAGAAGTTGACAAAAACAGCATGACTTTCTTCTCTTGTGGTAACTGTCAGAACAAAACCTCAGAGAGGGGGTTGTGACTTTGGTGTTTTACTGACACTCCTCTCTCAGAAGACAAATGATCATGCTCTTCATGGATGTAACTATGTTCACTTGCATAATGTCTTGCATTCAGGCAGTAAGGCAACTTGACCCAAAAGTTACTGTGGCCTTAAAATACATCTGTTTAACCCTGGTTAAAACCAAATATTGCCAAAACCATGCCTCATCCTCTGTCTGCTTAAAAAAAAAAAAATCCAAAAAAGACCTAACTAACTTTGCCATCAGGAGTTAAACTGCTATTATATCAGCAGCAGTGCTCTGGATCTCACATCTAGTTACAGACAGAGGCATCGTTTCTCACCACCACTGTTGTGGAGTTGTGTCAGAGGCAGTGTATTTTACTGGCAGAGCTCCAGGTGAACTCTGCTGCTTATCAGGGTCTGCTTCTGAAGCAGTGCACTAGCAGTATTCTGATCTCTTTTTTACTTCTTTCAATGCCCAGTAAAAATCCTGAGGTATTCTGTTGTACATACATGTGATTCTCTCACACACAATTATATAAATGTTCTTTTTCCAAACTTGACATTTCCCACTGCTGAGGAGAGGCATGGGGACAAAATATATTAGCCACTCAGCATCCCTATAAAATCTCATTTTATCTTTGAGGAATTGTCTGCTCTTTCCTGTTGGTTCATCTGTGCTGCTCCAGAGTGAGGGTGATCAGCAGAAAGACTGCTGTGTTCCAGCACTCCTCATGCTTTATGGGTTTCCACTTCCTTTGCATTGTTTTGTCCCTTGGAGCTCAAAGTGTACAGCTTGGTCTTTCTTAGCTATTTGCAGCCTATTTCTACATTGATTTCAAGAAATAGGGGAAAATACTAAATAATCACCAGAAATCACCAGAAAGAAAAGTACTTTGTGATTTTTCTTCATGTAAGAAAATTTTAATTGCATGCAATATGTTGCTGCATAGCTTAATTTTTATATGTATTAAGCAAAAAATAGATGGGTAATTTTTTAGGACCCCCATAATGCCAGAAGCATGCTTGTGTCCTTCACATAGTCTCGCTGGCTAAGCAGGTGGTGTTCCGGTGGTGGGGCTCATCATCTTTGGAATGCTCAGGTGCTGGGATGCTTTGCTATGACCCCCAGTCTCCTGGGCAGGCAGTGGAGAAGATGATGTGAAAAGCAGCAGTGCACTGCTGGCAGCCAGGGTACCTGCAAAAGAGAAGTTAGGATCTGTAAAAGGAGTATCTCCCCAAGGACATGTTTTATTCTTGCTTGTTGCAAAAGAGTCCCTGCCTGCTTGGAAACCCAACTTCTGGTGTATAGGGCTGGAAGTGTTTGCCCTGGGAGGAGATCTGCAGGGCCTGGAACGTGGAGCCTTGCTTAACACATTATTTTATTCTTTCATGACATGAAGAAAAGAGCTACCGGTGGTTGCTGGTGACTGCTGAGGGTTCCTGTTAATTTCAGTCTACAAGTCATACTATGAGAGAACCCAGTGACACCTCCCATTCCTAAAGTATAATGTTGTCAAAGGTTGAAAAGATAACAGTTTTGACTTGGACTTCACTAGAGGGAAATATTACAAGATCTTATGTGAAGAGCAAAGGTTCCCAATCATTAAAGGGAAGAAAGAAGAGAACAATTTAAAAATAGTGTCTATAAGGGTAGGAGAGGAAAAAAATCAACTCTTTACTTGATGTTCATTAGAAATGATAAGTAATTCTAATGAGAAGATAGGAGGTTCATCATCTAAGTCCATCAAGTAGACAGTTGGGTCATGCTTATTTCCTCTCCCCTAGTGGTCCATCTGTGAGTAGTTTACTTGCTGATGATTGAACTTAAACAGGAGTAGTGAGTGATCTTGGGGAAGCGAACATGCTCAGCTCCTCCCCTAGGGCATGCTGAATTGTGGTATACTTAGTTTTGGTGTAAGAAAGAGAGCCAAAGAAGTAACATCAACAAATCCACACTGTACCCCACTTCAGCATTAAGACCTGTGATGGTGGGGACAGATGTTCTTGTCCTTTGCTGTTATAAGAAGTTTTAAAGGTTAGTCTGGGAGATTGTTCAGGGATGGAGCACAGAGGCATCTGAACCCACTGTGAGCAGGGGCAACAGCAGAGTAGGGCTGCAGATGACAGCCTAGCCCTTCCTGGAGGCATTGGATAGACCAGGACAAGGGTGCCTCTCCAGGACTTGTCCATTGGAAGGGACTTCCAGCAGCGATTGCTACAAGCAAGAGCTTTTGCAGATTTTGGCAGTCTGTTGCTGTAGGAGGCCTGGGTGAGATTTGCTTCAAGAGCTGATGTACATCACCCTCAGCAGAGACAAAGGCCCAAGTGACTTCTGTTTCTGTCCTTGCCAAAGTTCCTGCTTGCTTAACCCAGCAAGAGACTTTTCCTCCATGCCTTCCTTGATTAGGCTTTACTGCGGAGACATTTTGCCAGCCAATTCCCAAACTTCAACTTCTTTCTCTAATCTTTCAACTTCCTTTGTAATCAGCCTTTGAGATCTGCCTGAAAAAAATCTCATGAGCAACTTTGGATTTCTTGTAGCACAAAAAGGAGTCTCCAACCCTCAGCACAATCCCCTTGATTCAGGCGAACTTTAGTTGTTTGATGTTAGGTGAAGAGGTTGCTTAGCATTTTCTCTCTAAAAAAGTTGCTTTTCTCTCCGTCTCTGCTTATTTTTCATGACAAAAAATGGGCAAGTGACACTGACAAGAGACTGAGGGTAAAAATAGTGCTGGGACTGAACTGTACACTGAGTGAGTGAGGTATACCATACCTGAAGTTGCAGATCATCTTGGGTATCTCTTCCAGGAAAGAAGGATTTAAGTTTCCCCACTTCTGAACTTTGCCCTTATGTAAACACTGTTTTCCCACAAAAAAGGAAATTTGTGAAATTAAAAAACCTCAGATGTGATGGCTGTGTAGGAGCCGGAAGTACTGTTACTAGAAATTTGATGAATGATAACAGCACAAGAGTAAAGTGCTTGGGGTAGGCGTGTTCAGTGTTATGCTGGTTTCATAATTTCTCTGAGTGGAACTGGGGCACTTGCACTGCTCTCATCTCTGTAGTGTCTGCATGCTTCAATTTGCTCTTTCTGTGGGCCTGGGAGAGCTCCTCTGTGAAGAGGAGAGTTATGCTATGTTTATTAGCATTGTCTGAATGTGAGAGAAGTGTGTAAAATCTCTCAGGGGCTGCTTGCTGGGTCTGGGAGCTGGTGCAAACTCAGTAGTACTACTCCGATGAGCCATGCTGTGCACTGGAGCTGTTTCCATGCTGGGAATAACATACAGATCAGGTAGAAAGCTGTGTTTTGTGTTAGTTACTGACTTGTGAAGTGCATTTGGCCAGGGGATTGTCTTTTTTTTTTCCCCAAGCTGAAAATAGTTGTGGTTATATTAGGGCTGTGTAAACTTTCTCAGATTTCTCTACTCCGTAAAAATTAATTCTGTTGGCCTGTGTGTCCACAGCTGTTAGGCAGGCCCTCTTTGGCATGGATTTAGTGGTTTGCTTGAACAAACCAGCAAGGCAGGAAACAGGCACTCAAAGCCGTGCTTTACTGACAGTGAATGCTGTGGCAGGGAGGAGAAGAGAGAAGTAAAGAGGCAAGCCTTCCAGAAGTGGCTTTCCTGCATGTACCTATCATCCCCAGAGGGAATACAGGACCAAATGGGTCTGTAGTTTCAGGCTGACTGCCTTGCAGTACTGGCTTTGCTAACAGGCAGTTTTTAAAACTCTGGCATGGAGCATTGCACAGTCTCTCAATACAACTCATCGCGAATAGATTTTATGTTTGTTCAGTTCTTCTTTTCTTAGTGACACTGCCATTCACCCAGACTTGGTCCATAAAAATCAGGGACATGGCACAGTCCCATCCAAAGCACAAACTTCAAATACATTGTTTGGGACACAGAGACTTAAAATCCAAACCAGACATGATCTCCTATACAAAATTTCTGCAGACCTTAAATGATTCGGTTTAGATTGATAGTATCTGTTTGTGTCATATGTGAGGTTTAGCTCAACTAAATTGAACAAGCCCAACAATTTTAGACAAATACGGTGCTAAATGAACATCTTGTCCATTCAGGTTTTTTTTTCTTTTATTGTTTGTTATTCCAGACACAAAACACTGGAGTGAAGGTTACAAAATCACTCAAGACATGCCAAACAATTATAGTCTAATCATAGTAGAATAGCTGGGCAGTGGCATTCAACAGTTAAACAAATGAAACAACATTTTCACTTGCATATTCAAGTAAAAATTTGCTATAAACACTGAGATCTTGGCTGAAGGGCAGAAAAAACAAGTGTATTTTGTTTTTTATTTTTTTGGTACAAATGAGCAAAACAGTACTAAGTTCCTCAGAAAAATTTAAAGATTGTAGAAACAAACTCACAAATCATTTTAGTACACTGTGCTCTTTTTAATTTTCTTCATTACACACATAGTTATCATGTTTGTCTTTACATAAGTAATGGGCATCTACGTTTGTTTTTCTCAAATAGGTTTCCTTTCAATATAACCTGCTGCACTGTGTAGATAAAGAGAGCAAACCCTTTTTTCCTCAGATTCTCTCCTGCACCTTTTCTAGTTTGAGGCAAAAATTTACATAACTCTTTGATTCTGGAAAGAAGTAGTTTCTGCAAAATTACTAACAATCCCTGGTAGAATATAATTCAAGTAATACTTGGATTGAGTCTTCTGCAAGGACACAGTGGTTACTTTAATGACATCTTCAAAACATAAATGGTGTGAGAGCCCTGCCTACTGTGAAGACTCTATCCTTTCAGGATGTACAGTGCCTTTGGCATTCATTAATATGCACTTGCACATGAAATGTTTAAATGTTTGATGATAGACATCTCTATATTTAGAGCAGGTTCTGTGGATGCATATTTAGCATGTAACAGAATTGTTGATATTTGCATTTTAAAAAAATGTATTTGGATAGTGTTTTTCTCATCAGTTAAAATACTAACTTTATATTGGTCTGAGACCATTTTCAAATACCATTTTTTTGTGCTGTATCTTAAGTCACTTTCTCCCTCCCCCACCACAGTGACATGTGATAGACATCACACTGTAGACAGTGTAGAGTACTTAGGGAGAGGTTTTGGGGGACTGCTGAGTTAATTTATAAAATTTATCCAGGGAGGACAAATTTCCCCGGCAGAGCCTTGTGGAAGAGGCCGTTTTGAGCACCTCCACAGCTCAGGAATCCAATGGGGAGGAAAAGCCCCGGAGATCCCGTGTGAGGCGGGGGCCCCAAACCCAGCCCAGGGTGCTCCAAGGAGGGAAGACCCACCCTATGCCGGGAAGTCGGCCGGAGGTCAAGCCAGGCCTTGGACCTGGTGGTCCATGAGCAGCTTCATGATGGGGAGAAGCCCTACAAGTGCTTGGAGTGTGGGAAGAGCTTCAGCCAGAGCAGCACCCTGATCCGCCACCATGTCATCCACACTGGGGAGAGGCCCTGCAAGCGTCCCGAGTGTGGGAAGAGGTTTCGGACCAGCTCCAATCTCCTTCTGCACCAGTGGAGTCAGAGGAGACAGCCTTCCACTGCCCTGACTGCGGGAAAGTTCCAAGCAAAACTCCAAATTCATCACCCACCAGCTCATCCAAACCTGAGTGGGACCCCCCCCAGCCCATGGACCCCCCCCCAAAACCCATGAGACCACAGGGCTGTGCTGGGCCAAAGGGGAATTTTGGCCCCAAAGGGCTTTTCTGCTGGTGGTTGGAACAAATAAAGGGTTGAAGGTGACCCGAGAGCTGGATGTGGGGGGCTGTGCTGGTCTGGGACTCCCCTGAGGGCAGATCTGGGTCCTGTCAGATTAATTAATGCTGACAAGCAGGGCTGGCATGGAGGGGGCTGTCCCACTGTTTATTTGCCAGGGGGATGGCAAAGGCACCAGGATGGCACCGAGCATGGGTCCCAGCACCACTGGGGTCCCCTGAGTGACATCAAGTCCTGTTGGTGGCAGTGAGTGCTGTGGGTGACAGGAGGTTCAGTTAGTGACACTGGGTCCCATCAATGACACGAGACATACTTGGTGACACCGGATCCTGCCTGTGACACAAGATTTGGTTGGGGTGACACTGAGTCCCATTGGTGACATGAGGTTTAGCTGGTGAGACAAGGTCCCATCAGTGACACCGGGTCCTGTCAGTGACACTGGATCCGTTCTGAGGATACCTGGGTCTGGTTGGTGACACTGGGTCTGGTCAGCACCGCCATCTCCTCACATCCCTTCCCACAAGGAGCAGCAGGGGCCACTGGTGCCAGCATGTCCCCACCGTGCCCGTGCTGCTGTGTCCCCACTACATCCCCTTTGCTGGGGCAAAGGCAGGGATGCCAGTGGTGGCATGGCTCAGGATCAGTGCGTGGATGTTGTGGGTGCCTGCGGGAATCACCACACCTCAGGACCCCACCCAAGATCCCCTGGGGAACCCCCAGTCCCCTTCCCTGCCCTACCCTCATAGGTGTTGATAGCCTCAAGTTTCATGAGGTGCTGGATCATGTGGAACTCCTCACAGATCCCGTTGTGCCCCAGCATGTCCCACACGTCCCTCGCCATGCCCAGCACCTTCCCACATGAGTTCCACTTCAGCATGGGCACCATCTCAGGGCCAGCCCTGTGGGGACACAGACAGGGACACACTGGGTCCTGTCGTCCAGGCTCCCCTGGGGACAGTGCCACCCATCTGTCCTTGTCCTTGAGGCGGCCGAGGTGCAGGCAGACATGGAGCCCCAATGAGATCGCTGTCACCATCTCTGCCAGCTTCTTTTGCATCAGCTGGTTCCGGGCCAGGGGACCCCAGACTGCTTCCCGTGGGCCAGGGAGGGGAGCAGTGAGGTCTGGGGGGCTGAGGGGTGGTGGGATGCCTCAAAGTGCCCCCAGACCCCCGTCACCCGTCGAGCATGTGTTGCTGCACCATCTCTGGAGTCCAGGGAGGGACACCATTAAACAGGAGGGACAGCACGCTGAGGTGGTGTCTTTCTGTGTGGGTGCGTACTGTGGACTCTTCACCCTAGCAGTGGGAGGATCAGGGGCCAGGTGGCACAGCCAGCAGTGTGTCTGGGAGCACGCAATGGTCCCTCCCGTGCTGGTGCTGTGCCAGCCGACTGCCCTGCTCCCTGAGGAGCCTGGCATCCCGCCCTGCGGAGCTGCGGGACAAAGTCCCTGAGACTGGAAAGCAAGACCTGCTGCTGTGACACAATTTGAAGACTCTAGTTTTCCATGATAATTTCTTTCCTGGGGCATTTCTAGGGGGCTGTCTCAATTTTCATTTACTTCCTTAACTGTGCTAAAGTTTTATAATGATTAGCAAATCCTCTCATCCTGGCAGGCAATGATATAGCAGCAGAAGAACTGTGATGGTGAAGGAAATTATTTCCCAGGGTTATAATGCCAGTGTCAGACCTGTGTGTATTTGGACTCTGCAAACCACCTCCTCCCACTGAGGATGGCCAAGCAGAGATGGCATCTGTTCTTTAGGAACACCATTACTTTCCTAGTAGCAGGGCTGGGATCTGGGCTAAGTATCCCAAGCAATACACTTTGCTTCAGGCCCATTTCGCCAGGGGATGAGTTTCCTTCTTAATGTGACCACCTCTTTTCTGCTTGACATGTCCTTTAAATCAAAAGAGGGAAGAAAAATGAGATTCCTCTTGTGGCAAAAAGACGTGAGTTTCAGAACTTGTCAGAAAATATGCCCCAAACTCTAAAGATACATAATTTTGCAGCTGTTTCAAGAGATTAGAGCAAATGTTTTTTTGAGAATAAATGTCTACTTAGATGTGGCATTTCAAATGAAACCTAGAATGCCCTCTTTGACAATTTTAGCTTTTGTCTTCCCATCTGGAAAATGCAATTTCTCAGTGGTATTAACTGCAGTTGCACGAAAGTCACTGGACTGGTGTTGACTTGCATTTACTGAAGATATCTGGATTAAGGAATTCTATTCAAGGAATAGCAGAAGTGTGGCTTGTTTTATTTTGTTGTGGTCTATATTGGTAAGATTTGCTTGGATAGTTGTATTTGCAGACTTGTTGTATTTGTGTATATCTTTAAGGGTGCATTCCTTTTATAGTTTAAATGGGGAAAAAATCCCTACAGAAAAGTGGAAGCACTTTTCTGGCAGGATCTAACTGTATAATAAACCAGGTATTTTCCTGTTACATGGTTATCATCACAAGTCACTCCCCTTGCACTGGCAAAGGTTTTGATGTGCAGTGTAGGCCCTAGGCCCAGCCATTTTTTTCCCTCCCCTCTCTCAGTGTGAAGCAGCAGATCAGCTCAGATCACACTGAAGACAGTCAGACGCAAGCTCTGGCAGCTGTCAGATGTCTACTGGTTTTACTGGATCCAGCTGTCAGATGAAGGCAATTAATTATTCTTAAGTGGTTAAATGACAACTGGAGTCCCTTGTCCCACCTGCTGTATGAAGCTTTGTTTAGGAAAAATTATTTAATTCATTTGTTCTGTACAGCATAGATAAATCTGGGGTGTAATTCCCACAGTACAGATAATGCGATGTTCTTAGGGAATCCTTACTGGTGAGGTCATGCCATGGAAGAAAGGAAAAGTTAAATGGGGATGCCTCACCTCTGTTCCTGGGAAGACCATGGAAAAAATCCTCTATAGGCTGTGCTAAGGCACATGGAGGACAGGGGGGTGATTTAGTGCCAGCACGGCTTCACCAAGGGCAAGTCCTGACTGAAAAACCCAGTGGCCTTCTGTGATGGAGTGGCTCCATCAGTGGACAAGGAAAGGGCCACAGATGTCATTTATCTTGACTTCTGTAAAGGCTTTGACACATTCTCCCTCAACATCCTTCTCTCTAAACTGGAGAACTGGAGAGAGATGGATTTTATGGGTGGACTGTTTGGTGGATGAGAAATTAATTGGACAGTCACATCCAGAGGGTACTGGTCAATATCTCAGAGTCCCAGTGGAGATTAGTAACAAGTGGTGTCCTTAAGGAGTCTGTCTGGGGACTGTATCAGTGTAATTTTATCTCTTTATCAATGACATGCACAGAGGGATTGAGTGCACCCTCAGCAAATTTTTAGGTGACACCAAGCTAAGTGGTGCAGTTGACACACCTGAAGGATGAGATGCCATCCAGAGGCCCCTGGACAAGGTTGAGAAGTGGGCCTATGGGAATCTCATGAGGTTTAACAAGACCAAGTGCAGGGTTCTGCGCCTGGGCTGTGGAGACCCCCAGTATCAGCACAGGCTGGGGGATGAGCAGATGGAGAGCAGCCCTTTGAGAAGGACTTGGGGGTGCTGGTGGGTGAGAGGCTGGACATGACCCAGCCATGGGCACTGCCAGCCCAGAAAGCCAAACGTGTCCTGGGCTGCATCCAGAGCAGCGTGGGCAGCAGGGGAGGGAGGGGATTCTGCCCCTCTGCTCCCCTGTGCCCCAACTGAGAGTGATGTGGGCAGCTCTGGGGCCCCCAACACGAGAGGGACCTGTGGACCTGTTGCAGCAGGTTCAGAGGAAGGGCTACAGAAATGATCAAAGGGATGAAGCATCTTCACTATGAGGAAAGGCTGAGAGAGTTGGCATTGTTCAGCCTGGAAAAGAGAAGGCTCTGGGGAGACCTTGTTGTGGACTTTCAGTACTTTAAGGGGGTTTATATGAAAAATGGGGTGAAGCTTTTCAACATGACTCATAGCAGTAGGCCAAGGGGTATTGGTTTTAAACTAAAAGAAGGTAGATTTGTGTAAGTTATAAGGAAGAAATTTTAACTATGAGAGAGGTAAAACACTGGGGGCCCAGAGTGGTGGCAGATGCCACATCCCTGGGAACATTTCAGGTCAGATTGGATGGGGCTCTGAGCAAGTTGAAAATGTCCCTTCTCATTCCAGGGGGATTGATGACCTTAAAAGATCCCTTCCAACTGAAAACATTATATGATGCTATGATTCAGTATTTTGTTATTTTTCAAGAGAAACATTGAATACTATATTTGAAACCTGCCTTGAATATGAAAAGTTCAGTTTTCTCAGAAAATATCTGGGGGACAGGATTTCCCAGCCCACTGCTGCATCAGAGATAGCAAACCTAAGATAATTCATGCACATTTTACAGGCACTTTCCTGATGGAGAGAGGTTTTCTGTTGTGTAATGCATCTACTGAACATTTGCAGATTGATTAAAATCTTCCCCTTGGAGATGACACTGCATTTGAGATTCCCTGTCTGCTTTTGCTTTGAAGGTAACTGTTGACACCTGCTTTATTTAAAAATAGGAATTTGCTCTGGGCAACATTATAATGTAAAGTTTTTTCTAACACCTGAAATGTAATCCATTTACTTTTAGCCATCAGTTGAATCCTGCTGCTCACTGGGTAGAGGTAATGAGCATGGTGATGAACCTTAATGTAGGAAATGAGGGTCCTGGTGCCAGACCATTTGTAGTCCTGGCTTTTTTTTTTTTTTTTCTAAATACCTATTCCAAGTAGTTTCCTGCCGCCTCCTTTGTTTTCTGAACCCTGACACAGAATATACTATATATTCCCTAATAAGAGGTTGATTAAAAGTCTTGCTCTCTGCAGGAACAAAGACAAATAAGATTATTTTCCTGTGGACCATTTCTGTCCTGACCCATCAGTATTTGATAGCTTTCATTCCTGGGAGCTATGCTGCTTTGGAGGAGGGTAGCTGCCAGCTGGTTTTGACTCTGTGGGATTTTCTCCACCCTTCCCTGCAGAAAGAGTGAAGGGGGTCTGTGGTCCTTGCTGGAGCTTCTCAAACTGTGCAAGAAATGATTCCTCTTCCCCCTGTATGCAGCCCTCTGGAGTGGGTAGCGGGGCCTTGTTTTCCTGGTACAGTTTTGTTACTGAGATATCTTGATAAGGAGGAAGGAGAAGGGAAGCTTCAGAAAGAGCAACACCACAACGACAACAAAACCAACAATAACAGTTATTACAAAAATCTTCCCAAGCCTTCTAATTTTTCTCTTTTAATATAACAAAAAGTCTCATGGTAGTTGTTTGTTTCCTGCTTTTTAAGGAAATAACTTCTTTGCGTGCTTGTGGCTCTTTATACTTATGGCTCTTTGTACATGCCACTGTATAGTTTCTAGTGTTCTTTATGGTATGGCAATCTACCATTAACCATGATCACATTTTCAGTCTTTATTCTCTTCTTTTTATACTGATTCATTAAGATACCTGTACTTCTTGTGTGTTCTATTTCAAGCCTCTTCCAGAAATATCTGCATATTGCATACTCTTCAATACATAGGCTAGATTATGTCCTGATGATACTGAAGTAAAAATTGATTTGTTTATACTTCCCACTTGAGCAGAACAGCAGGTGACCTATGATCATACGGTTCTCCAGTTCTGTATCAGGGAAAAAAATATAATTATTAGCTTTTGGGGCAGGCAGTTTAAGATCAAATGTGTATAATTAAGGTCAGCACTGAGTCAGCCTTGCAGGCTGTGATTCAGCTGTGGTGCCCTGTGCCTTGCAGAGTGCAGCCCAAAGCTCTGGCTATCCCCTTCCGTGGCTGCCAAGCTGTGCTCCTGTGGGGGTGAGGGCAGTGCATAGCTATGTGTGATGGCTGTGTCTATATTTGTAAGCTACAGTGTAAGGAATGTTCCCAGGCGCTGGAACCTGGCAATCTATACTCTTAAATTGCTAAAACACCTGGAGTTTCAACCCTTGCCAGATAGAGCTCTCGTATAAAATTGCCAGGCACTTACTTGAAATGTAGTGTTGACCCTGGCCCACATCCAGCGTGCAGTTTACATCCAGCCACCCTCTTCTGGAAAGAAGGGAGATTTAATAGTAGGCACCCAGCTTACTCCATGCCCAGGAATAGCCATTCACATGCTCAATTTACTCAAATAGCTGCAGCTACTGTCTTTTGCCTTTTGCCTTTTGCTGATAAACAGGCAGGCCCAACACTGGTGGCAAAGTGTCAGGAGACCTGAGATGTCCTCCCAAGAGCACAGGCAGTGCAGAGGCACAGGGGTAAGGCAGGCAGGATCACTGTGTTGGAGCAGACTTTGGCTGTGCTGGACATCCAGCAGCGGAAATGGGAATATCGGGGAGTTTTAATGATGTCACTGCCATCAGCAGCATTTCCTGTGAGTGTGCTGCCTGACTCTCTGCATCTGGGCAAGCCAAATGCCTTTCCTTCTCTTTTCCAGGGCTGTTTTGTTGACAGTTTTGAGGTTAGTCAGTCCCTCTGCTTTCATGAATATTGCTGAAGACCATCTTCCTTTGCTCTCTTCTGAATGTGTTTATCAACCCGTTTCCCATGGTGAAATGGCTTTCCTTTGGGTTTCTCTTGCTTGGCAGGGGAGGGAAGATCTATGCATGCATCAGAATTTTCCTCAGCTCCAAATGAAATATGACTACTGGTGAAAACCCTTTGCCTTATAGAAGTTCATTGTACAGGTACATGTACATAAATATGGGATGAATACATAAAAGTGCTGAAGAGCTAAATGGCATGGCCCAAATAAATAAAGCCCATCCAAACAAATGGTCTTTGGTTTGGATGGGCTTAATTTGTGCCCTGTCCATGATGGAGATTATTCCTGGTGTAATAATGAAAAGAGCAACATCAAGAGTAATGTGGCAGTGAATGGTACACCTTGTGGTTAGAATTCAATTTACAGTGTTTGTGTTTTGTTTGAGGGGCATGAAAAAAAGAAACAGAAGGCTGCTTTGGGTATTCCAGTACAACTTGGAAAATAAGCAGCCATCTCACTTCCTACCCAAAACAAACAAACAAAAATACCTGCGAAAATAAAGAGGTTTTCTATGAGATGCCACAGAAAACCAGTCTAACTTTATTGGAAGCTGAGCTATTTAAATCAAATTACTTTTGGCAGTGTCATAGCTATGTATGACACTGCCAATAAATGACAGAAAAAAACCCACCCTGAGTTAATTTTGCTTTTATAAAGTTTATAAATATGAGTAATGGTTTAAATTGCAAAGCTCTTGCTCTTGTCAGCTGTTTGTTGCCCATTATATAAATCTTATTATAATTAGAAGTGCATATTTAACACATGAATTTTTATCTCATTACACTTCAACATAAATGTAAAATCTTGGCTTTCTGTAATATTTTGTTCCTGGAATATATTGTTCTTTCAACACTTTCATCATAATTAATTGGTTACTATTGGTTATTATTAATTGTTGCAATAGAATTTCATCGTGCTTAGACATAGGGTAAATCATCAATAACTTTTGAGAGAACTTGATTTAAAAACCCTATCTGTTAAAAAACTTTACTAAATATGTTAATAGGCTTTCCACAGTGGAAAACTGGTTTTTCCTGTTTTGTCACACTTACCTGAATTTTTCTAGCTATAGAAACACTCGATCTCCTGCAAGTTAGAGAACATTATAAATATGGCCTGCTAGAAAAAATACCCTGTGATCAGATTATGTCATGGGAAGGTCAGGAATAAGGGTCTTCTCCTATATGGATTGAAAGAGGCTATGTTCCAACTCACTGGTTTATTTATAGAGTCTGAGTTTTAAAAGAGGATTTCTTGGGTGTAACTCATTGTTTCTATTCTCTTTTCCTCCCCCTTTTCTGTTCTCCATTCTTCAGGCAATATTAAATGGAAAAACCTTTTCTTTCATGTGTGTTTTTGCCAGCCCCAGCACTGAACTCTAGTTTTAAATGGTTGTCTAGCAAGTATAACTGGTTTAGGGACTACAGAAGGCAATATTTTGGTGGTTTGTTTGTTTGTTTTGTAGTTTTGGTTTGTTTTGTTTGGGTTTTTCCCCTGCTTTGTTCATTTGCGTTGTCCTGAGTTCCCAGTATCAAGCACTGGCCTTCCTAAATGTGAGAAACCCTTCATTGATAGTATACATGCTGCAGGAACACTGATAAAAAAAAATCACCCAAGCACTGACTCGGGGTGTACCCACTTACTGTTTAGTCTTTGTAGTATTGAGAATATTGAGCTTCTGAGGTGATGTAGTGCAGCTAGAGGGTTAACCTCTCTGTCCCTTTTGGGAATCCAGAGACAGTACTCTATGCCTTCTCTGGCCATCAAAATACTATAGTAAAGGATAGAGGCAAGCTGAAAGCTCACTGATGGTGTTCTGTTACAAAAAAAGGGTGCAGTATGTTTCTGTTTTGTTCTGTTTTTTTCTTAGAATAAATATGTTTTTATTTGCCTTTTTTTCTGGTACATCCTAAGTAAAACTGAAGGCTTTTGAAAAATAAGGTAAATATATTAGACTGCTCTTCAAGAGGGTATTTATTAATAAATTGCTAAAAGCTTTTAGGGAGAAACAGTACTAAGCTACTAATGACTTTTCAGAATTCCCCTGTGACAATTTTCTTGGTAATGTTTTTCCCCTCCTCTCTTTCTTTCCTCTGCACAGTGCAGCAGTTTATTTGAGAGTGCCCCTTGACACTGTGCCTTTACCACATTTGAGAGACCATCACACGCAGTCTGTGGAGAAGCACTGCTGGGGGTGGCCACCCAAAGCTCCGTCCCTCTGGCTGTGTTTCCAGCACTGCAATATGCAATGGTGTCCCAGTTTAGGGTGCTCCATGCAGGTGGCAGGGGAACTGTGGAGTTGAGTTTTTGTCTTACTGATTTCCAGTCCAAACAGGAGAGCAGAGAGTAGTGCTCTAAGGATTAGTGCACATACCCGTGAGCAGAAGAAGAGGAAAGCTGGTGAAAGAGAGCATTTTATCTCAGAGTGCAGATTTGGAGCTATTTATAACTACTTCAGGAGTGGATAGGAGGGCAACTACTGCAGGAGGGCATGATAAGACCCTAAAAAATTCTGCTCCAGGTGCTGTGATAATAAAACCCCAAACAGGATATGTGGCAAATATAGGGGAAAAAACCCTCCAAACCAACAAATCACAAACTGGAGGCAAAAGGGTAAGTTTCAGAGGTAACAGTTCCTGCCAGCAGAGATAGCAACACACAGGACACACATAGATAGCAGGTTTTATGTACTAGAAAAGGCTTTGAAGGAAACACTAAAAAAAAAAAAGGGGGGGGGTGAATAAAGAAAAAGAAAATGATCTTGTTGGTTTCTAAGTCCCCAAAGCAGTAACCACATCCTCTCTCTCTCCCAGCTGCATTTCTTTAACCACCCAGCCAGTGCTGCTCTTATGGGCAGTGCTCACATTGAGAGTGAGAACTTGTCACTTGGCCATGATGAGGAAACACTTCCTCCTGACCTTTCTCTTTGTGTGTTTTCATAATTTATGGCTGCAAAGTTTGTTCAGCTGTTAGGTTGGGGTCAGTGTAGCATCTTCTAGTCCAGTTATGTCTTAAATTTGGCAGACCAAGGACAGACCTGATGTATGCAAAAAACCAGGACAGGGAACATTGCCCTCCTTATCCACCCACACAAGTGGTTTTGGGCATAAGATGAAGAAAAAGAGTCCTTAGAGCTGAGTTGTGTGCTCGCCTTGACAGGTACAGTGAGGGCCTATGAAAAACTTTCTAAATGCCAAACTTTTTAAAGTCAATATGCCACAACATCCCCTCTGCTTCCTTTAGAAGTGTCTGGTCGTAGAAAAGACTTCAACCAGATCATGGGTGCAGATGTTGTGAGTGATGGCAAATACTTTGAAGAGGAGGGTCTGCCCCTAGGAAGAGAAGGTCTGCTGGCAGCAGCATCCTCTGGGCAGCCTCTGCTCACTCTCCAAGCCTAGCATCCTCCCTGGAAGAAGCACTGCTAGTGCTGGGGTTTGTATTTTAGGGACTGCCAGAGGTTTTATCCCAGGCATGAGAGAGAGACAGCAGCTGTAGATCTTGCACAAAAAAATTCCCACAAGGACAGGACCTTGCTTCCCTGGATTGAAACTAGGGGTTGCTCTGATCAGTAGAAGAAGCCAGTGCCATTTTGTCACCTTGAATGGGTCTTCAGCAAATGGTGTTATTGTACAGATGAACTGGCTAAAATTATTCCTTCCTCTGCTCTGCTGAGAACTGAGTTGACTACCCTACTGCAGTGCAACCAGACAAATTGTCTGAAAGGTGACAAAATTAGACAAATTAGTTTGCAGAAATGTATGGGAACTTCACACCTTAGAGCATCTTTTAAGGAAAAATATATCACA
Organism: Dicaeum eximium; assembly: GCA_013396995.1. NCBI lineage: Eukaryota > Metazoa > Chordata > Aves > Passeriformes > Dicaeidae > Dicaeum > Dicaeum eximium. The sequence goes on along the minus strand of VWZP01006299.1, from coordinate 128,519 downwards.
CACCCTCCCCTAATGTTTCCATTTAGCTTATTTTCCTTTCTTACAAATGTTTCTCTTTACCTCTTTGTAATTTTCTCTTTACCCTTCTTTATTATAATATTTGGTCTGATTATCTTCTTAAATAATAGTTTTAAAACACAACCAAATAAAAGATATTTTCGGAATTGTCAAGGAATGGACAAGATTGAGATAAAATAATCCAGGAACCATATGAAAAAAAGCTAGGTATTTTCCAAGGTTGCCCCCTTGCAAGTCACTTTTTAAGTGTTAGTTTCAGGATCTACTGTGTACTTAGATTGACTATATTTGTGGGGAGGGGATGACTTCTGTTGTTCAAAGGGAATCTATTGGGTAATATATATGGAAAACCCACCACAACACATCCCTACCAAGATGAGAAGGAGGGGATTATGGCAAATATCACAGAAGGAGCTTGCTGCTTGTATGAGACAAAAGAGAACCAGCTGGGATGCTGGAGCTTGGAGGGTGCAAGTGGCAGATCTAATTGATGTGGCGTTGCAAAAAGCCAAATGCCTACATGAACAATAGCTTGTGCTTTGGTCGATGTCAGGAAGTTGCATCAGTGTTAGCACTGGTGGGAAATATGCAGCTAATTTCTTTTTTCAGGATGGAATCAAAGCCTACAGAAGTCTGGGCTTGGAACCCAGAGAAAATGCTATTATTTTTAGGGGAGTGGGGTGCAACCGACAGTGTGAAAGCTTAGCAGTGTCCTCAGAGGTTATCCAAGCATCTGACAGAAATGTGGCTGTCCTGCCCTCTGTACAGGGTAACCTTTGTCTCAGATGTGCTTTTGTTAAACAGTAATTGTGGATGAAACAAAAACAAACCTCTGCATTCTCCTCTCTCTGTCTATTGGTTCTGTTACATGCCCAGACAGGTAAAGCAGTGCTTAGCAAGCTGGCTGCACTTTGATTTTGCTGCACTAATCCAGGATCTGGGAAAACACGTAACAGTTTTGACTGCAAGGGTCAGTTGCATATTTTTGGGAACACCGCTTTGGTTTTAAAATGCAGCCTTTCCAAGTGGGTCAAACAAAAATATCTTTAATGGAGCAAATCATTCCCAGATACATTTGTGACTGGAATTTATTCACTGCAATTTAAGGTTTTGAATAAAGTGTGTGGGGTACTAGTAAAATACTAGTTAAAAAATCAAAATGTGATCAAGCTTCACAAATTAATAACATCCTGAAAACTTTTGCTTCTCACTGGCTCCCTTGTTTTTTAATATAAGAAGTTCCTCTTTGATATTTGTAATAAAACCCACAAAACACCATTAATATTTAGACTTGCTGAATAATCTTCCCACATAAGAGGGGAATTTTTCTTGTGGTTTTTTCAATAGATTCTTAGTCTGTTTTGTTTAAACACCTCTGCAAGTTTTTCTTTTAAGTCTGAAGGTTTTTCATGAGCTTGCAGGTGGTTTAGAAAAGACAGTGCTCTGCTTTTTGTTTTCTTTTTCTGTTCTAAGATAAAAAGACTCTAGGATATTTTTTAACCAGTTTTCCTGTAACTAAGAAGAGGTTTGTGTGAGAAATAAAGAACTTCAAAGGCAAGCAGAAGCAGAGTGGGACAATCCCCTCTCTTGCCTGGCTGGTGATGCTGTGCCTGATGCCCCCAGGACAGGGCTGGCTCTCCTGGCTGCCAGGGCACTGCTGACTCACATTCAACTTGCCATCAACCAGGACCTCGAGGTCCCTTTTCCACTCCACTGCTCTCCAGCCTCTCATTCCCCAGTCTGTCCATACAACCAGGTTGCTCCATCCCAGGTACAGAATCTGGCTCTTGTTTTTGTCAAACTTCACACAATTGGTAATTGTCCAGCTCTCAGATTAGTTGAGGCCTCTCTGCAAGGCCTCCCTGTCTTCAAGTATCATTCAAACTTACTGTATTTATGAAGATGTTGAAAAACACAGAGCTAAGGATGGAGCCCTGTGGAACCCCACCAGTGACAGGCCCCCAGTCTGATGTCACCCCATTCACTGTAACCCTTTGTGCCTGACCCATGGGCCAGCTGCTCACCCACCACATGATGTGTTTATCCAGCCGTGGGCTGGACATTTTGTCCAGAAGGACCCCGAGAGAATCAGCACTGAAAGCTTTACTGAAATCCAAAAATATTACATCAACTGGCTTCCCTTGATCAACTAGGTGGGTTACGTTCTCATAAAAGCAAATTGAGTAAGCAAAGCATGCTAGCGTAAGAATGTAATTTAGATTTTTCCCAGGACCTCTGCCATCCCTCCCAGCACTTAGAAGGGGACCAGATTTCAGGGTGACATCATTTTGGTGCCTCCCATGTGAAGGAGTAGGGGAAGAGAGGTTAGGGGATTTCTGTGCTCAATGAGCTGTGCAAGTATCCTGTCCTGCTTGGCTGGTCTTCTTATCAGAAGTTTTATTCTTCTATAACTCCTCTGCAGTTTTATTTACTATTTATTTAAATTCTACTCCTTCTTTAGAGAGAAAGTGCCATCCAGCTGGAGCAGATCACATCTATGGACATACACCACTTGCCCAGCATTGTGGTCAACTCCTGCATTCTGTTGCACGATTTTGGTCTGTTACAAGATGAGGGTTGCCCTGGTCTCTTTGCAGATGTCTTCATGCCACAGCCATTTGCAGAGCTGTGAGCCAGTAACTTTAACAGAAACAGCAGGAAGATGTTGCAGGGTTAAACAAAACCAACAGTACATGCTGCATAAAGACAGAGTGACATCTGCAGAGCTCAACTGTGTTCAAGAAGTTTATCCACATTTCTGTAAACACTGGGCCCAGTCAAGTGAGTTTTTCTCTGCTGAGCTGTCCTCACAGATAGCACTTCTCCTTGTGTCCCTCACTCCCAAGTGCCATTCAGAAGGGCTGGATCGTTGGCACCTTGCTCCAGGATTGTATTAGCTGTGCTTAGCAATGGCAGATGCCCACCACCAGCTCGCTCCCATGTCTGATCAACATGACTCCGGGCACATATAATAGATGTCTGTAAAAGAAAGCAGCTGCATTAAGAAATGTACACATCTCTTTGAAGGTTTAGAATAATGTCAGTGATTAAACACTTGTCCTTTTTATAAATTAGCTGAAAAAGTATTTTCTGCTAAGGTTGATTGCAGCCTTTTGCTTCATAGTCTGTAGGACTGTGAAATGCCAGCTGGCATTTTGCCATGATCAAGAAATGTAACTTGTTCTTACTAATTCAGTGTTCAAGGACAAGAAAGTAGGATTTCTTGGATTCACAGATCACCGGAAGAAAAAGGTACTTTGCTCTGAAAATTGAAAGGAGTCTTGGAATTCTGGGAGCTGCCTTTAGGGTATTGTATATTTGCAGATGTACATGTAAAGCTAGGAGGAATTTCCCTTTTCTGTAGTCAGTAGGATAGTAAACTTTTCAATGACCTGTATGAATAAACCCTCAAAGGTGTTTGTTACCAAAAAAAGTTCCATTGATCAGCATCTTCAAAGACAAGAAATTCAAAGATCATGACTGACTCTGTTCTTGAATGAATCATATGCTGAAAGTTTGAAGTATAATGCAATTCCATCTACCTTATTGCAATACTTAATTCCAGGGGCTAAGTCACTACCTTTAATCAGATGGAGTGAAATCTTGCACTTTCAAGAAGCGCATTTATGTTGCTGGGTCCTTGGCTTGTGCACATTAAAGAACACCTGTTGCAGAGGGGAAGGGACCTAGTTGGCTTTTTTGCCTTCAAAAGAAGACAGTAAAAGTTGAGCAAATCTAAATCATGAAGTGTGCCTGGCATTTCTGAGGACTGAGCCCCAAGTGTTTATTCTTATGGGTGCATTCTACCATTGTAATACTTTTTCATTACTAATTAAGTAATGCAGTATTAGTAAATATGTGGTTAATATCATCTATGTGGTTAATACCATCCAAGTCTTTAAATTGTAAATCCCGTCACAGTTTGTTATAGACTTTTTTCTTAAAGGGTTTGGCTGATTCCTCCTCCTTATATTTAACAGTAAAATTGCTGTTAAACTGTAAGCATAATACAATCCTGGGAGCAAGTCAGAAGTTAGGTTACATCCAGATGTCTTTCACAGCACCTGAACTTTTTTTTTTGTGGTTGTTTTTGTTTTGGTTTTGGTTTTTGGTTTTGTTTTTTATTCTAGGCTGTATGGAGGCTTTCTGCAGATCCATATTCAATGCACACACCAGAGGTTACACCTACTAAGAAAGGATTGAGTGCAAGAGGAAGCCAAGTTTTTTACAGTAGGGAGAGAAAACTTACTCCATGTTAAAGTTAATACTTCAAAAGGCTGAAGTGCTGTCCAAATGAAGAAAATGGAAAGGATCATAAGCCCTGGCAGGTTCAGTGTACAAATACAATTATCTGTCTAAAACAGTTTGAGAAACAGTTAACAGATGGAATAAATCTCTCTTCAAATACATCAAGAACAGGAATGGTGCCAGAGAGTTTGTAGGACCAAATAGATGATACAGGTATCAAAGGAGGAGTCAGGCGAGACAAAACTGTTGCAGAACAAGTAAACAAAGCCTTCAGAGTAGAAGAAGCCAGGGAGATTCCTGTCTTGGAGCTTTTCCTTGTGACAGACTCATCAGATGACCATCCCAAAATTAAAATTATGGAGCAGTAAATTAACTGTAACACAGTACTAGAAGCAGATGGCATTGACTTAAGAGTTTTAGAGGTATTCAGAGGTGAAACATCTCGGTGATTAACATTGGTGTATAATCACTTGCTTTGCACTGCTTTCATAGCTAGTAAATGTGACACCAGACTAAAAATTCCAGCATTTCAGCTGAGGTCCCAGGGAGATAGGGGTATGTAAAACTAATGTGCGTAGTAGAAAAGCTGGTAGAAATGGTAAGAAAAGAATGGAAGGGGTGAACACAGACAAATATGATGTGTTTGCAAACAGTTAATAGTAACTTGTGCAAAGGGAAGTCCTACCTCAATAACCTATGTGTTCTTTGAAGAGATTTGCCAAAACATGTTAGCTATGACAGTCCTTTTGCTACAAACTATCCAGAAAGGCTTATTTCTGAAAGGCTTTTGGCAAAATTCTTCTTCAGCAAGGTCTTTGAAACGCAAGAGATAAACAGTCTAGATGTAGAAGGGGAAGCGCAGATAAAAAATAAGCTGAAAGGTAGCAACCACACTGGGGAGGCAGAGACTGATCAGCTTTCCTGCTGGGGCAGGGACAGCAGTGGAACTCCATGATAAGCTTGTGCTAGAACCTGGGGTGTCCATGTTCTGTGGTACTCACATCCATCCTTAATAAAATAATGATAATAAAATTAGTGGGGAGAGGATATTCTGCTACATAAAATTCTGCCCATACACAGTACTGGTACTTCTGTCTTAAGGTAGGCTCTTCTCCATTGCCTGTCAAGGGGATTGTAGCTGCTGACATAGGTACCAATTAGAGGTCTAAAAGACAGATGTTATGAACTTCCACTAAGCTTCTCAATATAAGCTTTTGAATGTTGGGTGCCTTAGAGGTGAACAGTGGGCGTTCATGAGTTTTAAAATGGCTCCTTGACTCTGTGTGAATGTTTTCTTAGGATGAGTGGTGAAACTAACCCTTCGTCTGTGGATCACTGACAGATGTATCTAAAGAGACACTCTCTCTGCAGGTTCCTGATGTAGTGCATTTCACACCATTTTGTCAGAAGTCAGGTGGAATAATTTTAGGCTGCTCTATATGACATGTACAGATTCACAGATTTACATTAATTGATAATGAAGGATTTTATGAAGCTCTGAGCTGTGTTCCTTTAATACTGAAGACTGATGCATGAGGATGTGTTACCAATCAGAGTGCCTTCCTGTGGGCACTTTGGTAGCTAAAATTCTGGCTTTGTGCCAAGGACTTCCCTTCACTCATTTCACGTCTCTGCCCTGTCAATTTGTCTTGCTCTTTGATTCAGTTTTTCGTTCTACTCTTAATCTTTGCTGGTGGGATATTTGTTCTCCAGATCCCCCCATCATGCTGCAAAAAAATGCTCTACTGGGCTGTGGTGTAATTTCTCGCTATTTTGGACAGAGAGCTGTGGAACATCTATTTTTGAGTTTACAGACCCTGCACAGCACCCCAAGGAGACCTGGGTGAGCAGAAGTGCCCCAGCAGGTCCAAGACAAGGGTAGCAATGACTGAAGTCAGTCCATACTATTCAGCTTGCAGTGCCCTGGCCACTCACCCAAACTGAGTGCTTTGTATTTCTTCAGCATGTTTCACTCCAGAGGTGAGGTTAATTTTGTATATACCCTCTTACCTTCACAAACTTTTCATGGTTGCATTATCAAAATACAGTTCTGCTGCTTTTTGGGGACGTTATTGGTCCTTGCAGTATTTTGATGAGAGGTTCATTATCATGCTAAATTTTCAAGCCAAGATTAATCTATCTCTGAAGAACTTACACAGAATATGCAAGGGATGACACTGTAAAAAGTTTTTTTTTTTTTGTTTTCTGACATAATGTTAGTAGATATCAGCAGGAAAAATCATGGAGCTGAATAACAGTAGAAATTTAAAATTGAGTTGGGAAAGACCTGAAGACTGTAGGCTGCTCTAATGCAACAACAAAGGTATCAGTGGAATTGAAACTGTAAGCTCCACTGTTGATTTTGTTTGTGTGTAGATATTAAATCACACATAATTACATAACAGTAGCAGTGTTGTTTACAAAACTGTAGCCACATTTGGAACAGATTTTGCGTTTGAAGTAAATTGTTTAACAGAACAAACTGTCCCTGCAAAGCCACAAGTATTAATATTGTAATGATGTTCTTATTGGATAAGCTATTGCATATAGATGACACACAACCACTGCAACAGGTACTTTGGCTTTCTATCAGCCACAGATGGCAGGAAGAAGCTGAAGAGCAGTCATAAATTTTCCTACAGAAACTTTTTTTTCTATAAAAAAAGTCTACAACTTGATAAAACTCTGAAGTATTTGTAGTGGAATATAGTTAGCGGGCTTCTTCAAACTATGGGTTCAGTTCAGATTTCTGCCATGGACTATTTCATAAGACCATAGCTGACTTTTGAAAAATTCCTCCTGCTAGTCTAATTGAAAACCACTGAAACAAAATGGAGCTTCTGCCATCACATTGTTGAATGTTTAAATCAGTACTGTCCACTTTTGAACATCTCTCCTGTACTGTCTGTGCACAACTTCTTTCTTTGTAAAACTAATTGCAGTATTTACCTTCCTCTGCTGCAGATCTCTGTCTGTCCATCTGTCTCTGTCTGTCTCTTCCTCCTTCACTCTCCTACAGAGTTCAGGAGATCTTAAAAGACCTGTAAAAGTCAAATTGCTCTCAGAGTTTGCACCTTCTTCCACTGAGATTGGGTAAAACTCAGTATCTAATACCCATAAAGATCTAGCTGAGCCCTGCAGGGCCAGGGACACTCTTTACAGTGCTCTGTGTCACAAAGGCTCTTCAGTGGCACTGCAAGACTGTTGTATGGATCTTTAAAAATAATTACAACAGTCGAGGAGTGGTTCTTTTGATTTTCTTCTCAAGTGGTTGCTACTTGCTGCTGCACAAATAACTGACATGATTGGCTGACACTGATCTCTGATACTCACTTTACATTAATTTCATTATTAGAGGGACAATAACTCATCTGTGAGGGAAATAAATGTTGGCATACTTAAGTAATGGAGAGGATGTCTTCTGATTCACCTTTCCAAAAATTCTTAGCAGGTTTGATAGGAAGAACTTAAATTACTTAGAGGCATGCTGTGACAATGAGTCACTAAAGAGCAGCCCCAGGAAACCATGGGGAAGAATGATTTGGTAGTGACATAATTATGGTAACTGCTTGGCAGAGAGAGTTCTTTGTACCAGTGGTAGAAGTGCAAACATGAAGAAAGGAGGAAGGCAAAAAGTCATGAAACAAATAGCAAAGAGTTATCAGTCCTCTAAAATAATTTTTACCAATGGACCAAGGTTTGCAGTGTCACTGGTATTTATTTTACATTTAGCCTTTCTGCTATGACATTTCTCTTTATTTCACCTGGGATTTCAAATGTAGTTTTTTCCTTGTGGGGTCAGACCAATATGTGAGCACATGTATGGAACAGATGGAAAGATCACCTTAACTGACATCCTGATAAAGACCTCAGAAACTTAATTGGAAAAATGTTATGCAACGTAATGCGTATCATATTTTTGACTCTCATTAGTGACATCAGAGGATATTTATTTTGTTTACTACTCAGTTTGGTCTAGCCTCCCTCTGTAACAATTCTGAATAGATATTTGCAAACATATTTTCTTCTTTGTGGCTATGTGGTTGTTAAATTAATCAAACCTGTTTAAACAAATTTTTTATTTTAAGCTAAAGTTTTCAAACCAGATGGCCTTAGATGAGGTGTTTAAATGTAGTGGACTAGTCTGCAGGTGTCTCTGCTGTTTTAAGGTGGAGAAGCCTGAGAAGGTCTAGCTAAGACCATTCAAAACATCTGCTAACATTTAAAACAAACTGCTCCTAGATGCTTTCCACATCTTTTCAAGTACTGTTCACCACCTCCTCGGCAGTGGCATCAGAGAAAGTGTGCAGCTGCTTTGAGTTTCAAAAGTACTTCAAAAGTTAGCTGCACAACCCACCTTGATCAACAGCTTAAATGAACATGCTGCAAACTGGAGTGGTTAAAATATGAGCAAAAATCCAGATTTTTCTACTCTTCCTATGGAAGAGTAGCAGCAAAATCACTTTAGCCCAGTGTAGTGTATCAGGCAGTTAAATGCAGAGGTTTATTTAGCACAACCCTCTTCTACTGCCAGTTCCCCTCCAGGGAATTATCCACCCAGGTAATTTTAATACAGAAAATGAAGTGGTTAATGAAGCATTTGGAAGAATGTTTCCCTATTTACACAGCTACAACTGCAACAGAACTCCCTCCATGAGATGTGGTTGGTGGAGCAGGCCAGCCTGCAAATGTGTGCTGCTGTTTATGGTGATTCCAGCAGCTGGAAAGCGCCTGTGGAGCCTCCAGAGTGTGCAGTGCCAAACCAGCATGTCCCCAGGGGTACTGGTCCTTTTGCCTGTGTGTCCCTGGGCTTGTGGTGTGGCCAGAGATACTGCTGCTCTCCCTGTCTAGAGACTAAGGACTTCATGTAGCTGGCATGAGACCTGGGGAGACTGGGCCACCATTGTGTCTGTTTATGTTCTGACAGAATAAATGAATTCAAACTTGTGTAGTATAGAGAGGTCAGGAGAGGTATCTTTCACTGGCCATGTTGAGTGTGGAGGTGTTACCCATGTTAATATGGCTCTGTTTGAGCTGCTGAGTGTACTGTGAACATCAATGTTCAGAAAATTATAACAAGAAACATCTTATTGGCCAGTTAATAAGCTCCTGTCCTGTATGGCTTCTGCCTCTAGAAAGTACCACAGAAATGAGAGTGTACAAGGAGCACCATGTGATATTAATATCATGTGATAGACATTAAATGATGCTGGAGGGTGAAAAAGGCTATATTATGATAGCTTGTCTTTTATGTATTCCTTTGTGTTTTATTTTCATTAATTGAGAAATTTCATATAATAAAAAAGCTCTGTGGAACTTAAGAAAATAAAAAGCAATATATAGATTTTGTGTTCTTGCCAGGTCTCTGCCCACTGCTCCTTGGTGATGGTGCTATTTTCCAAACACCTCGCTGAGCTGTACCTGTTTTCTATTTCTTAGAAAAAATGTTTGTGACACAAGTACTATTATATAGAATGTTTGTTTCTTAAAAGTACATTACTGATCAAATCTTGCTGGGACATAGGAAAGGGTAGCCTGAGTTCTGTCCTTCTAACCATACAGAACTTCCGGGAAAAGATGCCAGGTCCTATTTGTTGACAGAGAGCCCCAGGCTGTAGTTTCAGCTATAGGTTAGGGTTACACTGAAGCAGTTGTTGCTGCCCTCTCATCTGTGTTTGAACACCAGTATAGCACCAGAGCAGATGAGGTCAAATATGGATATCAGCTATATCTAACCCATTCAAATTCCTCATTCTTTTGTCTGTGAATTTGAGTGAAGGTTCCTCTGGAAATACTTGTTTCTTACTCCCTGGCTAAGTTCTCCATCAAATAAATAGTGACGTCCTGGAAAGTGAAGTTTTCATGTGCCTTTGCCAACCTTTGATAATTTAATACAGCTGAATCTGTTGTGCTCTCACACAAAGAAGTTCTGAATTCAAATAGCAATGCTAGGAATCTTTTTTCAACTACTATAGTGTTGCCATGAATCTAATGACTTACTTGTTTTAATAAAACCTGTGAATTAAAAACTATTACATCCAATGCAGATGACTCAATTGGAGAGCAACATTTTCTCTGCTAGTATTTCATCAGATTCCTAATGAGTTGGGTGTTTAAATGATGATTTTCTGTGACACCTTCCTGAAGAAGGCAGAGAAGAACTGAATTTCAGATGCAGTGATTAACCACAGCGGGGTACATCAAAAAACGATACTCTGCCAAACAGTGACTCAGGATTTGCATGAATTCGCAGCTTGTGTAACAGTCAGAACCCGATTGTAGCAAATTTGGTAGCTGCAATCTGAGAAGGGGATTACCAAGCTGGTTTGTTATTGTAAACCTATCCAATGGCTGTCTGTCTGCTCTCCCTTCTCCTGAGCCCTCCTGTGTGTACACACACACATAAGACATGTGACAGCATGATCAAATAGCACTACAAATGTGGACTACCTTGCCATGCTGTGCTGGTTGCCACGTTCCTGTCCTGGTGCCTTACCGACTTGCTGAAAGCCTTTCCAGCCCTGTTAGCTAACAGGTGAAATGACTAACATGTGTCTGGCTCATCTGTGCTCTGTGGAGTTCAGTGTGCCCAGCCTGGGCAAAACTTAGGCAAAAATGCCTTCTCAGATGCCTAAGGGAGAAATGGAAGGAACTCTCCTTTAAGCAAAAGTGCTCTAAGGAGCAGAAGGGGTTGAGGGTCACAGTTTCTTTATGTGACTTCTTTATATCTTTTCTCATCCTCTTATGTGGAGGATGTTGTTCTCGTGGGGAGGCTGACCCCTGAATGGCTGGGCCCTTCTGCTGTAAGCTGCCACATTTTATTTTCACTTGGGGTTACATGACATCACCATCCTAATTTTGTCAAAACCATTGCTGAGGACAAAGTCAGAAATTGGAATAATAGTAGATAGGACTTCAGTGTTGAACTATTTAAGTTATGCCCAAAGATTTGTAAACTTGGATTGTCCACTTTAACTCTCTGTAAGGCTGATTTTAACACTTTTGTGTGAGTGATCTTAATTTGGCATATAGTTCCTCTGGGAGAGGTTGTTTCAGACAGCTTACTGGATATGGTTTGACAGATTATTTATGGTGTAAAGGTTCATCCTATCATAAACTTATCATAATGTATCACAGGGTATCATAAACACCCTGTCAAGGTGTTTATGGGAATCATAGCAGGCTAGCTGCCTGTAACAATGAAATGAGAACCTCAGTACGTCCTGTTGCTTGATCTCTGTCCTGTATTAAAGGCTGCTGAGAATTAAGGGTGCATCAGGCAGGACCATGGCTTTGAGTTTGAGGATGTCTGTCTGCTGCTCAGCAGGCTGGATCTGAGTGTGCATGTTTATTATGTTGGTTCCTTAATGAACAGGCATCTATTTTTGTGTCTGTAGTACAGCCACGTTCTGGCCCAGTTTTAGGGAATCCAGGTCCTTGATGCTAAAATACTGACAGTAGGAACAGGGTTTCCCTGGAATCCCTCAGTAATATGTTGACAGTTAAAATTTTCAATGAGAGACATTCACCCATCTCTATAAGATGATGTGGTTCACAGACTCTCTTTTATGGAAGGGCTAAATATGCTTCCATGTCATACCATGGACACATACCTGAAGAAGAAAGAGATGCATTTTAAATGCTCGGTTTTTCTAGCCAATTTGAGCAATTATATCTTGGGCCTTTGCTATGCTGACATAAAGTATCCTTTTTCATTTAATTCCTTGATACCTTAACGCAATAAAAGACATGTCACACTTTTGGCTGGCCTGTTACTGTACAGAGAGCAAGAAAGTGTTATCTTACTAGCTGCCAGTCTGGAGGACTCAGAGGGAGAAGGTTTCCTGATTTGCTCTTAGGGATTTAACCATGTCACATCTTCAAAGTTTAACAGTAAGTGCTCATAACAGGACAATTTAATGGATTTGAGCCTTACTCTGAGTTGTGTAACAGGTAAAATTAAAGTTCAGAACTTATCTAGAGGTTTGGCTCAGAAAGAGATTAATTAGAAAAGCTTGTTTACATAATTGAGGCTTCCAGGACTAACTTCCCATGTAAATACAGTGTGATCAGAAAGCTCTTCAGTTCAGGAATGGCTGCTTTCCAATCCCTCTCCACAATGTGGAGTGCCAGTAGTCTGTCCTTCAGCTCTGGCTTAATGCACTGGGGGCATCAGAGGTCAAAAAGAGAAAAGACCAGTTGCAGGAAAGCTGGACTTTGCCGGGTGGACATGGGAGGCTGGGATTTCACTCCCTCCATGCAGTCATCCTGTGCTATCTGACATGATAATGAGCCTTGTCTGGGGGCCTCCCAGTTGCTCCCAGAAGGGCACAGAGGTCTTGCACCATCTGTCAGCCTATTCAGACATCTCAGAGAACCCCAAAGCCTTAAAAATTATTAGGTAACTATGTTTGTGTAACAAGACCCAGAATATGTAAGGTGCCTTCTGGAGTTTGAAAGTCTAACATGTCCATGTTTACACAGAGCCACAAAAAATTAGCAGCTTAGGCACTTGAACTTAGATAATGTCTGTACTGTATTTTTTATGCACAAATGCAAACTTGCTGCACATCCACATGCTCACATTTTCCTTTAAGGGTAGCACATAATGAATGCTTGTCACGGGTGCAGTAATTTTTGACACTTAAAACCAATTTGCAATGATAAAATATATCCCAAACCAACAAAATACTGTCAGTATATAACACTTCTAATGAAATACTTCATAACTGTAAGTACTTCATAACTTTCAAATACAAATGAACACAGCATTTTTACCTCCACTGCTGAGAAAATGTTGACCTTTGAAATCTAGCTGTTCTTTTTTCCCCCTCTCTCTCTTTCTTTTCTTTTATGACAATGCGATTTTGCAAAGTGTATTTCTTAGCAATATAAAAACCAATTTATCCTTTTGAGGCCAACAGAATGAGGGGACTCTTTTGCAGAGTGCCTGTATCCTGACAGTAGCAATGGAGTTATGAAAGACCTTACAACCCATCATTACTTGTAAATTCACTTTCATTCTCCTCAGACCTGTGGCATCAAATCTGAATGCCACAAAATGTAACATACTTATTTTGGGGAAAATGATGTCAGAAAACAGCTGGCAGCAGTGATTTTTGCTGTAAGTTAACAAATACACAAAGTCCTGTAAAACTTCATGAGGATGTATTAACTTTATTAAGTTAAAATGGGTAGTAGTAAAAAAATCTGCAAGGTACCTTGCCCAATGATCAATTATTTTCCATGTACTGTGCATGAAAAATGAATGGTTAGCTTTGAAGCAGAGCTGAGAAACCTTCTCTATGAGATCTTACATGTGTTTTCTTCTACAGACTGCATCACTCCTCACTAATGCTTTTCTTCTTACCTTTCAATTCCGACAAAAAAAGGCTGACAGAATGACAATGTCATAAATATAGCATGTGCACACAGTTATTTTCCTCCCAGTACATGACATATCTGACTGGGATAGTAAATCCCACCTGCCTTTAGACTGTGTCTCAGCAGAGCCCATTGCCAGGATGAGGATGCAGTATTTATGCTGTGCTGGTGATGTGGCTGGTGTGTGCTCACAGGAGAAGCATAAAAACTACAGATTGCAAAATTAAGTGTGAAACCATTTAAGCTGTTAACTGCTAAATGCACATTAGCAGAGTAATCTCAATAAAAATGAGCCTTGTTTCCACACCTTAGAGGTCCTGTGTTTCTCAGCAAATAAAGATGCTTTAATTACAGGTCCTACTCAAAGTGCATGCAGCATGGTTTCTTGCATTTTATGTGTTTGCCTATGGCAACCTTTACCTTCCTCTAGTTTTCCTGTCACTTTGTCACAAGGAAAGATCTGTTCCCTCCATTCCTGAGGGCATACACAGATTGAAAGAGCTGCAAAGTTGTCCTGCTTTAGTTCAGATTTGCTGTCTAGTGGCTAGAAATAGGATTGTTGGTATCAATTTACAACTAAGAAATTCCTGAAGAAAATGGCCACCTTGCCCCGTAGAACTTGGTGCTGATTGTGAACACAAAAAGTGTTTTGTTCAAAAGTGCATTGCTTTTTATGAGGAAGGATATTCAGATTCATTACCCTTCTGATACTTTTTTTCTGTTAGTTGCATCAAATTACAGAATTTGCTAGAGTTAGCCAATGTCATGTATCATGCCTTTTTATTTTACCATATTTTTACATGGGTAAGTGGGTTGGTTCAGCTGATTTAACCTGCTGAACGTCTCATTTTGCTTATGAAGAGGCAGGGGCCTGCCTAAGTTTTGTAGAAGATCTGCAGTCTGTGACCCATGCTCAACCATATCTGCTCCCTCTTATCTTCTGACAAAATGATTTGCTAACAGCAAGAAAGTGTCACTGCATAAAGCTTGGGTATAGAATTATAAGGACCATTTAATTTCCAGTAGAGTGCTTGGCTTTCTAAAATCTTTCATTTCAGTGAAGAACACAAGAAGTCTGAAGTGGCTAGCCTTTGAAAATGAAGCCATTTGTTCCAGTTTCAAATACAGTTAGTATTCTTCCATGCTAATGGCATTTCTTCTTTAGACACCTGTTAGAAGAGCCAGGAATACACATAGCATTTTTGTTTGGTGCAACCACTATCAATGGGCCCCATTGCTCCAAAATGGATGGTTTCTGCTTTATCAGCTACCTGGCAGATAAACACTGAGAAATGGTGCAAGAGGTACAAATGGGAAATTATTTCTTTGGAACATCCAAAATGAACATTTTAATAGTTGTTTTCTTCTTCTCTAAACTGTCTTGATTTTATAACCCAGCATTTTGCATTTTGTTTTAAAACAGGTGAAAATAAGACAGTCAGAAAAAAGTATCTAACTAATCACCATGAATTTTTAATTCAGCATAACATTATGCATGATTGACATGAAAATGGCAGCCTAAATGATTTTTTTTAAAGACAAATGTGGGTATCAAAGTAAAGAACGTTTCCAAAGAGGTTCCAGCTCTTTTGTCCGTAGGAAGAAATTTTTGCACTCTCAGGAGCACCCCAGCTTTGCTGAAAAGGGAGTGTCTACACCTACCCAGTGCCAGAGAAAGGGTGAAGTGCCTCAGCCATTTGCAGGATGCCTTATAAAGGTCATCACATTGGCAAAGAAGGGAAGAGATTCTGGCTAGAAGAGGGGCAAAAAGAAGAAGAAAAGAAGCCCAGGCTTCACTGCTTCAGGACATGAGTTACTGCATTTCTACTGACTTGACTTGGTGCCTTGGCATGGGGAGTACCTTTGTCCCCATGGTTCTGTAACCCTTAAAGAAGTTTTAGTCCCTAAATTAAATGTTGAAGGAATACTTGGTTTTCTTCCTCACAGCACAGTAGTGAAGAAGTTAATATTATTGGTTCTCAGTTGTTTGTAGAAACTATAGATATTACATATCATCATTACATATAGATATTACATATCATCATCTTTTATTCATTTCAAGCAACTGAACAAAGCAGGTGACAAGTATTCTTTGAATGGTTGGTTCAAAATAAGATACTCATGCCTTTGGTACATGCTAGTTATGGAAACACAAGAGGATGTGTGGGACCTGGTGCTGTGGTTTTTTTTTTGGCATAAGAGGCATATTGCTACTAGGTGAAGGAGAAAGTATAGGAAGTCAGAAGGCAGCATGTAACACGCACATATTTGAGAGCTCACTGGCTTTTGATCCCTCCCATTTGTATTTTGCTTCTAGGTTACAACATATGTAAAACATCCCAGAAAAGCAGCACACATTATCATTTTTTATCCCAAATTTGGGACTTCCAGAGAAACAGGCAGCAGGGAGACATGTCAGGATGGCTACCATGATGACTACATTTACCTAGTTTAGACTTCAGCCGAGAGAAGCAGTTCTTCTCATGTGCCACAGACTGAGGCATGGCTGGTTTGTGTTAGTGTTTGGATTGGGAACTTATTACTGCTTATTAATCTGCAAAGTAAATGACATCCTGGTTACACTCACTATATTATGAAATATTCTATTTTGTGGGATTCAAAACATACATATTTTTCATTAGGACACCTGTTAGATTAGATAAAAAACAATTTTTGTTTCAATGAGTTACACCTGCCACTTCATATTTGTTTAGTGCCTTTTCCAGTGTATGATGAGTTGCAGATATACAGTGCCTCCTGAGATTCTTAAAGAAACATTACAAAACATTAAAATAACAGCTCCTAGGTGGCACACAGAAACATACTGCATTCAGCCCTCCCCTTGATTTCCTTTTAAGGGGTCTTTGCTGTTCATAAGATTTCTCTCTAATGAACTATCAGGGCTAGACTCTGCTTGTCTAAGCAGGTAACTAAATGAGGACCTGATTTTAATAAGTCGATGAAGATGGAAATACATTTCTTCCTTCTGATCGACTTGGTCTCAGTTGTCAAAGTGACAGCAAATATTTCTGGAAAGATTTTACTGGGTTTCACCAGCATGACAAGCGATACCTCAGCCCAGACCATTTATGTTTGCAAGAAGGGAGTGGTTCTTGTCAGACAGAAATGTCGATATGAGTAAGGCAGATACAGAACTTTGCCAAGCCAGGACAAGAACAGTGGTGAGTGCCACATGCCAGCCTTATGTGCTGTTTCACCATCTTAGGTGCTGCCAGCTGTCTCCCTGCTCATGGCATGATGGGAGCAGCAATAGTTTGTTGGCTGTCACTCAGTGAGACTGTGCTGTTATCACTAGCCAGGCCATAAGGTCGGGAATAACTTTAAAAATACCTTGTACAGTGCTGTCAATGCTCATCGATTTTAGTGGTGCCACATCACAGGCAATGCAAACCTAATGGGCTCACAGCATTCTCCTTCTGCCCTGAATGAAGAGAAGCCTCTTGCCTTGCTAGCTGTGTGGCTCCTGCAGGAAATAACAAGAAAGGCATGGAAAATGTCATTTGCACAGTCACATTTTGCATATGGAGTGCAGGCACCATCTCTGTTTGTATGAGCCTGCTCTGCTGCACAGTTTCCTCTGAGGAGGAGGCAGGATGGCCAGTGAGCCAGCTTTTGGAGTCATGTGCACTGGGTCAACACTTCTCCAGGGCTTCCATAAACATGGGCATTTGGGCATATTGCCATTCCTGTTTGGCCTCTCCTGCACAGCTTCCTGACTTTGCAGGGCACAGAGGGTCAGGTTGCTATGAGTGCTTGTGCAACTCAGGGAAAGCACCTGAATTAGGCACACAGGCTGTCGTAACTGCTCTGAAATCAGCTGATGTCTTCCTCCAGACTCTTCATACACAAGTTTTTTTCTCTAATAGGCAGTGATGTTAAGTATGGAAAACAAGTGGTTACAGACCAGACCAAGAGATGAACTCCAGATGAGCCTGGAATTGCTTTTGCTTTAATTCCCAGCCCTAGTGCTTGCACTGATTTCCTTGGGAGCACTCAGAGTGTTTAGATCTGACCAGCACAAGGGAAAAAGTGCTAGTGTCATCTTAATTTACTTTTGGCCTTGGTCCTCTAAGCCTAAAACACAAACAAACAAACAAAGAAACAAAGAAACAAACAAACAAACAAACAAACAATCCCCCAAAACCCCACCCCAGGAAAAAAACTAGTGGAAATATTTAGACTCCAAACGTAAATGTAAACTTTTCTTTGCATGCTGGAGAAAAGGAATTCTCTTTGGGGACACAGAGCCAGAAAACATTCAGAGGATGTCATCAAAGACAGCGGCTTGGGGAAACTCACCTGCCACGTTTGATGTTTCTTGTCAAACATAGAGCGGCCCCGTTTGAAGTGTCAGGAAACAGGGAAAAGTGTGATGTGATGTGATGTGATCAACAGCGCCTGCAACCCGATGCCTGCAGACCTGCAGGTACAGGGACCAGCAGCTGCCTGCTGTGCCCTACCCTACTCCGGCTTCCCATCTGGTCAGAAATTGCCACCAGAGTCTTCCCGTAAAAGGCGGCCCTGGAATTCACGGCTGGAAGGGGGGAAGCCTGGAGAGGTGTTATTTCTGATTCAAAGCACCAGGGGGTGCTGAAAAAAATTCTGTGTAGGGCGGAGGGAAAGAAAGGGTGTAGGGGAAATCTCCGTCCTGACAACCCAGTGCCTTGGACTGCGTGTGCATTTAGGGAAAAACAAAACACAAAGCGAATCCGTTTCTGTGTTATCTCAAGGATTTCTGCCAACCAGGTGTCAGAAGAGGCCCCTCTAATGTAAATATGACACAGCTGCTAGCTGACATCTGCTGCAGTACATGAGGGTTGTATTCAAAGTGTGGGCATGCACTAATTTGAAATAAAACCTTTGGAAGCTTGGAGCCTACACACTTGTGATTGGTTTGACTCTAGGTCATGAAGTTTAGGGTACAGGATTTCTTTTCTTAATGCCATGCCTAAAATCACCGCTGATGTAGTGTGCGGACAAGTATGAATGAAACCTGAAGGCTCTGAGTCTTCATTTTTATTATGTTTGCAAGGCACTTGAATGAGATTATATAATGTGGCATATGTGGCTGTCTGCTTTACATTAGGAACTTCAGATAATTTAGAGTCGTGCAAATATTTCTTAATAAATCCTTGCAAAGGGAAGCAGTGGTATTTTTAGCTTTTAGAAAAACATGTAAGGCCTACTTACTTCTTTTCCGTTTCCTTTTTTTCTTCCTCTTTTCTTCTTTTGCTTTTCTTTTGAATGGGGATTTCTATGTTCCTGAAATTATGTACTGCTTCTAAAACATTCTAAATAGAAATTTCTAAAATAATGCCTGAGAATAAAAGCTAACCTATACGGTTGTGAGGGGCAAATTTGGAAGGAGGAGACAAAGATGTATTTACTCACTCTTATGATGTCTAAAGTCAGACTAAGAACCATATTTTTGAAAGTGTTCAAAGATCCAACCAATCTAAAAGTTTGGGAAGAGCAGCTTTAAAAAAATTCTTGGTCATCCCTGAAGTGACTAATCTTTGTACTTGGAAGTTCTTGGAGCTATTGCTTCCAATAAATATTAATTCCAAAATGATTTCTAAATCTGATTTATTTTATAAAGATGAAAAATAGCTGATGGATTAGCACTTAAAAATTTCAGAGTGAGCTGCTAAGGGACTATTCTTACAGTAATTGAAAATAATTATGAGTGTGTGCTTGCATTGCTTATTATTGCTTTTATGCCAAGGAGTAGTATTAACATGTTTCTTATTATTAAACTGGAGACTTGGCCCCACAATTAATGCACTTCCACTGCCTGAGACCTCTGTGGCCACCTGCTGTAAGCCAATGTATGAGTTCAGGAATTATTACAGGACTCAGGGTATTAGCCTTGGGCTAAGAAGCCTGTCAGAGCATGATTAAATGTTCCTTTAATTTTCTGTCTTTTAACAAAAGGCGTATTTCTGTGCAATCCATCTGTAAGAGCAGGGCTTGTGCCTTTGACATGTGTGAAATCTGCAGCTGTCAGAATCTTTCTTTCTTGTGGATTTCCAAGTTGGGGAAAAAGAATAATGCTGGATTTTCTGTCAAAAGATTGGGTATTTTGCTGTGAAGTGTAAGTCTGAGTAGTATTTTATTAGCTTACAGCATTTTAAAAAAGGTCTGTGCATGCATTCTCTTTTGCCTGCAATATGTCTGTGTCCTGTGGCACTGATTTCATGGTGATTCCCTTGCCCTGATGGCAAGTGATCATAAAGACCCATAGGAACACCTTAGATATGTGCCTCTAAATAAACACTCCCACATCTGGAGCCACAGTGAGACAGGGAGAGCACTGAGTTCACAACATCACTCTGAGGATGCCCAGTTGCAAGCTGAATTTTTGGCATGGAAATGTAATCCTGCATACACTCTTGTGCCTTCCCCACATGTGATGATCACAGACATGTGATGAACAGCAGCTCCATGTAGTAAACTGCACTGACTGCAACCTAATGCTTATTTGAACTGGGACTGTGCCATAGTAAAAGTAAATCTTCCTCTCTGCAATGAGACAGATGATTTTAGAATTATACTATTAGTTTTACTTTCACGTGGAAGGTTAATTTAAAGTGGGCAGACAATTTCAAGCACTTGAAATATAAATATGCTATTTTCAGGCATAAAACCCCCTGTACCATCACTGGCAGACCATAGACTTCACTTTGTGATCAGGTGATAGTTGTCCAAAAGTTTTCCCTTCACTAAGCACTGTAATCTGCAGCCAAACACCTTCATTTCTTATGTTGGAATGTTTGAAGGAGCTTGGTGATTTCCCCTGGAGCTCAAATGACAATCCTCAGTGCCACATATTGACAAGCACATTGCTGGTACTCCATGAGCAGGAGGCCTGAAGGAATAGGGTGGCAGTGGGACAGGGCAGCAGCGGGACAGGGCAGCAGCCTGCCCTTCAGAGGGGACTGTGCTGGCAGATTGTCCAGGCCAGCTGGAGAGCACTCTCTGTACTCATCCTGGCATTTGGTTTCAGGAGCTTAGAGATAAACAAGATCAAATAAAAATCAGTTTTTATTTATTTTTGCAACCTGCCGTGATGCTTCATTCTCTAAACCTCCTTTTGTTTCTGTTTTTGTTTCTTTTCCTGAGTCAAGAAGCATTAGCCATGGCCATGTACTGTGGAGGGGAAAGGAAGTAGATTCCCTCCCTCTTGGCACTTTACTATAGGTGTGTGCGTGGCAAAGCATTATGTTTATTTCTTGACAGATTGAAATGGGAGTTTGTACTTGAAATAAACAGTATTGTCTTGCTTCTCTGTGCAGTCAATAAAAAATATCAGATAGAATCACAGAATAGTTTGGGATGAAAGAGACTTTATTGATCATCTAGTTCCAACCCCGCTGCCATAGGAAGGGACACCATCCTCTAGACCAGCTTGCTCAGAACCCCATCTAACCTGGCCTTGAACACTTCCAGGGATGGGACATCCACAACTTCTCTGTGAGTGCCAGTACCTCACCAACACCACAGTGGAGAATTTCTTATGAAAGTTTTAGCTAATCTAATCTAACCTAAGATAAAATCACCCTCTTTCACCATAATAGGTTTTGTTGAATGGAATCGCTGAAGCCAATTATTTGTAATAAACAAAAAGCAGAATTACAGAAATTCCAACAAGCTTCAAATGTAAAATCAAATTGACACTGTCAAAAAGTAACAGCTCTCTAAACTGACATCCATTCTAATTAACTGGGATTGTTGTATTAAGAGAAGACAGTGCATTAATTTTTACATGTAAAATCTTGAAGAATGTGTAGTCACTGTAAGTACGGCAGAATATCTTTATTACTACCATTGCCAAAGTTAAAGGTCATGTTGCTCTTGATTTGACGGGACACTTTTCAGGATTATTGCAAAGGGGTGCATTTATCCAGCAACAAACTGCAGTACTTCCTAGGACAAAAGGTGACCACTGTGACTGCTAAAGGGAACATGGTTTAGGTGCTTTAGGAAATCAGCCCTTGGGGGCCTTCACAGCTGTACCACACTTTGTTTACCTCGTTACTCCCAGGTGCAATATCAGCATCGAATAGATGGAAATCTTTCTAGAGCCAGGGTCTAGACCACAAATGAAGAAGTTTTGTGCACACAGCTGACGTGCAGGGAAAACACAAGTCAGATGACGGGATAAGTTTCCAAACTGGCTCCTGGCCAGGTTGCTGGAGTTAATAAACTTACTTTGGCTAGAGAAGAAAAAAGCACTACAGGAACCCTTAAAGGAAGTATTCGTTCATTAATTGCCTAAATTCCCCTGTTGCTGCGTGATGGCAGATGGCAGTGCTGAGGAGAAGCCTGACACGTGTCACCCGTATGGCACGGCCAGCCCGGCTGGTGCCTTCCAGGGAGGAGCCGCCCCTTCGCTCCCTTCCTGAGGCAGCCCTCAAAGCTCTTAAGTGCTTCAGCTCATCAGCAGAGTTTCTGAGGCATGGACAGGTATTTTCCACTCAGTTTCCAGGGATGCTGGACCACCTGCTTCCCAGAAATAGAAAGGTTCTGTACCTGGCACTTTTAGGGATGCAATTTTCTACCTTTGTGAGGGAACACTGGCAAAACATTGCTTTGATGTTCAGATAAAAGGTCAGCTATCTAGACAAACTAACATCTTGCAGGGCCTTGGTATTTTGCTCAGCCTGCTTATTTTTCTATAGTCCAAAGAGGAATGGCTACAAATCAAGCCTTTTAAAAAATATTACTCAGGTAAAGGGTGCATATAAGTTAAACATAACTAACACAAGGACATGAAAGTAGATCTCTGACAAAACCCAATTTGTGGTGTGAGCAAGTAAGGAGTACGTCCTCTGGCAAATCTGAAGGAGGTGACAAGAAATCAATTTTTTTTTTTTGCATTTATAATTAGCTCATAAAGTTCACTGCTCCTGACAACTACGCTGATTTTTCTTGTGAGGAGCACTGCAGTGTTTTATTTGGGTGGTAATTTTAGCATATGTGCCGACAAGTACTAGTGAAAAATAGAAATGACAGGCTGTATTTTTTTGTTAGTCTGAAAGTACACAAACAGAAAAAAAAATTAAATATTCCCCTTGCTAGTAAAAAACCCACTCTGTTCTACACTGAAGAAAAACAACATGTATATATTCCTTGAAGTCTTACCACAGCAGATGAATTTGCAATTTCTAGTCTTGAAACTTTTAATTCCCCATTTGCAGAGAGGCAGAAGATATCAATTTGCTTCTTTTCAGAAGTGCACCAGAGCTTTTCTCAGGCTGTGTTTGATGTCTGTTTATCTGCCAGTCTCCTAAAAAAGCCCAATCCACTTCAGCTGTACTGAGGTTTGCAAATGAGCACTCACTTTGGAGCATCAGGCCTGTTTTCAATTGACTTATGTTTAGAGGCACAGTCAGTCAGAAGGCACAGCTTTAAAGTCCCTAACCACATCAAAAGGAGATAGAATATGTGTACAAAGCTTTTAGCACTTTCATGAGATGCACAGACTTTTGATAGCATCAGACAGCTTCCCTCTTACACTCTGGCTCACCAGCTCAATTTGGATCAGTAGGTATATATGATGAACAAAAATGCCACAAGGGTAGTTTGGCTATCTTGGACTAATATGGTTTTGGAGTTAATGGAAAGATTTTTGCATGGTGACATGCTGTCATGGCTCTTGTGTGGTGTGGGTCGTAGGGTAAGGAAGGGCTGATGTGGGAGGGAGAAGAACCAATTTACCAAAGTATATCAGGGTGGAGGTTAACTGTATTTTATGTCTGAGGACTACTTGACGTGAAAGATGGGGAAAATACCCAAAGAGACAGGTCTTTTTCACATGGAATTTCATTTGAGAGGGAGGAACTGTCAAAGAACAGCAACATGCTAATATTTAGGGTGGGAATGTTTGGCAAAAGGCTGACTTTTGGGGGAGGTAGGAAAATAATGCAAAGCCAGCAGGATTTTGGAAAGCCAGACAATAATGTGCTTGGAAAATATACAGGAATGACCACAAAGAAAATTTGTTTAAAGGCAAAAATAAAAATGCTAGTGAGAGTTACTAATCCTACAAGACAAATATAATGCTGATTCAACCTGTGGCAGTTTGGGACGCTGGAAATTGTAGCAAGTAAATAAATCTAAATCTTTAGTATGAAACTGAAGATAGAAGAAATGCAAATGTTCAGGCTACTAAGAATAGGTATGAGGGAAAACTATGAAGAGTTGGGGATGAATTGAAAATGGTCAAGCATGGACTGAGGTAAGAGTACTGAGCAGTCTTCTATAAAGGCAGTGTTAGTAAGAAGTAGAGTGAGAGAAGTTGTAATCCATCACTGGGTGGAAAGGAAAAGCTAGATGGTGCTGACAAGGCTAAAATGTCTGATGCTTGTTATGATTTAGTCTTTACCAGAAAGGCCAGCTGACTCAGCAGTAGAGAAGTAAGAGTTGAGGACAGACGAAAACAGAAAATATTTAGCTAAGACAGAGATTTCCAGTTTGTCTGGACCTGACTTGAACTGGAGGACTGGCTGTGCCCAGCCCCAAGCCGCACCTTCAGGAACGTCTGCCCTTGTTGCAGAAGGCAGGGGACTGTAACAGGTAATGATAGTCCATAGCTTTAAAAAAAAAAAACCACAAATGAAGAGGAGACTGACGTTATCAGCTCTGACTGCAATTTCAATTCCTAGAAAAGTGCTGGAACAAATACTCGGACTGAAATACCAAGAAGATAAATACGGGGATAAACAACAGACAAAATCAGTGTTCTCAGGACAAACGATTTCGAATCTGTCTAATTTTCTGCCCTGGCAGCATGTCAGGCTCTGTGCACAGCAGTCAATTTTCTTGATCTCTCAGTAGGACTGCTTGACAAGCAGGTGACATCCTGATAGACAAGCTGAAGGGACAGAACCTGGCAAAATTGCTCCAAAGGGAGTGCTCAGCTAGGAAGCCAAGTTCAAAGTGTACTGCTTAGCTGTGTCATGTTGAGCCAGAAGGGTGAGATTTTGTTGCAGCCCACCCTGCTTTGCATTCTCCCAGTGTTTTTCCAAATCACTTGTAAAGTTGAGTAGAGAGCATGTTGGACAGGTTCAAGTGATTCTCCAGTGAGAACAGCCAGAGTTCCATCTAGAAATGTGGTTAGAGCTTGATATGATTGTGGTAAACTGGATATGGTTTCAAAAAAAAAAAGATGCAATTCATTAAGGGCACTGCAGCAGTAAGCCTGTGGAAGGAGTTGTATGGGATAAATCTGGTATTTATATACATAGAGCAAAACCACTTACAAAAAAATCTCTTTAAAAGTCCTATCTTTTACAGCAGATCACATACTGAAGATGAGTCAACAATGTCACCCTGTTGTATAAAAGGTAAACATCCCATGGAGATATCTGACCACATCTGTTTAAGATGCATTGTGTTCAACCCACAGCTGTCCTGATTTGGACACTGGACTTCCAGAAATAGATAACTATCTGAATAAAATCCAAAGTAAAGACATTAGAAATATCACATGTGAAGACAAATTTACGGAACTGGAAACTGTAAAGGGAAAAAAGACTGAAGGGAGACTAGCTAATGATCCTTAAGCACAGAGTGTATCTTGCTTCACAGAAGAGGGTATTTTTCTCCAGGTCTACTTGTGCTAGAAAATGAGTTTAAATTGTAGTAGACAATTGACAGGAACAACTGCTAACAAAGTCTTACTACCAGTATGAGAGAGGAATTGCATGGGGTATTTAAGAATGTCACAAATCTCTTTATCCCTAAAAGGAGAGAGAAGGCAGTCTGCAGGATCCCTTGGCAGAGAATTAATATGTTTGAAACAAATGAAACAAACTTGTGTACGTGAGCTGTGGATTGACAGATAAATACAGACTTCTTTTTCATTATTGATGGCCACTGCACTAGAAACTTTTCTTAACATCACTTGCAGCCTTTTTCTCTGCGTTAAGAATTTTCCAACCATAAAACTCCTAAAAAAACATAAAACAGATAGAGGCTTTTCCGAGGTTTTTCACTTCCCTGTTTAATCTTTCTGTGTTTGGGGACTATATGGACACCATATGAATACAAGAATTTGTACTCTGCAATCTCACTGTCGATCTGCTGGAGGTTCCCTACTCACTACAGGGTATAGCTAAATGGTTTACTGGTTTATGTATTCTTACAGAAAGGCATAAATGAGATAATATGTATAACCAGCTGTGTGCTCAGAGCTATGAATAGCAGATTTGCTGACTAATAAGTTTTCGGCTCCTCTTGTCTTGATGAACCAGAATTAACCACATTAACCCAGAAATTTTGCTATACCTCACATACAGCTATTAATACTTACATTGCCACATTATCACTAAGCTTCAACAAAAAGCACATATAGAAAAAGTATGAAATGTGGGCTTACCATATGAGAAGTTGATGTGCTGTATCCCTAAGTCATCAAAACACTATAAGATTTGCAGGTCTAGTGCTTGAAAGTGTTTGATAAAAGCAGAGGTCAAACTTTCACAGGCTTTCAGAGCATTTCTTCTGAAACTAGACTGGTTGGTTATCTTATCTGATTTTTACAGATTTGGCTGTGCTACTCATGAAAGTTTGCACTAGGCTAAGACAGATGTACAGATTTTTTTTTTTTCTTTATTAGAGGACAAAACGTTGAGACAGACTTAGCCTGTTTTTCCAAGACATTCTCCACCTGAAACAGTTCCCCTCACTTCTGGCTCTTGCTGAGGAACTGGGAGATCAGAGTGAGTGGGGTCATGTTTATTTATGCTGAATTTAAACCTCAGCTTCTGTGTGCAAAACCACCAAGTTCCTGTCCATTCCAAATCTGATGGCTTTTTTCCTGCATCTCTCTTTTTCTTAGGAAACGTATAGAAAAGGTTCTATTCACCAGCAAGGAACTTCAAGTGTTTTCTCCGTGACTCTTACCCTCAACAGGTTCAACTTCTCCTTCCTTGTGAGCAGCTATGAGGATTGCTTCTAAATTACATAATGTGTTACCTAGTCCTTCAGCTGACAGCTAGTGTAAGGTCACTGGAAGACTCCCAGAAGGCTTGCTTAGAGGAAGTCTTTGCTGTTCTAACACTGTTCCAAGCAGCTGCAGATTTAATTAGAAAACGTGCAAGGGAGCTGTTATTTCTAGTGGAAATAGTCAATTAGCCCCATGAACACTATTGTCAGGTAAAGCTGTCCTAAAGATGCATTTCCTGTCAAGTCAATAAGCATGTTTAAAGTCTTGGAGATGGCTACAGTTTTATTTACAAGCTACTGCACCCCTGGCAGTCAAAGGGATGGTGTGGTAGGTGTGGTCTAGTGCATATGAAAAGTTTCTGTCTTTACCTCAGGTGAAGTAATGAGATTAAATAAGCAAGATAATTCATTTTAGGGGCAATTGCAGCATGAGGTGCAGCAAACAGGAAGAGTTAGGACTAAGTTGTCATACATTGAACAATCTCTCTCATCAAAGCCTGTGAATTTTATTGGTGCAATTAATTGCTTTGAAATACCTGGCCTTGCTGTTATGAGTAAAATGAGGTCAATATTTGATCTAGAACACCTAGATCTTGCATTTTTGAGGTGGATTGAAAACATGTAGCATGTTTGCCCTTCCTGATTTGACTTGTGTTCAAGCCCAGTCCAAAGTCCAGTAATGTAAAGAGGTTCATTTATGTTATTGTCCTATGGCTTACAACCAAAAACTAAAAGAAGACTATGCAGACAAGAATTCTTAAAGAATTTATCTTAAAGAGTTTATCTATGCTGCATGGACTTTTCATTAAGTACTTTGCCTTTGTGGTCTAGGGAGAGCCCTAACCTGATCTACTTCCCATGGCAGATCATTAGAGTTTAGTTCTGAATACAGAGTCACTTCTGCTGCAGCACAGGGGCTTAATGCTAAACCACTCATCTCCCTAACCTCCCTCAGATAAATCTAAACTGAAAAACAAAGAACACAGGCCAAAAAATGTGTGAGTAGGAGTGGAGGTGTGTACTTATGATTAAGCAGCTAGGTGTACTTATGATTGCACAGCAATCATATAGACTGGCTTGCACAAGAAAGTCGTCCTAGTAAATTTTAAGTTAGTCTCAAAAGTTCCTTGTGGGTGACTGAACATGGAAATCTGATTTTTTCATTTTAGCTCTATTTACTGTTATCTCTGGTCATTTTGCTGAGCTGTTACATGATGTGGGTGATGTAATTGGAATTGCATCAGGATCACATGAGGCAGGAGATGTAACAGTGGCACACACAGTAGGAAAAGAGGGTTGGACTGAGTCATGCTGTGCAATATCTTCTGCAGGGGGTGGCAGGGCTGAGCGCCAGCCCCAGACCTGGCCCTCCTGCAGCTCCAAGTCACCTTCCCTAAAGATATCCAAGTTCAGTCATACCCTTCCCAGCAGCCTGTCAGGGCTGTGAAATACAAAGTGTCTCATGAATCATCAGCACACAATCCACTCAAAACTTAACTTCCCCTGACAGCTTTGGGACTCTGAAAGACCAAATAGCATGATTAGCATCCCATGCTGCCATGGTTAATGTCCTCTTTTTCTATCAATGTTATTTTGCATCATAATTCTTGTAGGAGTTTGGGGAAGTCCGGATAGGTAATTAAGAACTTGAAGGACTTAAATCTATGGAATTAATGGGCTGGATGCAGGCTGAAAGGAGCTATAGGAAACAGGTTTCCTGAAAGAGATATTTAAAGGGGGAAAAAAGGAAGCATGAATTCTTGAGATAGAAAGGAAATCACAATTCCACAGTAAGTTTGGAAGTTATCCAGTGGAATATAAGAATAAAGTTCAAGGAATCATCAAAAAGTCCATTTTATTTGTTATTAACTGTAGGAAAAATATTTTATAGCCCTGAGGGGAAGCATCCACACTTTACACACAACACCAGACACACATTTACTAAAGGCTGTGAAAGGAGAGGGCCACGTCCTCATTACCACTGGCAGGTGGGTGTGGAGGTGATGGCCATGGCAAGCCTGTGCAGCTCCTTCACTGAGGCTGGGTTAAGCCCAGAGAGGAAGGCCCAGAAAGAGCTTCCAACCTAAATTTCAGCCGTAGCAACTGCAGGCAAATCATAAGGCAGGGGTGGAGGACCCAAGTGTCAACAGAATAGGCATCATCCATCTGGGGAAGGTTAAGCTATAGTGGCTTGGAATGCCCTAAAAGGATAGATAAAATGATAGCTCTAACATTTGTAAACAGGAAAGGCTAAGTATTTCTGAAGCCATTAGCATCTTGCCAAGATGAAGGAGGGAGAGCCAAGTTTGGCAAACATGAAAAAAAGAAATCCTGATTTTTTTTTTTTT
>VWZP01006299.1:85047-99517 GCA_013396995.1 Dicaeum eximium | reverse complement strand
TTTTTTTTTTTTTTTTTTTTTTCTTTACTAGAGAGGGCCCTTCTAGGAAAATGAAATTGCTTTCAAGGACAGATTTGTGAAGATTTGTGTGTTTTAAATGGGGTTTTCAGGTTGTTGTTTTAATGAGTTTGGTTTTTGTTTTGGTTTTGTTGGTTATTTTGGGGGGGGATTTTTGGTTAAAAGCCTTTTAAAGCATACGTTTTTACACTTCATAATTGATCTGCTTTGAAAATTTTCTTTAGACATAATTAAAAGTTCAAATATCAAAAATAAAACCTGTTTTGTGAATTAAAAAATAAACAGGATTTTACTTTTAATTTTTAGTTGCTCTATTTTCCACACTATCTGTTAATGAACTTTCTGTGATTCTAATTTGCTGCTTCCATTTCTGGCCAGGGCACTTCTTTGTGTCTCAAAATCTCAGAGCTAATGGCATGCAGTTGTGCTACTAGAAAATTTAGTTGCCTTTAATAACAGCATGAAAACCTGGTACAGTGTGACATATTGTAACAGGGAACAGGAGAATTACACTATGCAAAATTTTAGATTTCTGCAAGGGGAAAGGAGACAAAGTGAGAAACGTGAGATTCAAAGATGAGGAAAAAATATGTATTTATCTGTTTAGTTTTGGATAGACTGGAGGGACAAGTTTGAGTGAGAAGAATGGGAAAACACACACACAGAAATGACTTGTCATCGAAAAATCAACCCTATAAGGTGCTTGATGCTGGAAAGTTTTGCTATAAGGAATGTGCTATCAGACTACAGGTTTAGGGAATCCTTGCACCCCCTTCTGAAGCTGCTGCTGCTAGGTGCCACCAAAAAGAAAAGCTGGGAGAGACTCTTTCTCTATCAGGCTGAGTGTGGCCTGTAACAGATACAGAAGATACATATCATAAAAGTAAGTCTCACTGTGGACACTGCTTTTGAAATGGAGTAATGGCTTTAGCAGCCCAAGGAAC
The DNA here is from genome assembly GCA_013396995.1 of Dicaeum eximium. Lineage (NCBI taxonomy): Eukaryota > Metazoa > Chordata > Aves > Passeriformes > Dicaeidae > Dicaeum > Dicaeum eximium. The sequence continues at coordinate 98,555 of VWZP01006299.1, read as the reverse complement.
AAGCATTTTGATGGTAATTCAGCCCTTCAGGCTGGGCCTCCTGCAACAGCAGCAGTCCTCCTTCTGTCTTTGTGTGGTCTCTGGCTCTCTTCTGCCAGCCCACATTGGCTTTTTGTGATCAATCCATTAATCACTACATATGTTGTGCAATATTCTTATCAGCCTGAGAAGCAGCAAAGCTTTTTCCAGGAAGTGCTTTGGAGGGGCCCTACATTCCACGTGAAGTCTCCTAGTGCCAATATGCTCTGGTATGGAATAACATCAAACAAACTAGTGATTTCCTTGGAGTCTGTCCTGGAAACTTGAGTTCTTGATGGCATGTGACATCCAATTTGCCTTGAAGTTAACATTTTGATGATGTCTAGCCTGACTCTACCTTTATATAATTATAAGACATGGATTTTAAGCTGTCTAAAAGAGATTAAACTGTTTTCCAACCAGCTGCTGCAGTCTGATGCTTGGCATATGGGTAATGGATAGGGTTACCAATTCGGAAATATGTGTAAAATTAGTAAACACCTTCTGTGAAAAAAAAAGGTAGAGAAATCAGTGAATTTCTCAGAAAACAAGGAGAAAAATGCTGTTTTCTGGTAGCCATGAAAATTTTTCATGAGGAGCATTTACTTCTTGTTTTCAATTTAAATTTCCATTGCATATAGCACCAGTATTGAGGGGGGACAGAAAAAAAGCTGCTGCAGGGGTATAAGACCATACCTACACCTTGCATAACTTGTAAAGCGACTCTCAAACCAGTGGAAGCTGCCATCTCACATGAAATTAAGTTCTGCCACACAGTCAAGAGACTTTCCTGCTCTTGCAAGGGTTTAATGGTCATTGTGTGCATGCTGGTTATTCAAAATACAGGTATGGCTCTCCCTTAGTTCCTATTACAGCATCTCCAGCACTCAATTCTGAAAGCCATTCTTGGTGCAACAGTCATAACTGCAGAGTCTGGAACCACTTTCTATCAAATTTTTTTGCTTCTGTTTTCTGGAGGTGGGAGGGGTGGGCTCTGCATGCTTGGAAAGCAGGATTGCCTTCCTCAGGGTGAGTTTTTGGGGTGGCTGCCACAGCTGGTGAAACGCAGCTGCTGGGTGAGCTGGCACCAAAACCAGGCATGTCAGGTGGGACACTGGCTCATGCTCTGGCACAGCCCATCTCACATGCTGTCTTGCAGTTTCTGTTGATGTCTTCAGAAGAACTCATATTGCTAGTTCAGAAAACTCAGCACAGTTTGGAAAAATGATGTTCTACTTCAGAACTAGGTCAGTGGGGGAAATGAGAGCAAACAGAAAAGATCAGTTTCTCAGAGGGGTGATTTCTGTTTAGGCAGTACATGGTCTGTTATGAAATGGCTTAGTAGAATTATTTATGCCTGTTGAGCAGTACAAGCAGGTCATCCTTTGCAACACATTTAGGCTTTACAAGTGGCTGACAGATCGTGCTGTGACCCAGTTAGAAAAAATACAATCTCCAGTACCTGATAACAGTTTAAATAGTTCAACACTTTGATATGAGCAATATTTCTCTTTCCTTAATAAAATATGTGTTGACACTTACAACTTTTCTGAGGTTCCCCATCCTACCCTATTTCCAAAGTATTGTTTGAAGGATGTTGCCAACACAATGTCTGGAGAAGATAAAATATTTTATTATCTTATTAGAGATGGAGGAGATAAAAATGTGTTGGATGTCTGCTGGAGAGGACTTTCTTCTTGTGTACCTCCCCAAGAGGTATCCTGTGCTATGACCATGATATTTTCACTTCATGCTTTGTGACCTTGTCATTTGAAGGCAGGTCTGAGTCAAAGCCTTGGAGTTTAATTTGTCTGACTAATAGGTAATCCAAATCCAGTCAGCTTGAATGAAACCATAAACTAGAGCACTTGAAGCAATATTCCCAGTTGGTACATTCTGCTTCCCAAAGACTCTGGAAAGCCAAAAAAGAAAGTGCACAAACTAAAAGAAAACTACTTCATTGGAGGAAAAGTGAAGGGATGTGAGGAGCTATTTAACCCCTAGAGGCTTGCATTGATGCTGATGTCTTGCATGCCCTGAAAATTCAGGTTGCAATTCACAATCTGCAGGTGACTCTATGCTGTTCATGAGAGTGGACAAAGCATCCCTGCTGCAGGCAGAGTACCTGGACTCTGCACATCCAGGTGTGCAGGCCACATCTGCACCTTGGTGCTGAGGTTCATGTGTGATGAGGTGAGGACTGACAGCCCCAGACCCAAAACCCTTGTCCATGCATCTGGTGGCTCACAGAAATGAAAAGCAGACCACAGCAAGATAGATACTTTAGAAATATAGGAATTGCCTCAGCAGTTACCAAAGTTGTATCCAAAAAGATGACTAAAAATCTTCATGTAGGTTGAAATAATGACATTACATCATACATAAGGGAAGGAAAGAGGGAAGAGGTATTTTGATTTATTTCCAGTAGATATTGAAAAGGACCCAGCATGAATAGACATGGTGTTTTCTTTATAGCAATTTCACAGCTAAATTAATGTAAACTTAGATAATGAGGGTATTGCTTTCATATTTGGGTACGAAAAACATGTTCATTTAACATTTAAAAATAAAAAATGGCATCAGAACACCAGTTTGGGAATGATGCCACTCACTCTGGAATTGTGTCATTTACTTCAATTGGAACCGTTCCCTTAATGAAAATTAAATGTGGTGTTAGAATAAATACTTAATAAAAAAAGCTGAATGTTAGCAATCATGAATATCCTATTGTTAAGAGAGCTGTAGAAAAGTTCAGTTAAGAGATTTGAAGTATAACAAATGGATAAAAGAAAAGTAAGGGTCTGTAGACACAGGCAGACTGAAATTTGCCTCCTAAGATGCAGAGACACATAACTGAAATTATTTTTATCACCTCCTGTGTCTGAGAAGTTTATCATTAAAATAAGCTTTTCTGCAAACTCTATATACCAGGTTGTGATATTGCTGGCTCTGATCCTCATTTAAACTGTCAATTAAGAGTAATTCTAGTCAGCTCCTTGTAAAATATATGCAAAAGTGACATGAGACTTGTGGTTTCTGCTGTTGCAAAATTTCCTTGACATTTATTGGCTCTTTTAGCAAGGCCTTTCACTCATTACTACCTGAATTAATGGGAAAAGGTTACACATACTGTTTCAATAGTGTTTAAGGAGTCATGTTTAGACCTTTTGCATATAGCAGATCTTTCCTGTACATCAGTGACTACTGTGTGATTGTCAAACTCCTACTGGTTTGAGTAAGAGCTGTCTGATAAGACTGTGAAATATGGTAGAAACACAGTGCTTTGGATTTTTTTCTGTTGAAGTGACCAGATGGAAAAGCAGCTTTATACTCTGTAGGTGCTGACTGAGCTCTGGAGAAGAAAGTTGCTGCAGAAAGATGTTTATCTCTCATGTACCCCTGCCCATGGCCTCAGCCCTGGGGGTACCCTGAGAGCACATGGGGCACCTCAATTTTCATCCACGTCAAGTTCCACTGTGTGCAAGTCATGACAGCAACTTCTGTTAGGACCAAGAAAGAAGAGAATCTGCAAGGTGCAGGAACCTGTGTCCCTGTCCTGAGTTTCTCAGTCTCAGCAGCCCAGACGTCACTCAGATTGAGATTCCCTAGTGGCAGCTGTGTGACCTAGTCCTTGGTGACTGAAGGGTTGCACACCTGAACTAGTGCAGATTGTCATATTGTTAACTAGGTTTTCAGTCTCTTTAAAGATTATGATCATTGATGTCATTCAGTTGCGTATACCCTAGGGAATACATAAAGAAAATTGGGGAAGATTAATTTACCTTTTTAGGAGAGAATCTGCAGGGATTCATTGACTTCACTGGAATTTTTGTTCCTCTGCAACAAGCTGAGGGAAATAGCATGTTTGTATGAATCAGCTGCAGCTGAACTAAAAATGAAAAATAAATCTCTGCTGTATCACAGGCTCCAGGCTGCAAGAGCCAATAAACATTTGCAGTGTAGCTCATCTTTGTTCTTCTGGCACCAAACAATTCCTAAAAATCCAGATGCTACAACTCAATCCAGCCTGCTTCTGGAATGAAGCCAAGACTCTCTTTTCAGATTGACAGGTTGCTGATATTTTTAAAGGCTGTCCCACACATATTGTAGACGCACCTGAAGAAGTAAAATCTTGCCTGTAGAAATCCGTATGATCACTAGGTTCTCAACTAATGCTTACTCTTCCACAAAATGTCACTGGTCTTGGAGGGTCACTGAATCCTGTAATCACTGAGGTTGGAAAAGATCTTTAAGATGATCTAGTCCAACCATCAAGCTAGCATGACCACCATGTTCACCATTAAACCATGTCCTCATGTTCCATATCCACATGTTTTTTGAACACTTCCAGGGATGGTGACTCAACCACTTCTCTGAACTGCCTATTCCAATAATGGGGTATTCTTTCTATGGAGAAAATTTTTCCAATACCTGATGTAAAACCTCCCCAGTCTAAGTATGGTGTTCTATCCATATGTCTCTTTCTTGAGTGTGGACCCTAGGAGAAATCAGATATTTTCATCTGTCAAAGAGATGTCAGGGGTATGGCAGTTGAGGGGCAGAACTGACAACATAGATAGGAAAGCCATAATGCATACATAGAAAAGCCATTTGGTAATTTTAATGGCCTTTTTTCACTCAGGCTGAAGAGCTCAGAATCTGTAGTTGAGTGTTTTGCTTTGTGCCAATCGCTAGTGGACATACTAGGGATTGAAGATAGACACCCTGAGCAGGCCAAGGAGGAACTGGTGTGGGTCTGTCAAAAAGAATCTGCTGTACACTGGTGCACAGTCCCATATGGGACTCCCTTCTTCTCTGTCAAAGTACAGGATACCTTCTCACCAGCACTTCAGGAGGAAAGCAACTTCTGATACATGACTAGTTTTTTTGGTCTTTTCAGCTATGTCTTATTTCCTTCACTTGCAACATGCTTTTTCCTTTTTCTGTGAGGCATCTGTAAATTTCACATTAAAAATGTATTTAATTTTCCTTCCATATATAAAACAGCTGAAAAAACTTATTTCAGCTGCTATTATTTGCTCTAGCTAATGAAAAATTTCACCTTTTATTGCTGCCTGACGCTGAATCTGGACTCTTTGACTCTAATATCAGAAGGCTTGATATGATTTATTAAAATAACTCAATTGTTCTGAGGGATTTTGGGCTAGAGTCGTCCAGGTACAGAGCTCAGATGCTTTCTTCTTCAAGCTCTGTACAAGAATGCTAGAGTGCTTAGAGTTCAGTGATAGCAATTGTTCACATCATTGGTTGGGAGAGAGGGAAAGCTCCTATCCCCCATATGGGAAACAGGGCAGTTAAACACCACCTGTCCTTGATAACACACAGCTCAGAGATATGTTTATCAAATTCTGTGTTTGAGAAAATGAACTTTCCCATGGAAAGAAAAATTCAGCAAGTTTGCACCCAAGAAACTCATAAAATATTAAAATTATGCCCTTAAGTTCCCAGTAAGCGTGACAGTTCTTGATGTTAACACTTGCCCACAAAGGTTTTGAGAATAGAATATTGCTGTGTGGTGAATGAATAGGAGGTCCTAAAGATGTACTGCAGGCTCAATGATCAATGCCTGCAAACATTTCCTTAGCTTAATAATTTTTTAACCACTTTATTTCCTGGGTATTTCTGCTTTTTCAGTTAGGTATGCAAAACAAGAACAACAAGGATGCATTGTTAAAATGTTTTAACAGTGCTATCCATAGGCTTTCTGCATCTATTAATGGGAACAGATGTATAGCAAATGAAGTTTGAGAAAAGCCGTATGAACTATGAAACAGAGAGATCTTTTAATTAATTGTAAATTTTTCTTAGCTATGTTTAGATGATACTTTTTGGTAGGGTCTCAATAACTCAAGTAAATAGAGATAAAAATGCTTGACTGCAGTTCTACATGTACAAAATGCTGTATTTGTTGTGACTGCAAATACTTTTCCTAGGCTTCTTCTTACTTGCCTTTGAGTTTGCAATTTTTAAATGCTGTGGTGTGGTTCACAAGAAAGGCATTACCTTCAAGCTGGTGACATAATTCACTTGCCTAAGGTCTTAATATTTCTTGCCAAATAAAAATATTCAATCCTCTACAATTTTAAGAGAGATGAAGATTGCAAATTTTTCATTCTTCAGTATTAAGAAGGAGATGTTGTTCATGCAGGGAACATAAATTTGTTTCATTCTGAAAGCTCTGATGAAAGGAAAACACAAAAGATTATTCCAGGGATTTATGAATTTGTGGTGCTAGAAACTCAGATTCTCCCTGTAAACGACATGAGAGCCAGGTACACACTGGTGTGTAAATCTGGCTGTGTAATTGCAGGACCTGAGTGTCGTTGAGTGTCATTGAGTGTGTTGTCTGCAGAGTATTGAAAAATGCCCAAGAAGTGGTCTAGACACACAGATGTTTGTTCTAAAACGTCATTCTGAGTCTAGACTCCTCTAAGTATGTGACACACAAGCATTTTGGGTCTAAATCACGACAACGCTGAAACAGAAGGTATTACAAGGGGCTTACATCTTTTGCTGTGTGTTTTCTTACCTAGAGCAATCTCCTGAGCTTTTCCTGCACCAAAAATACTGGTGGGCACTTAGGAATAGCCTGGGAAGGGGTCTCTGCTTGTTCTACCATCAGTTTATCATGAAGGTTGTGGAGGTCCTCCCAACACCCTTGTGGCTGGAAATACTTTGAAATACTGTGCCTGGTCATCCAAGTTGCCCAGTGAGTGTTATATAGCTTGTCCTGCTGGATCAGGGAGCATTTCTGGGAGTTTCATGTGCCAGAGTAGGGCAGTGGGAGTGAGCACATGGCAGCAGAGACATATGATGTGCAGGAAGACTTGTTTTATGATTCCTTTGTACCTGTTAGTTAGAGCGATGCATGCATCTTATCTCAATCTCTTTTGGTCCTTACAAAACACCTTTTCAGAGACCTCTGGGAAAGCTGGAGTCTGCAGTGTTAATTTTATTAAGCCCTTCCTTAGGAGCTGATAGAACTGGGAAAGGCTGATGGCTTTGTTGAACACTCTGCACCAGAATGCAGAGACTGTTGAGCAGAGACCACGTAGCGATGTGGCTTGGTAAGTCAAGAGTCAGTGTGCAAGTGCCTAGTGGAAGTGTTGTCTGAGGGCTTTTTGGTCATAATTTATGAAATGAATACAGTCAAGTAACATAAAGATTATATTTGTGCTGAAATGGGTGGTTTTGCACAGCTCCAGCATGGTCTACCTAAACCTGCCTGTAAGAAGCTTGGAAACTTCTCTTCCAAGCAGACTGCAAGATTTTTAAACAGCTTGTGGATCCAAGTTGCTTGTCAGATTGAAAGTTCTAGGAAGTCAGAAAACACATATAGTTAAATGAGATAAATCTGTAATATATGAGCTTACAAAAAATTAAGACCAAAAAGCTACATTTGTGAAGGAAATTGTTTTGAGGTATGTCTGTAATCTGGAGTTGCAGAGATGAGAGAAAAGAGGTGGAAATTAATCCACCTTTAATGCATACCATTTTCTAATGAGCCAGGGAGCTCCAGGACACAGAGACATTTCAGGAACTTTACAGAACTTCAGCATTACAGAATTTTGTGTTGAAGGTAACATTTGAAAACTACCTTTTGTTTTATGAGTTAGTGTAAGTTCTCAAGGTCTTCTGGATGAGCTGACTTTGTCCTTTCCTTTAGAAAGCCACAGACCCANCAAATTCTCTTTGCACTTAAAAGCTCAATGTCACCTTTAGCCCTTTAGAACAAACTCACTCCTATGGGAAATGAAAACCTTTTAAGCCATGTTCCCCACAAATTCCCACTTAGGTTTCTTTTACCTCACATCTGCCTCCTTCCTCCAGCAAATGGGTCATGAGTGAGCCTTGCTCTTGTCCAGCTTGTTCCAAGTTGTGCACAACAAAAAATTCTTAACCCAGAAATGTGAAGTGTGCACCCACCTTGCCATGTCAATTTTGCCAAATCTATACAGATGTAGCTATCAGGATGTAGCTTTTGCAACACTTTTGGGATGTAGCTATTGCAACACTGCTGAAAAAAAGAAAAAAAAAATTAATTAATGTCACCTGGGCCACCAAGTTTTTATAGTGAAATGTGATTCCATCAGTTAAAGTCGGGATCTAAGAGGAAGATGTGCTAGTACTTGTATTTAAATGCACACTGTTCCCTGTTCTTTTCCTGTAATAACTTCAAATATGCCTTCCATTCCCAGGGTCTTTACCTACAGGCTGTCATTAACAAGAGTTAAGAAAATAAATATTGATGGATCAGGAGGAGCAAGGTTTGAAGTCCAGGGCCTGGTGACTAAGTGCTTAAAACAACAAGGTCTACAGCTTCCTGATTTATGAAATATCTTAAAGCTCAAAGACAGAAAAACGGGGAAAATGAGCTCTTTCTACTACCTTTTGTTTACTCATCCAGGATGGTCTCTGCTGGCTAGGTTTGTTTGCACAGGAGTACCTGTGTACTTATCACACATGAAGAGTCTAAATATTTGTAACACCTTTTTTTTTTAACTCTTTGTGAAGAGCAAGCTTTCTCTCTTCTCACTGATAGCAGGGGCTTACTGGCTGCTGTCCAGGACTTTTGGAAGAAGTGGTTTTATGAGACACCTGGTTTCCTGCCCAACACTCTGGCAGAACTCCAGCCCCTGCAATTGAATCTCCAAGATGTATTTGGAAAGAAAATTCTCACTTTCATTCTAGCACTGCATTTGCTTTGATTTCTGCTTGTCATTAGGTTTAGTGCACGTGGTGGAAATTTGTCAAACGCTTAATGTAATTTCCTTCAATGCTGGCTTATACCTCTCTGTGATTTTTGCCTCCCTCACTAGTATTGCAGCTGGACATCAAGGGCTTCTTCCTTGGTTTTCTTGTCTTAATTAATTTTAAACTCTACTCTGCTTGCTATTTTTGCTCTGTAGATATCATGTTAGCATTTCCAGAATAGTGTGGGTAGCAGAAATTTCCTACTAAAATATAGGCCTTGTTGGTGAAATGTAGATATTGCTGGCTACACCATTTTTCATTGGTTTCACTATCAGAAATAACACTAAAAAGCAGCAGAAGAAGGCAGCCCAGGTTTGTCTCAGTGTAAAGGCTGCTCTGGGGTTGCTTTGCACGTCCCAGCCTGCGCGCAGATGCTGACTGAAACCAGGACTGGTGGTGATGGTTAGAGCAGGGTGGTGGCTGGTGCTGCTTTGAGAGCGCGGGAGTGTGTGTGCTCCCTGCAGGAGACAGGCCTGCCCCACGGTGGTGTCTCAGTGCTGGGTGTCCTGTCTGGTGAGTCCCCAGCAGCTCTGCCACTGCTTGGTGTCATGCTGGGAAAATATGTGCAATGGTAACCATCAGTGTGATTTCTCTCCATTCGCATTGGTCAGTGAGTTTGCCTTCTCTTCTTCTATGATTTGATATTTTCCATGGTGTGGGGATTTTTTCCCTCTGCACTTAATTAAAGTCGTACAGGCAAGTTGTGTTTTAAGCATTGTTTCTTTACTTGATCATCTCCTGTAATTTTGTTGTTTTTCAATCTCTTAGTTGCAGCACAGGATTTAAAATTAGACAAATAAAAGAAGTGTAAGGTTAAAATTTACCATTACTGAAGAATATTTTTTTGAATTACAGTTCTGTGAAATTCAGTGAGTTAAAAAGGTTTGCTTCTCTAACCAAATAACATGCTAGGTTTTCTACTGAAAGGACTAATAATAATTGGATTTCCATGAAAATAATTATTTAATATAAATGCATCCTTGTAGTGAGAGGCTCTTCAATGCTTGACACTTCATTACCAAAAGAAAGCACATTTCAGGAAGGATATATTGTATTAGTACATGATGAACAGAAATAATGTCATATTGTTCCTAAGGTAAGACTGAATTCAGGAGTAAAGTTAATTTGCAAATACACAAACTCCAGAACAAATGATGTTTTACAGAGTTTTCCCTAGATAATGCAGGAAACAGCAAGTTGAAAATCTTATGCATCTCCACGGTAGCAGGCAGTTGCTCATCCTTATGAGTTTCAACATCTCTGACACAAGTACTTTTCCAGGAAAAATTGATGTGCCTGAAATGTGTATTGAACTCACACTAATTAAGTGCTCTGACAAGCTCCGAGAACCAATGACGCCAATGACAGTGCCAAAACTTAAGGATGTTTAGGGATCAGATCTATTGATTGCATAAAACCAAAAAATGTTATGCTAGTATATTTAGACTAGATTGAATGCCAAGTTTAAAAATTCTTCATGTGGCCATTCACTGCCTTCTTCATACCTTCAGCACAATCTTTACACCATTTTTAATGTCTATACAGGTAGCATGTAAGTAACTGTGGCATTTCTTAATATAGATTTTAGTTGAATCACATGACAACTTAAGTTCAAAGTCCTTGCAAAATATGCATCATTATTAATTTCAAGTAGTAATAATAAAATAGTTTATGTTTGTGCCTTTGCAAATGTGCTCATTTCTGTGCAGGGTACTCTGGTTTCCTGATGGGTAGAGTTTTTAGCAAATTTGAGATTTCCTTACTTTTTGTCTTCTATCTAGAAATGTTACATTGTCTAGCTTAGGAAACATCCCAAAAATAAATTTGTTTTCTTCAATTTAGAACCTTCTTTCTTCCCAAACCCCTGAATTTGGAAAACAAAATAAAACATGGGTCCAGAGATCATAGATATCATGTCAACAGATTTTCTCTTCTTTCCATGCATATCTTCCCCTTCGATTACCATGTTTTTTTCCGCTTGAACAGGACCAAGATTAATGTAATTAATTTATAGGGTCAGGGAAAGGGAGTCTGGAATTGTGGAATCTATAGCTCCCTGCCCTTTAAGAAAAGTTTTACAATGGAAAATTATCACTACATGGTGATTTTCTCAGTTTTGTCCTGAATAACATTGGTCAGTCCAAGTTTCCTTTTCAGCTGTTTTGTTTCTCTGTTGTCATGGGCTCTACAGCTCCCCAGGACTGCCCTTAGGAGTCAGAAAAACAGCTTAATCTTCCTAAGCTAATGAACATGTTGTTACCAGTACATCATGTAATAACTCCAATTCTCCACGCTGAGATTGTTTATACGCATTTACTGATATGAGGTACTGCTTTCTGGTCTCTTTCTTCTAGTAAAAGACCAAAGAAACCAGCTGTGGAAATGATACTTCAATGTGATTTGGGAGATAAAGGTCTGATGAAGAAAGTAGCTCTGGAGAACATCTACAGAGGGATGAGTGGAAAGCCTCCCTCATATGAAAACAGTTCAGAAGGGTTGATTTTAGCCCAGGAAGAGCAGTCAGCAGGGGACTTATCCCTCTGAAGAAAATAAATGATCTAAAGAGGAGGTTTGACTCTGAACAAAACACAGGCCTGGATCTTCCCACATCGAGCCTCCATGAAACAGATATGCATTTCTTGTGCTCTAACAAAAGAACCAGCCAATTTTTCTATCGTGCAGCTTTTTATTATTAAACTATTATACTGTGCAAAGACTTACAACATCAGTGGCAGAAGCAAAAATAAGCTGCACCTAATTTATTATGCACAACTCTGACACAGGCCACAAGGCTGGCTTAGTCTTGAGCAGCACTTCAAACCCATAAAACCCAGTATCTTCAGCTGGAAGTTAAACAAGCACCTCAAAAATATAACTGGGGCTTTCAGACCCACACTCTTTTGGCATAGGATGAGGGAGTGCTTAGTAAGGAAGAGTAAGAACACTGTTACAACAAGCGAGGCTACCTGGTCCTTTAGACAGGATTGTACTCTGTGGGATGTTTTTCCCATGGATTCATCTCTCTTGTAGGCTCAATCAGGTGGCAAGTTGGGTGGGTGCATGGAGAAAACAGGTCATACCACTATTCTGAGTTAAAACTGAAAGGCTAGTGCTAAAAAGAGCAATATTTCTGGATACAATTGCTTTATTTATTCACAATAACTAATTTTTGTGCTGCCCATTCACAGAAAAAAAAAAAAAAAGCAGAGTAGATAACAGCGGTAACAGTGGTAATTGTGGTAACAGTGGACAAGAATCAGTTAATTTATTTTCCTTTCCTGCAAGGTAGAGAATTTTACAGATTATTTTAAAAGCAATCCGAGTCAGTGCTGCATGCAGCATTGGAAAATAAAGGGTTATTTCCTTTAATCTCTTTGCCAATTGCAGATTAACTTTAAGATTTTCCATCTTGCCCTGGTGATGGCTTAAATCTATGGTAGAAGGGGCCAAGTTTCTATACCATGCATTTGTCATGCTGTCCTTCAGACACCACTGGCCTTGCCTGAGTTTCCAACCTGCTGGTCTCTTGCTAGCAGCAATTAGCTGAAGCCTTAAAATCCCTTTTTGTAATTCACATATACCTGGAGCTAAACTGTTTTTGTGAATTCAAAGAAAATTAATAGTTTTTACCACTTCCAGACTTAGTGACATGGACATTTTTCTTCATCTTATAAAAATATGTTTTTCAAGGCATTTTTATATACAACAGTATTTGTAGATTAATCTAATTTACAAGACATTTTGTTATTAACAGGTTGATTAATCTAAAGCTTTCTCCCACTCCTACACACTCATAAGAAATGTGAAAATTTTATTCACCTGTCACGTATTGCAGTTTGTGTACACAACCTTGGCTCAGAAATTGAGTAGTTGGGAAGCAGTATATTATATTGTAACACATTATTTTCTGAGCTGTATATGTCATGAGTAAATATGGATGCTCATCTTAGCAGTAAAATTATCAGATACAGTAGCAGCACATGAATTGTTTGGTGTTTGTGGAGATCATCAGAGAGACATGCAACTGCCCTCCATAATGCAAAATGTGTCTTTCTCCAACATCTGTAAGAAAAGGTTTAGTTCAAATGCTTTGGCTGCTAGTTTGACATTGCCATCTTTGTTCTTTTCTAATCTGTGTCATCTACCAGGACTTGTGCAAACCACTTACAATTATCTTGTGAGACATCATTTTCTCTAAATTAGAGAGACGTCTATTTGACAGGTTGCCCACTCAGTGGGTAAGAAATTGGCAGGAGGGTCACACTCAAAGAGCTGTGGTCAATGGCTTGACGTCCAAGTGGAGAGCAGTGACAAGTGGTGTCCTCAGGGGTCACTGCTGGGACCGGCTCTGTTTAACATCTTTGTTGGCAACGCAGACCATGGGATTGAGGGCACCCTCATCAGGTATGCTGATGGCACCAAGCTGTTTGGGGCAGTCCACGTGCGGGAGCAGAGGGATGTCATGGCATTGGAATGAGATTTTAAGGTCCCTTCCAGCCCAAAACATTCTATGGTTCTATGACCTGAGCAAGCAAGAACTCCTTTGGTGAGATTCTAACTGTGATATAATGTTATTTATCACTAGGGAATCATCCCAGTTAATTTACTGGAATTTTAACGTGGAGGGGCAGGAAGAGAAACTGGAGAAGGACATTACCTAATATTTATTTTAGGAAAAATAAGGACTTATGTATTATAAAATATTACTTTTTTTT
>VWZP01006299.1:72762-85008 GCA_013396995.1 Dicaeum eximium | reverse complement strand
TTTTTTTTTTTTTTCAGAAATGGAACACCTGTAAAATCATCTTTCTTCAAAAATGAACCTTGTGTAAACAGTTGGTGGTTTTGCATTATCTACAAGTGATCCATCACTACAAAATTAGAGGAAAAGCCACTGCTTTGTCCTTTATCTGAAATCCTTTGGCAGTGTTAAAATATAATGCAGGTTTTTAGAAGATGTCCAAACTGAGCACAACATAGGTTAGTATTTCCAAGTAGTCAGTTCACATTAAGAAGCTAAGAGGTGAATCAGAACTTCCTGTAATGATTAATGGATACCAGAGAGTTCTGGTTCTCAATTAGATTGCTCCTCTAAGCCCCTTTTCTTCTCCCTCTGATTAATTACTGTTTCCTGAAAATATCGTTCTCTTCTTGGAAATTCAAGAGACGACTGGTCAGCAACATCACATGAGGTTGTTGTCACATCATGCTGTGCTTTCAGATGCTCCTAGGCTGCATTCATATTCAGAAAAGTTAAACTGCATTCTCTAATTGTACACTCCATACTTATTTCTGTCATTTTTACCTAGAAACCTCTTCTTAGAGCTACTGAAAACAAATACATGTTTGTAAGGTAAGGACTACAAGTCTAGCAGAAATATTAATTTCAAAATGGCTTGGAACTCTGAGACAAAAAGTTCCTTTTCTCTATTTCTCTTCATGATTTACATTTTTGTTTGAAAATTGAAATGTATTATCTATACATCTTGCTCTGTTAACCTGTCCTTGAAATTGTCCTTCTTCCACTCCCAACTTTTTTTTTTTTTTGTCTACACACATTCTTTCTATACTCAAACTTGCTTATTAACTGTCTTTGTCTCTGAACCCTCCTGGCTATCTGCTGTATTGCAAAAGCTCTAGGTAACCCTTCCAAAAGCAAACAAGAATAATAAACCATGAATTAATAATGATAGTTAAAGAACTTTCAGTCTTACAGGAGCAACATTTTATGTAATCCTACTCACATTACAAAACTCTGATCATTGATTTTAGTTCACAGACAAGGAAAATGCGGCTGAGAGGGCCAGAGAGACAACCAGGATTTCATGGTATCATGTGACACAGACAGGGTTTGCATCTGGGATTTCTTGGTATCAGGAAAATTTGGGGTTCATTGTATTATCAGATATATTGCTGGCTGCAAGTGACTGGAGTAAACAAGTATGTTTACAGTTCATAAATTTGTTAACATTGTTTTTTTTTGCTTTTCATCTCTTCTTCGCAGTCTCAGGAGAGCAGATTCTTGGAAAAGACTCATGCTAAACATTTTGGCTTTCATCAAAATTAAAGTGTTCTCTCTATTTGTGAAGGTGCTCACAAAAGAGACTCTGGTTCTTTTCTGAAACAATTGGTTTTTTGATCCGGAAAGCTATATAGAGTAAATGATTCTTAAAACAGCCATGGGATGAGTAGCAGAGGACTGAAATCAGAACATAGGTTGTGCCTGCATATGAATCCTTTATTTTGGCCTTTGAAATCCAGAGCACTGCCTTGGGGTTTTTAAGGGCCCTGAGAGTCTTAAGGAGACATGTTTCCTAGGAAATGGATGTTACAGGGAGCAGAAAGCGAATTGACCTCCAATTCACGGAAGAAATGGGAGGCATTGGGTGTTTGTGTTCAGTTTCTTTGCAGTGAATATTATCTGACTCAAATAATCTGTATTATCCTACATCTCCTTGAATACTATGAACATGTTCACACCCTTAGATTTGTGCCTGGTCCTTTATGCCCAAAATACCCAACTATATACTTTTAGTTTCTTTATCCCAGCCATCATAAACAGTGATGACTTTTCAGAAGAGTCTTAGGAAATGTCGTCTGCCATACTAATGTGGCATAATGTAACAACCAAGATCTTCCCAAAAGTAATGAACTATTTTGTGTAGCTATTAATTGTTGGAATTAATTTTCCCTTGCATTTGTCCTTCCCTTCTTCTTTGAGGCACTGTGATTCAAATGACTAAGCTCAGATCTGTGTCCTTGTGGTATGCTGCCGTGCTGTGTAACTACACTGTGCTGCTCAGAGGAGGGAGGAGTTTCAGTGTCTGCTTTCTTATTATTATTACATATATGTCTAGATTTATCTGAGAATTTCTGAAACAGATAGAAGTCTGTCATTGGCAAAAAAACTTTATGACTCATTTATTTGGGCCTTAAACAATGAAAAGAGTCTGTCTAAAGGGAGATTGGTCAAGTGGTTCACAGCTGTTAGATCCATGTAGCACTTTTATTCCTGGTGGCATGAGTGCTTCAGGAATATGTCATCGCTCACACCTCTCTGAAGCATTGCAGTTGGTGCTGTAACCAAGGAGGGCTCTCAAGGCAGAGAGAGTGTGCATCCCATGGTGAGTGGTGGGCAGTGGGAAGAGACTGTACTGCCTCTGAGCACTCAGATGGCTCAGTGTGCCCATGGGAAGTGCCTGGGGACCTCCAGTATCCCGGCCATGCTGCCAAGGATAGCATTTGTTTTCTCTGAAAACAGAACCAATATGCAACATACTGGTGAGGACAGGGATGCAGCATTAAATGCCTTGGAACAAGCCAAGTGGACTGGCACCATAACTAGGCTATGACACTTCCTTTTGGACAAAAATATTCTGCTCCAAGAAATGCTAGGTTTCCATAAAGGAAGGAAAACAATTTGTGCGTGTAAGGTAGGACAAGAGGAAAGAATTTGACACAGTCTAGTACTCAGTGTTTAATTCATGAGAATGCTGTTCATGTGATGAGGAAAAGGTCTAGAAATAAAAATCAATACTTTAAATTTTGTGTCAGAACTGTGATTCTTTGACCTGTCAGAGGATTTTATTTTTACTGATATTTGTATTTTCAAATATATTTGAAAAATAGATCCTTTGCTTATTAGGGGATAAACCTTAGCAATGAAGTATTGGATTTGGGGGTATTTATTTACACCTAGGAACTTCTGTGTCAGAACTCTCAGTTCAGCATATCGAAAGGAACAAATTCCATTATCAACTCCAATCTTAATTGACATAATTGAATCACTTGTTCTTATATCACATCACAGAGTCACAGAATGGGTTGGGTTGGAAGGGACCTTAAAGACTACCACATTCCAACCGCTTGCCATGGACAGGGACATTTTGACTAGACCAGATTGCTCTGAGCTCCATCCAACCTGGCCTTAAACACTGCCAAGCACAGGGCATCCACATCTTCTCTGGCCAAGTGCATTTCAAGAGCATTTTATCTTTGTTTGTCCCTTTTAAAATATATATATATACCATGGGATTAGAGGTGGGAGCAATTGTGCCACTGCAAAGTAAATTAAGGTGTGCATTCACAGTGTGCCAGCTACTCCTTGCTAGCTGCTCCTGTATGTGTTCCTACAACATGGTAATTGTTCAGGAATGAATGGCTCAGAGGAACTGGTGAAGCACCTTGCATTTAATGAACAGTGTTGCCAGCCAGGAGCGTGAACCAAGGTCATGCTTTGGGCTACTGTGAAGTGAAGCCACTGAGAGCTGCTATCACAGCTGATATTGCAGGATCTTGTTTAGTTGGTTTTAAGCCTTGATTTCCTAACTGAACACCTCCATTTTTAGTAATGCTCTTCTTCCCGCTTAGACCAGGTCCCATTAATATGCAAGAAGTAGAGGATCACACTGTATTAGCTGGAGAGACTTCAGTTTCCAGATAGGGGAAAATGAACTTCCCATGCATGCTAAATAAAGACAGAAGCAACAGGGTTCTGTACTACAGTATCTTTGCTCTATCTTAGGCTCACTTGTGAACCACTGGTTTTGCCAAGGCCTTCCCTCCAAACTGCAGCTCACACAGAAATAAATTTCCCCAGCTGGAGGAGTCAAATCTGAAGCCTAAAAGTACAAGGCTAGAAAAAAAAACCCTCCAGGAACCCTCCAAGTTGATAACCTGACAGATAATTAACTTTTTCAAAGAAAACCATTCATTATAGCAATCTTCATCGCTGTGCTTCATAAGCATATTTAAATACCTTTTTTTTCTACACTTCCATGCTCTAAGCTAAGCCTATTTATCTCCTGGTAGTTGTCATAGTGGACACCCATACCAGCTGATGACCAACAGTTACATGATTCTAAGATATGTTGTGAGCTGGCTACTTGTAGTAGAAAAATAAGAAATGTAGTATTTAAAAACATCACATGTTTAAATTCAAACTTCTATAACTCCAGATCTTTATCATTACACTGATGACCAACCATTTATTATATGTTTCAAGCTTGTGCATTTCATTTCTTCAACAGTAGGCTTTTGCAGTTCTCTTTGCTGAATTTTTTCATACTGATTTCGAATTACTTCACCTGTCTCTTGGGATCATTTTGAGCTCTGGTCCTGTCTTTGAGAAAGCTTACATTCCTCCTGCGCTCATGTTTTTTGGAAACTGTGATGAGCACTGAGTAGGACTGCATCACACAAGATGACATGACAAGATGCAGGACCAGCCACTATCTGACCTGCCCATCTATATGCCTGTGCCATACAGATTTCTGCAACCTGAACTCTTCAGTGTCAAGCAATGCACTAAACAAAACAACTTTGTAGACTGAAAGAACCTGCTTTTTAAGTAGAAAAAAAGGCCACACATTGATAAAGCAAACTACAAGGGTGGCAGAGTACAGCATTTTCTGCTTGTAAAATGGTTTCCAAACAATTGCATGTTTTGTAGGAAGAGTGGTGCTTAATCAAGAGATTTGAAATGATGTGGCTGTTCCCCTTGAGAAATGGCAGTGAGAGGAGAAAGAAATTTTCATATGGAAGAAGTTTTCTATCCATTTCTGGCATGGTGCAAAAGAAAATATTTCCAATTGGCAAGGAGAAGACTTATATTCTCCTTGGGAAAAAAAATCAGGACTGAGTGTGCCAGCTATGGTCTTTGCTATGTGAAAAAGAACAGAAATTTCTCTGCTGCTCCTGAATAGAAAGCATGATGAGATGTTAATCATTCATTGCTGGAACTTGTTAGATTTTAGAGAAGGAAAATAAGTGATAAATGTAAAGATGGTCAGGATCATTTTAATTCTGGTGTTTGTTTTGTGTGTCTAGTTCTAAAGGAGGAAAAATATTCATGGATCTGACAAACAACTTCTCATGCCAAAATGTGCCTCTATCCTTTTGGGAAATATAATTTGTTGAGTTCTGGCAAAATGCATAGCATGGAATTAATCACTTTTGCAGTATTGTAATATAAAATAAAATCCCATCTCTGCATTAAATATGAGGAAAGGCACAAAGTCACAGAATTTAGTAGAAGCTGAGTGGCCCATTCCTCCATACCATGGCCATATATAGCCCTGGATGTAAAAGGAAAGAGCATTTGTGATAGATATGTATGTAGTGTAACAAATAACACATGTTACTGCTACACTGCCGAGATCCACTTGTTCAATATGATACCAGACTTGGGGATGTTGCCCAGTGAATCAGGAGACTTACTCAGTGTGAATAACAGAGTGAAGTCCAGATCATGACTGGGGAAAAAGCTACTGGTTACAGTAGTTATTATTTTGCTAGAATGGGCCACGTGAGAGGGAATGACAGTTTTATTGAAAATGATGCATAGGCTGTGTTGGATTAAATGTTCTGCTTGAGAATTACTTGTTTTCCTGACTAAAGTTCTTCATATTTCCTGGATGATGCAGTACATTGCATGAGGCATTTTGTCTTATGCAACTTCATGTCACATTACACAGCTGATGCAGCCTTATGTAATTATGCTGGCGTAGTCTGAAAGATAAACAAGAGGAAACACGTGTTTCTGAATGGTGAGGTATTGTAGTAGAAACAATCTTCCCTTTTTCTCTGCAGTTGTGTTGGTTGGCAGAGAACAAAGATCGAGACGTTGTGGTGACAAAGCTGTAAGACGTGGGAAGTGATGACATTGGGCTGACTGAGCAATTATGCATTCATGGCCCAACTGAAGCAGGGAAATGCTTTACCCTGTAGTGTTGAGAGATCAGTACCACTGAAACTACTGCTGTCTTTCCACGTCTCACAAAAGGGGAAAAAATTCCTACCTACTTGATAGGTAGGACCTCAGTGCCTGTGTTTGACCCAGGGCCCTATTTTAAGACCATGTATTGTAAAAGCTCAGTTAATTACCAAATTAGTGATATTTCTGTAGAAGGAGACACTCGGCATGTGTCTAAGTATTTCTATACTACTACATGTGTTTTCTGCCACCATCTGTTCCCTTGATTGTCTTTCATTCCTGACCACTTTCTTGCTCTCTCTGGAATGCCTGACAATGAGTGCTTCTGCCTTTGTTCTCCTTGTACAGAAAAAAATATGCTGAAGTTAGAAGACAAGCAATTTTCTTCCAGCAGCAACGAACTGTTCTGTAACCTTTTCTCCTTCATATCCACCCCTCTCCTTATCACTGTTAGACATGGATGCTCTTGCAGTAGAAAAGACGGGAGCTATGTGACTTGCTCATCCAGGAGGCTAAGTGAAATGCAGGACATCAATCAAGAAATTAACCTGAATGATTATTGGAGAAGGTATTCAGTCATGCATTTTGTGAGGTGCTGTTTTTCAGAGTTTGCAATAACAGTGACCAAGGTACTTCATGAAAGTATTGATGAAAGTTAATTCCAGTGGTTTTTTCCTAGAAAATTCTATTTTGGGATTCACTTAGCTGGGGAAGGAAATATGAAATGAAATTATGATAAAAAGGCTAAATTAGTGTTGTGCTGTGCAATTTGTGATGTGTAGCCTCAGGAGTGCCAGGGTTGCATACCTTTCTTTGAAAGGGTACATTATGGACTGACATTTTTAGTCACTTGGGTTTGTGGAGTTCTCAAACACGCTACATACAAGGAAACAGCAAGTTACATAACTAAATTTCAAGAGTCGGTGCTATATTATACACAGGCAGCCCACAAAGATCCCTTTCAGGCCCAGGTATTTCAGGGTCAGACTGGTACATATGGCTGCCAGGATTCAGCTCAGGCAGGGAGTCACAGGACTTCCATGCCATACAAAGTTCTGGTAGCCTGTATTTAGGCCAGCCTTTGATAGAACAGTGAGAGAATTACCATTATTTGTGAGTTTGGTTCTAACAAGTGTAAACAGATGTATTAGGAATATGTATGTTACTTTCCCCTTTCAGCATAACAATGCCTGCTTGCAAGTCCTTATTCATCTTGCTGTCATAAAATCTTCCCTGTCATATCTACAGCCTTAAATGATGTGTGGATACCTATCTATCCCAAATACTCTTTCCACTTCTCCTCCAGCTGCTCACCTTACAAAACATTTAACTCCTCAGTGCTTCTTATGACAGCAGCCTTGAGACAGGGAGCATCCCAGGAGGGATGAGAGGACGGTGGCTCCCTCTCCCACTATGCTGCCTGGCATGCAGCTGCCAGCTTTCCTCTCCCATTTAACCAAAGATAAATGTTTATCAGCTCAAATCTAGTCGAAAAACCCCTAACAATAACACAAAAATCAAAATATTTCTTTAAGAGGGCACTGTTCCTTGATAAGAGAGCCCTGCAATACCCCTGCATCCCAAGTCTTAATTCCTTAGTCCTGTCTCAGTGCTACTCTTTTCTTTCTGCTGGAATACTCATATAAGTCATGCTGCTAGACTCCCCTCTGAGGGCATTGTTAAAAAATTTGGACTTAAAGCCTGCAGAAAGCATAGTCAAAATCAAAATTTCTGTCTTGTATGAAGCAAGATTGAATTTCCATACAAAACAAAGGGGATCAAGTACACCCTCAGCAAATCTGCAGATGTGCATGGGCGGTGCAGTCACACCTGAAGAATGGGATGGCATCCAGAGAGACCTGGAGAAGCTTGAAAAGTGGGCCTAAGTGAATCTCGTGAAGTTTAAGAAGTCCAAGTGCAAGGTGCTGCGCTTGAGTTGGGGNGTGAGGAAAGGCTGAGAGATTTGCGATTGTTCAGCCAGGAAAAGAGAATTCTTTGGGGTTATGTAATTGTGCTCTTCCAATTCCTGAAGGGAGCCCAAACTAAACATAGAGAGGGACTTTTTACAAGAGGATATAGGGACAGGATAAGGGGGAATGGCCTTAAGTTGAAGGAGGGTAGCTTTCAGTTAGATATTAGGAAAAAGTTCTTTACTGTGAGGGTGTGAGGCGCTGGAACAGTTTGCCTAGAAAGCTGCGGATGGCCCAACCCTGGAGGCGTTCAAGGTCAGGTTGGATGGTGTCCTGAGTGACCTGGTCCCGTGAAAGGTCTCCCTAGCCTCAGCAGGAGAATTGGAACTAGATGACATTTAAAGTTCCTTTCAACCCAGGCTGTTCTATGATTCTATGACAAAGTGGAGAAAAAAGTTACTGTGGAGCAAAAAGTTCTGAATGAGTGATTCATAATTAAAATTCTTCACTTAAATCTGCTGAAAGTGTAACAACATATTTCAAGTAATTTCAAAAATTAAACTACACTTCTTAAGAGATTTCTTCTCTTAGCAGTTGCTGTTCATACGTCTTGTGCCCTAATTTCTTCCATGAGCTGGATTGTCTGTGAAGCTGCATTTGCCCAGGTACCAAGAGGCTTTCTCTTGCACTGTGGTTGATGTTTATGAACATTTTTGATTTTCTCAAAACTGCATTTTCTCTTGAAAATAGAATGTTTGTGTCTACTGGTCATCCCCTCAGGTACTTTCAGAGTATTTTCCTACAGCCTCTTTTTCACCCATCTCTCTCACTGCCTCTTAATCTTATGCACAGTTTAGTTTGAGGCTGTATTTTGCTAAATCCCAACAGTCACATATCTATTGTCCTGAAGGAGGAAATCACATCTCACTCCTACTGGTGTTATTGGGTGCTGCATTGTTATACAGTCACCTACATTCAGTGTTCCACTAGCAGGTCTGAATGCTTTCACCTGCCCCTCTTAACTCAGAAAAAAAAGTGCAACGGGTGTCTTTGTGGACTGAAGGTGCATGTATTGGTCATAAAGTCTGAGTCTCCCACTCTCTTCAATTTTTCCCCTTCAGCTTGATTTTTTTTCCCCATTTACATCTGGTTTCCACTTTAGAGGACTGTAAAAAGAGGCTGGGTATGCACCCAAGCACACATCCACTTCTCTGATAGTCCCCCACAGCCTGAAAACCCACAAGGCCAGTTGAGCTTTCTGTTCACAGCCTGAGCAAATCAGCTTTGCTCAGGGACAGGGTGATGGAGCCATAGCTCTCTGTCCTTGAGCAGCTGGGTGGGACAGGTTTAGAGTGCTACAGGCACTCGGTCACCCTTAGCCTCTGTCCCTGCCATCTCCAAACACTTCGGCTCTGAGCATTGCCACAGCCTCATGCAAAGTCAATCTCTCAGTAGGAATTGCAGAGGTGAGCTGGGAGGCCCAAGGGCATGTCCCCGCGCAATCTGGGATAGGCAGGGACTATTATGGGCAGCCCAAAATCAGGTTTGCCTGAACATGGCAAAAAAGGTTTGTGCTTTTTGGCTCTGTATGTCACCTGCCAGCTGGCAAATCTGCACTGCATGGTATTAATTTCACTGCTTAGGTTGGGATGTAGGAGTTTTGTCCCTCCTAGAGCGCTGGCTTGGCTTGCAGCCAGGGACTGTACCACCCAATGGGATCCCACTGTAGTTTGCGGTGATGCCTGGGTCACCCAACACAACACAGAATTGGATTGGAAAACCCCATTTGATGGTATTCTCTGCAATCACATCTGTTTGTGACGTGTTGATAAACTGACTGTTTCTGCTTCTGTTACTTATCTGACACATTTAGAACCGACAGATTTCTTGTTTCATCTCCTTTTTCAGCTCTCAGAAATATATGGAAACCATTTCACTATCTGTCTCTGAAATTCCCACAGCTGCTTCTAATTACTCATTGTTTTCCTAGAAGTTATTTTTCAGATTGTATTTTATTTCATCGTATGATATTCACACCAAATACACAACTTAACTAACACTTCCGCCCTGAAATAATTTGAAATAGATTCCATTCTAGGTTTTGTCGCACCAATATTGTGTGTCTAGTCTACTGCAAAACATAGTAAAAATTCCAAGAAATGTTCATCCTGACATTAACTGAAAATATTTCTATGTACCATGTACAAAATGAACATTTTCATCTGTTCACATGGGATTTAGTAAACCCATCTCCTGGTCACAGGTGGGAAAAATGACCCTATTTTTCTCCTCCCTTTACTTTGCATTACACAGAAACATGTAGATAAAATAAATAAAACCTGTAGCAGGCAGCTGTGTTCTCACCTCTGTCTCTCTGGGCTCATTGCTCTTTCAGTCTGTTAATTAATCTAATTAATTATAATTAGAGTATTTTTCAAATCTTACATCAGATAGTGCATCTGCCAGAATTCTTGAATGTCCAATGGCCTTGTCTTTACTTTGCTGATACCAAAAGTTGCTTTGCCAGCCATGCAGTAGGCACCATCGGGTGCATAATCCCTTGTAACACTTTAGCAACATCTGTATGCAATATCACGGTGGTGTGAGAGCTCCTGGAGCTACTACTGCCAGGCTTCTCCACACAAGCCCTTGGACAACCAGGTGGCCACATTAATACATCATGGTGTGGGCACTTTTGTTTGAAATTTAAGTTCATTTGATACACTATGTTTTGCAGAACTGGGTGATTTTCTTTCCTCCTGCAGCTGTTACTCACTTATCCACCAGCGTTAGCTGCATTTCCACCAGCATTTGTTGCATCCTTGGGCCCCTCTGAGAGTTCCGTCATCTCCTGGGGTACTTCTCAAGACAGTACTTGGTGCTGTTGCTTTTCTGGACACTGGCTTTATCCATTTCTGGGCACATGCTGCTGGTCATCTCCTGCTTCACTCCAATTTCTTGTCCAGTTATCTGGTGTTTAATTGAAGAAAAGGATCTGGAATGAGAATGACCAAGAAAATTCAGAGCAAAAATATGAATAGCCTGATTTGGAAAGGATCCAAGAGGATCACTGAGTTGGGATCATATGCTCTTGCTTAGCCATTGTTCAATTGAAACACATTTTGCAAGATGTTTGGCCAAATAA
This sequence comes from Dicaeum eximium, assembly GCA_013396995.1. Taxonomy (NCBI): domain Eukaryota; kingdom Metazoa; phylum Chordata; class Aves; order Passeriformes; family Dicaeidae; genus Dicaeum; species Dicaeum eximium. The sequence continues at coordinate 74,004 of VWZP01006299.1, read as the reverse complement.
TATTTATTTAGAAGGAGAAAAGGGAAATGCTCAGTGAACATTTTCACAGCTTCAGCAAACCCTGAGCAAAGGCGGAGCAGCAAAAGTCTGTCTTTTCCTGCTTCAGGTCTTCTGCAAATACTGTGTCAAATCCTTTCAGATGTTGACTGTAACTAAAGTTTTTAACAGTGTTTAAACACTGTTAAACAGTGTTTAAACTGTTTAACAGTGTTTTTAACAGTGAAAGAAATAATAAAATAATTGTGGAAGCAGGCGAGCATTTCAAGAGTTCATATTCTGCCTCAATCTGCAGAAATGGGTACAGATCTGTCTGTAACTTCCATGTTTGTCTGACAGTGGCACATGCAATGAACAGATGTTATCTTCTATTGAGGACATACACTTTAAGGGGCAGATTTTAAACAATGGTCTCTTTTTTTTTCAGCTGCAAATGCGTGTATCATGATTTGTAGAAGTTTGACAAGCACAAGACATTAAAGTGTGTGATTGTCCCTGCAGGCAAAGTACTCAGACACTTAAATTATAGGAATTACTTCATAGTTACTTGTGGATGCAGTAGTGGATAGGTAATGCCTGATAAAAAGATTCTGAAGCTTTATTTTGACTACATTTGCTCATGGAAGGTTCTCTCTCATTTTTACTGATCAAATGTTATCCACTGGTAACTAGAGTCCTGGTAAATATATTGAAAACTAAGCACTATGTAAGCCCTAGCATCAAACTGACAAAATTGAACCTACACCATTGCCCTTGTCTTGCAGGAAAACTCAATTATTCTTAATGGCCAGTCAGCTGCATTTGTCCCTCATGAAAGATATTCACAGAGGGAGGAGTGGAATGCACCATGTGCATTCATGTGGTGGATTTTCTCGTGCTGGTTAATCACCAGAGCACTCTCCTGCTGTAAAATAGGATCAACTAGGAGAAAAGCAAAGCAGGCTCAAAACTTCAAGAGAATGGCAGTTTATTAACAGTAACTAAAAGAAAAAAAAGGGAAAAGAAAAAAAACCAACCAAAACCCTTCAGATCCTTCTCCTCCCTCCACAAACATTCCCTTCCCATTTGTCAATGTAAAGAAATAACACTCAACAATCCCAATCAGTCCATCATTTTTGAAATAGTCTTTTCTCAATTCCCTCTCAGGGAGAGGAGTCCCTCTTGTTCATGTTATGGAAAAGCTTCTCCACAAGAGAAAAGAAAAGTTCTCTTGTGTCTCTCAATGTCCCCACAAGCAACCCGCCC
>VWZP01006299.1:44911-72418 GCA_013396995.1 Dicaeum eximium | reverse complement strand
ACAAGGCCTTGGCTCTTCGGCCACCCTCCCCCGCCTTCCTACCGCCACAGATGGGGGGGGGAAGCCTTGACAAACCCGACCTGCCTCTTTCCACCCTTCCCCCGCCGTCCTGCCGCCGCCTCCGATGAAATGAGGGTAGGGGAAAACCGTCACGCAGCCGCCGGCTGGCCGGGCCTGGGGAAGGGGCCGAGCCCCCTCCCAGGCCTGGCCAGAGGTTCTCACCTCTTTGCTCCCTGCCTGGAAAAGAGGAAGCTCCTCCTTCTTCCTCCTGAATTTCTTCACTTGGGATCTCACTGAGCCGCCCATAAATCTTACCATTTCCGGGTAAGCCTCAAACTATGACAATTAACAAAACTACATGTAGCTCAGATATGATCCCTGCATGGAGTTCCATAGACTTTTCCAAGAAATCTCCTGGGATGATTGAAAGATACTACTTCAGCTGTATTCCACTTCCACACATTTATAAATTTGCTACAGCTAAAACCATGTTAAATTCATGTATTTAAAACCACAGTTGTATTCAGTGTATTTATTAACTGTCCTTATTGTATGGTATACTGACTCAGCTGTCTACTTTTAATGCTTTCCTGGTACCTTATCAGATAGTGTTAAAGACAAAATGTCCACTAAAGCTGCTGACTGCCATTTCACAGAACCATGTGAATTTGGAATTCATACCAAAAAAACCCCTAGTTGATTTATTCCAGAGAGGAATCACAGAATCATAGAATTGTCTGGAAGGCACCTTAAAGATCACCCCATTTCAATTCCCCTGCCATTGGCAAGAGCACCTTCCACAAGACCAGGTTACACAACGCCCCATCCAACCTGTGCTCAGACACTTCCAGGGATGGGACATCCACAATTTGTCAGTACAATCTGTTTCAGTGCTTCATCACCCTCACAGTGAAGAATTTCTTCCTAATTGAGAAGCAAAGTGATGTCACTGGCCACTCTTCCTACAACACAGCAAGGTGCCACATGGCATTTGCAGCACAGGTGCATGGACACTTGCTGAGAGTGTCGTGGTACAGTTCTTTATATGAATACCAAGCAAAACCAAGCAGTTCTGTCCTCTGTGAGTTTGCTTTTCTCTGAGGCATTGGTGGATGAACTAGGTTCAGTAAGTATTTCTAGCTCCTTGGCAGGTGGTCCTTTTAAGAACAGGGCTGATATCTTTTGGTAGTAAATGGGATTGGCATGTTGTTCCCACAGACCTCAATGCATAACCTCTACCAGTAGATAATCAACTTCCAGCATGTTGAATAACCTATGTGCTCTATGCACTCTAAGATTTATCATTCCAATTGAAAAGAGAAAGCAGGAGGGCTGTGAAAGAGTCCTCTCTGTTCTCCTTGCCTCACCTCACTAATTTCATCCCCTTTAAACTGCATGTTACTTTTTGTCACTGACTCGTTCTTCCTCAGGATTTGCAAAAGATGTATTCTCTATTGACTAGGATACATTGATGTGGTTGGAAGAGACCTCTGGAGATCTGTTAAGTACATTAAGATCAACCATTGCTAGCAAGATCAGCAGGAAGAAAGAATAAACTCAAGGGAGGTAATGTTTTGGGTAGATGTTAAAATAGGCAGATCACTAGTGACTCATGGGTAGTGATTTGAAAATTTCTTACTCCTGAAGGTAGAAATAAACACATAAAATAAAACTAGCTTTTTATGAATACAATGGTTTGTATTCAAACTGGATCTCAGGGCACATAGCTCAGTGGATACTGACACACAATAAAGTAAAATAATGAATCCGAAGAATTCATAACAGGTAAAATAAGACTGAGCTGATAGGCTATAGCTGTTTTAAGAAGATGAGTAATGACCCACAAGATGCAGCTTAATTTTCTCATTGCTAAATATGATCCGTGCTTTGTTTAGTGAGGATTGCGCTGTTGCCCAGCTCTAACCACCTTTAATGCTAAATAGAAGTATGAACATCATGGGACTACATGTCAGAAATCAGTCTTTGTATCCATTTGCTTGCCAGTCTACCTCTTGGGTAGGATGTTTTATGCACAGAGTGCAGTGAGCTGTGTAACACACATTGTGTTGTACCCTGGCAGTTGAAGGGACATGGTCAGGGCTGGGAGCAGTGGGAATGCAGCTGCAGTGATGACAGGTGTTTTGCAGCAATTCAGCATCCCTCCTGTCCTGTGCTGAAGAAGATGTGCACCATGCATGGGAATAAGGAATATTCAGTGAAGGGACTATATCCTATTTTCCTTGTCTTTCTTAGGAAATCTATCCTTTTAAGTGTGTCAGTGTAAGGGTTTTTTCCTTTTGGTTTTCCTAACCATTTTTTGTTGTATTCATAGAACAAAGGCAGTATGACAGAATGAGAACAATAATAAAGTGAAGTTATAATTTTATTTTTCTTTAAAGAAACCTGATGTATCTGTGAATTTTGATTCTTCACTTGACATGTTTCAGGTAGTGTTACTGTTGCTCAGGCTTATAGCACTTGTATTGCTTTGTTAGAGAAGCGAAATAATACCTTGTCTTTTTTTTTGTTAAATGTTTTGAGAAGAAATTCATAACTTTACAAGGAAAGTGAAGCCTAACTGACAGTGAGTAGCATTAACAGTGCAATATATCTGGGCATAAAGTACTGCTTCAATTTAACTAGTCACTGTAACAAAGTTTTGTTAATAGAAAGCAATCCTGTACAGCTAAGCAATTACACTCAGGAGCTTGTCTAGATGTGGAGTTACATTATTAATCAGGTAAGGGTCTTAATGATATTCAAAATAAGAATGACTCAAAGCCTATAAAAGAGCTGTCTAGGAGCCTTTTTGTTTTCCAGTAAGTATTTGCTACGACAGCTTTCTGGAAACTACTCTTATCCTGTGTCTAACAGCTTCTACCACCTGATTGAGCCAGGTTTACACACCCAAGACAGCATGCGCACCACAGGCCAATAGTGTACGGAACAGCAAGAGGAAGCAGAGGTGCCACAATGAATCTTAAGCTGCAAATGAGACCACTTTATGAAAAACACACTTTACATATAAAACAGCAAAACATGCACCAGAACTTTTTTCCAGTGGAGAGTGTAATTCATAAATAATGAGTAGAAGAAAACTTAGATGAATGTGTGTGCCTGCGGTATGTGCCTTTGTCACCTACTTGTGTACACTTCTGTGCTGACTGCAAAGTAAGCCCAGCTGATGTGTAGAGCAGGACAGGGCTCTGTCTCCATCCCCTCCTTGCTGCACTGTAGCACACCTTGCATAGATATGCCTGTCTTACCTTCTCATACTCCCTCCCACCCCACTTCTCACACATCTCTGTGGCACATTATAGAGCTTATCCTAGTTCTGAACTTAGGTGAAACGAACACCAAACTACTTCCTGAAATAAAAGATTGCAGCAATTGAAGTGGTAAAGGATGTAGAGAGGAAACCTTATGAGGAGTGGCTGAGATCACTTGACTTCTTTAGCCTGGAAAGAGAAGATGAAGGGGAGACCTCACTGCAGTCTACAACTTCCTCACAATGGGAACCAGAGGGGCAAGCACTGATCTCTTTCCTCTGGTGACCAGTGACAGGATCTGAGGGAGTGGCATGAAGCTGAGTCAGAAGAGATTCGGGCTGGATATTAGAAAAAGGTTCTTCCCCCACAGAATGATTGGGCACTGGAACAGGCTCCCCAGGGAAGTGGTCACAGCACCAGCCTGACAGAGTTTAGTAAGTGCTTGGACAATGCTCTCAGGCACATTCCTGGGGTTTCCTGTGCAGGGCCAGCAGTTGGACTTTGCAGATCACAGAATATTCTAAATTGAAAGGGACTCACAAGGATCATCAGGTCCAGATGAAGTGAATGGCCCATACAGAGATCAAACTGACAACTGATATTACTAGCACCATTACTAGCTCTAACCAACTGAACTAATCTCAGGATCACTTCAATGTTCCTTGAGAGCCCCTTCCAGCTCAGGATACACTAGTGGTCCTGCACACAGATTGTGAGGAGGCTGGGGCAGGAAGTCGTCTGGACTGCAAGCTTTTGGGTATGAACACATACATTTGAAACCATTAGAGAAATCTTACGTGGAGCCACAAGTACATGTCTGTGTGAGTGTCTGGTTGTGTCTGAGAGAGTTAAGCACAGGTAAAAGAGACACAAATAAAGTACACACAGAAAGAGAAGGCAGTGAGTAAATCTGAAAGCTTTGGGTGTGATACCAGACAGACAAACACTAGAGACTCTGGAAGAACACTTGTCGTCTGGACAAGGAAACTACTGTCTATTTTAGGATTTCTAGTGCCCAGAAAAAATTGTACATTGCCTAGCTTATTTTAAAATAAGTAAGATTGCAACAATATCAAATGTATCATCCAGTTGTCCTGGCGGAATGAGTTTGCAAGACCTTGAGTATCAAGAGCTTGGGTCATGAATTTCAGATTTTCATGAGAGATTTTAGTATATCTGTTGATACTATACATTCATTTTATTGAGAAAGTTGACTGCAAATATCTCATGGGACTAAGTTTTCATGTTGAATTTCTCATATATATTACAGCTTGTTATAAGGACTTCCCATGCCAACTTTGTATTTTGAAACTTATCTTTTCATATAATGGAGTTAATAAAATTACATAAAGCAACATTCTGTGTTTGCCTTTCTGATCTTCACCATGAAGAAACTTCATTATGCTTTGAGAGTCTTGTAAGTTCTATTTCCTTATAATCACTTTGTTCAGTCTTCATACAAATCAAGCCTTCTATTGCTCTCAGGGATGCAGATAACATATTCCAATGTACTGTTTGGTTTTGCAGGCACCAGAGATATTTTTAAAAGAAAAAGCAACATTTCAATAGCTGTATTTCTCAGGGCATGCTGTTAAATGCCACCAGATTGCTCTGAGCTCTGTAATCCTACTAGCCAAAATTAAAAATTACATAGCATTTTCCATCTGACTGTATGTTACCACTTGGACATTTAATGATGTTCCCACAAGTTTGATTCCTGCATCCCTATTTTACAAGAAGATTACTACAGAGATTCATAACATTTGTCCAGATATCCACTTGGTTTTCTGCTCTGACATTTCAGATCCTTAACCACAGAGAGCAAAAGCATGATCTTTTAAAAGAGTAGAGAATCTGCAACTTGAAAGAAAGTTTTATTATATTTAAGGTCATTTACTGCTTCTATATATCCAAAGGTCCAAGCCTCTTTAACTCATTACCTGACCTCATTTTATGTTATGATTATAACTCAAATTTTAAATCCAGCATGTTCCTAGCTACCTTTCCTCTGTGTTCTTAGGCAGGAGGAAAATGCTTCAGCTCTTTTTTAATTATAATAATTGTCAGATCCTATGTTATTATTGGTTCTTGCTTATGTAGAACAATTATGTTCTGTGCCTTCATAAAATGTTTCATGCTAATCAAATAGTAATGTGGAAAAAAATTTCAAAACAAATCTAAGACAAATATTAAGATATAAATCTATCTTTAGAATCACTCTCCATTTCTCAAGATTCTTTTTTTACTTCTTTGGAAGCTTTTGTGTACTGGACTGATTACCCCAAAAAAGTGATATTTCATATTCAAGAATGTGCTTGTAGGCAAACTAATGTGAAGGTAAAAAGCACAAATCAATCAGGAGAAGAATTAATCCAAATTGACAGTATATACCTAGTCTGTATGAGATCAGTGCCAATGATTTAAATATAATGGCATTTTCTAGCCTGTAAGCCAAATGAATACTTTGGAAGGCATGTGTACAGAGCTTGTGTTTGTAGTCTACAAAAGGTTAATGTTCCCTGATGACTGTGACTGCTGAGTGAAGGCTGGCAGAACCTACACTCCAAAAGGCAGCCCCAGCATGGATAAAACACAATGTTCCAGTGGTCTGAAGTGAACTTTCTCCTTATGTTGGTAAGCAGCTGGGCAGAGAGCTTAAATAAGAGTCTGCTGCACACCAAAAGTGTACCTTTTAAGTGCACAGTAATCTCACAGGGGCACGCGTTAGCATCTTCAGCCAAGTGTGATATCAGTGCCATAATTGAAGCCCTCACCTCAGCTTTAGGAAATGCTGTGAGATAACAGCAGCACATGCTTTTACATGAAATATCCTGTAGCCCTAGTGAATGAACAAACTGTCACACCAACATGATCTGCAAACAATCTGAAGTTGAAGCAGGATCTTTCACATATTGCCTGCAAGGGAATTTTCCATTTATTATATGTTGTAAACAGCTTCTCCTTAAATTGTCTACAACCTCTGTTGGAAAGTTGGTAAGGACTTCTGGACTTCTTAATATTCTTAATGCAGTTAATAACCTGCTAATACATAAGAAGAAAAAAAGGAGTTATAGTGAGCTGACTTTTCACATGGAAATAACAGATGATGAGTTCAACTTCTTAATTTAGAACTGACTGTAAACATCAGTGTTTTCTAAAATGTCCATCAGCCCTTGTGGTAATATTGGACTACCATTTTATTTATAGGCTCAGTGTACAATGATGCAAAAGCAGAGCAGAGCAAAACAAATGAGATTTATTCCTCCAGGCTAATGTGACGGGCCTGTTTAATACGTAGAAAGCAGCTAATATGGGGAATATCCAGTCTGGAATAACCAAATTGTATACACACATTGTATATGTATATGCATATGTATATATGAGTATAAAATGAACTAAAGAAATAAATCAAACCCCTGCTGACTTAGAATACGAAAATATTTGTGAAATATTGCTATATATTGCAATATATAGCAATATTGCAATATATAGCAATATTACAATATATAGCAATAATATTGGTATATGTCTTGCTAGGACTGTGTCTGCTTCACTGTTTAAGAGATATATCGCATGCAGTTGCATTTTGCTGGTTTGATGGCACATGAAAGATATCCTGGAGTTGCCTGCTCTGGCAGCAATTACAAGCACAGATGTTGTTACCTCTCAGTATTTTTAGCATGAATCTAGAAATATGTGGTGTTTTCTTCAGACCCTTAAAATCTTGAAGGTTTCTGGTACTTTTGTTTTTAACGTATGTGCAATGAGAAGCTTAAAAACACAGGTTTGCATGGACCTGGAATGCTTAACACTTCCATGCATTTTTCAAATTATTTAGAAGTTAGGGCCCTCACAGGAAGGCTGACAAAGTCAAGGCTGTCAGTAACGTGCGTTATTTTACTCTACTGTTCCCTCTTTCCCCCATCATTCTTGGCCATTATTTTACCTTTTCTCTTCGGTACTTTAGGATATTTACAATCTAGATTAGATCTATGGAATGGTGTTCTTGTATGAAATTTTAACAGGTCGTGGGGTCTTGGAAAGGCCTGGTGAATACTGAAAAAGTTTTGAGCTTCTGTATGTTTACCCCATTTGAATGGTCCAAAATCTAGATTTTCCAGAGGGTATGATAATTCATGTTATAGCTGGCAGAGACCTACTTGCTGAAAAGATACCTCTCAGTGGGAGCAATTGTTGAATTTCAGCACTATGAAAAGGAGTGTTTTGTTAAAAAAAAAATACCAAACCAGATCTGGGCTCTTGGTATATAATGTCTTTTAAAATCTTGGTTATTTTCATAACCTTGGTTATAATGTCTTTCAACAAAGAAACCCAAACACTTTTGACCCCAATAAAAATTTCATATCCATGTATATAGGATGATTCTGAATGTGTGACAGATATCAGGGTATTTCAGTAATTCAATAGAGCTCTGTAGTTGATTCATATTTGCAACACAGCCTTCAAGCGCTCAAAGGTACTGCCAGTGCATGTTCCTCTTATGACATTTATAAAACAAGATTTTGTGCTAATGATTCTGTATGTGCATACTCTTCAAAATGTGCTTACAAGAAACTTCTCCTTATACTCCTATAACTATATAGTTATATGAAATTTATGACTACAGAACCCATAAATTTTTCCTCAGGCTGGAAACTATGGTGCAGCATGTGCTCAGAAACAGCAGATCTTATCAGATCTTAGGATAAAGATCTTAGGTAGGATTAGCAGACAGGAGGATGAAAAGCTCAGTTCTTAGTGTGCTTACATCTGCTTTACTCACTTCCAACATGTTGCAGATTGCTGCAGGTCAGGAGCAACGACTTATCCGCCAAGGCAGTAGGCACTCTGAGTGGAGTGAAAGAGTTTGGGAAAAATGGATAAATTATATGCTCTCAGAGGACACTTGTAGGGGATCAAACAAACTTGGACAAAGCAGTATTTAAAAGAAATTCCCTCTTTTAATTATGGTGACACCTGCTGCAGGTAGCCCATTAGCTTTACCATAATATCTGAGAACCTTGGAACAGTGCATTAACTTCTCACAGTCTGTGCTGCACAAGCACAAAATAAAACGAAGGCTGCTGTGGGAGGTGGAGCGAATTGCACTGTAGCTCAGCTGGGAGCATCACCTGGTGCAAGGTAAAGGTGCATCGTCGGAAGCGCTCACTGTTGCTCTGGAAGCACCTTTCAAACCTCTGGAAGCACCTTTCAAACCTCTTCTACTTGCTTATTCAGATGGGAAACACTGTTCCTTTCTCAAAGGAATTAAATCTGACAAAAATATTAAAAATATTTAATACACTGAGTTAAAATAAGCAGGCTTTATATAGAGAATGTAGTGGTAGAATAAAAGAGCAGTATGACCAAGAGATGTGCTGAACAAAAGTAATCAGATTCAGTCAATTAAACTGCTCCAAATTGCAACAGATGTAGCCACAGAGGCATGGTAAGAAAGGAATCCTGTTCCTTATGCCCATTACAGACAGGGTAGTGAAGTGACACTTGCTTGTGAGGTTGCTGTAACTGTCTTGGCATTTCCCCAAATCTTAAAGAGCACCGTGGAGGTCTTTTCTAACAGATTTCATTTTTTATCGGTTTGGAAGTATAGAAAGTCTTCTGTACTTTGTTAGCTAAAATGAAGTAACATGACTAGTATTTTGTCAGATGAAATATCAAGAAGTTCACCAGTGCTGGAGCACTACATAGGAAATCACTATGGTTTAATCACTGCCCTCTGGATTTCATAATGAGACATCGCATGAGAAAGACCAAACCTCTAACAAGTATATCGACTTGTTCAGCTCAGAGTAATCACTACAGTCATTGAGTATGATGGAGTAACATGGATACTAGTAAAGATGGCCTTGATAGTAGTATGTGTAAAGAAGTTTTAATTATTAAATTAAAATAAATTAAGCTTGGAGCAGAAAAATTGATTGCTTCTTCTCTGACTCCTCAGTGTATAGCACTTTGCATCTGACTGACACAGCTTTGAAATAATTTCTCACATGTATTTTGCAAAGCCGAAAACATTGTATCCAGTATTTTAAAGGCAATGGGGTTTGTTCTCTTAAAATAACTTGCAAAATCTAGTAGTGTAATAATGTCCAGTCAAGTACCACGTGGAGAAGAAGGTGCTTTGAGACAGCCAACATGGCTTCACAAGGGAAGATCCTGTCTGACCAACCCAGTAGCCTTCTGTAGTGGAGTAACTATGTCAGTGGATAAGGGAAGAGCTACAGATGTCATTTAGCTGGACATCTGTAAGGCCTTTGACATGGTCCACCCCTTATTTCTAAATTGAATAGTGATGGATTCAACTAGTAGACTCTTAGGAGTAGACCCTTAGTCACATCCAGCAGCTACTGGTCAATGGCTCAGAATCCCAACGTGCATCAGTGATGAGTGGTGCCTCTCAAGGATCCATATTGGCAGCAGTATTATTTTATCTCTTCATCAATGACATAGATAGAGGGATCACGTGCACCCTCAGCAAGTGACGTCAAGTGAAGTGGTGCAGCTGATTCACCTGAAGGACAGGATTTCTTGCAGAGAAATTTGAACAATNGGGCTCCCAGCACAGGAAGGACATGGAACTGTTGGAGTGAGTCCAGAGGAGGCCACCAAGGTGATTGGAGGGCTGGAGCATCTCTCCTGTGAGGAAAGGCTGAGAGAATTACGTGTTTTCAGCCAGGAGAGGAAAAGGCTAATTGTGGCCTTCCTGTACCTGAAGGGAACTAACAGGAAGGACAAGGCAAAAGTATTTAAAATAGCAGGTAGTGAAAGCAAAAGGGGCATGGGTTCAAATTGAAAAAGAGTAGGTTTAGATTAGCTATAAGGAAAAAGTTCTTTACTGTGTGGGTGGTGAATCACTCAGGTTACCCAGGGAAGCTGCAGATGCTCCATCAAAGATGTTTAGCCAGGTTGGATAGGGCTCTGAGCAACTTCATCTAGTGGAAGGGTTGGAACTAAATGATCTTCAAGGTGTCCTTCCAATCCACACCATTCTATGATTCTGTGATCTCCTTTCTCTGCCCTGACTGCTACATCTGGTTTAGGTTATTTCTGCCTAGATGTTTATATATATTCAAACTGGAGCTCATATGGCCTCACTTTTGTAGTTTTGTAAAGTCTTTCCAGAGTTCTTTGCCAATGACATGGCATTTCCCTACTACAAATAGTTAAGTAGCTTGTTTAGAAACCACCCTTTCACTGTCTCTTCTAAGTCTTTACTGAAGGTGTTGAATAATCTGGTCCTTGATATTATCAGGCTCCATAGCAAGTTAGCATTAAGCCCACCTGCCCTTTGCTGCTTACTCTTTTAGATAGCCCAAAGGACCACTTCCTCCAAACCCCCAACAGTTTTGTCTCTTAAGAACATTTTTTATCCTATAGAAATTATCTTACCATTTGAGAAATTTTTACCAACACATGTTGTTATACTTTATCCATCTATACAGGCATGTGTGCTCTTTTTTGTGTTTTATTTGATGTGGTTTCCCTGGGGATGTGAGTCACCCAAATATAGAACAAACCAGGGCAGAACTTTCTAACCTGGCTGCTGCTGGCATGAGTGTACTGTTGTCTCTCCTCCGCAATTCTTGGGAGTGTGTCTGCAAATGCTCATAATATTTAGCAGTGACAGCTCATAAGTCTGAAAACGTCTCAGGGTTTAACATTGCTGGAGCTAAAAAGACTGGGGTTTTTATATTCTTCATGATTTACCTAACAAAAGTAAGTGGAGCAAATCTGGGCACCTTCTGATGTACAAAAATTGTCTACTTTCATCTAAAATTCTTTCTGGTTTTCTCTTTTGTTACCTGCTTTTAATAATGAAGGAGCTGGACAGTTGAATCTTGATTCTTCAATGTCCCGTCAAACTGTATACAGTATCAAGCGATTTTTTTTGCAATGTAAATGGTAACTAGTCTGCCTATCTTTTTGGAACTTCATTCAGTTCCTGATGCTATGGTCTGTGAGCTTCCACTCATAAACTGAAAGTTTCACGGAATGTCTATCTTTCTTTGTATCACTATCATCCATTGACTGGTAAACATATTTCTTCCTTCTAGTTTGCTTTACAGACATTCCAATGTAAAGTGATAAAAGTTCTAGTTCTTAGAAAACAAAAAACCTGTGTTTAAGGAACAGAAAAGCATCTATTTCTGCCTAATCAATAACTTTAAAAAAAATTATGTTAGGTACAAAGAACATGGAAGGCCAACTTCAGTTCTGAATTTAACCTTCAAGATGTATGCTTTGGGTTAAAAATTAATAGAAAGAAGGGGACATTCTTGACCATAGCACATCCTGCAAACACTCAACACTTACACCGGATGAAGATATAGAAGTCCATTTACTTTGGCTATAAGCAAAAATGCTAATAGTAAGATTTTTACTCCCAGTGTGTGTTCTTCATGCAGATTCTCTGGCTGTTGTAAATGCAAGTAGATCTTAAGCATTACTTCTGCAATCTGGACTCGGGCAGTTGAAGGATTATTTGTGCATGACCCTTCTCCACCTGTTTTGTGTAGTAATTTTGTGGCTGGTTATGAAACTGTGAGTGGTATGGGGTCGTGGCAGTGAAGCAGGGAAGGGGTGTCCATCAAGGGATCAATGTTCACCCAATTGAATCACTGTCTGAGGTTTTAATTCCTGTTTCAAACAAATGAATGTGATACTTGGAGTATTTCAATACAGAGACTGTGACCTAGTGATTTCAAATCACTCAAAAGGCCTTTTGTGAAACAGCAGAAAAAGGACCCACCTTTTCACTCTTGCTGTTACCGGGCAATTTCCACCCTGCAGAAAGGAAATTAATTACAATTACCAGGGCTGGGAGTCATTCAGAAGGACAGAATGTATAAACCCAAACTCAATTTAATTTATATAGTACATGTTTTTCTCCTTCTCTATCTCCATATCCTACTTCTCTGCTCTTCCATAAGTGTGTGACAGTGGGGTACAGAGTTACATTCTCAGGAACCAAAACTGCCCTGCTTTATTTTTTGCTTTCCAGGTCTGGGTTGTTTGTTCCATACATACTTAAAAACAAAACAAAACAAAACACCCCAAGTAAATTCCATACAAGAATCAATATCTACTCTCACCTCTAATGTCATCCTGTTAATAACTAATTAAGCCAAAGGCTAAGTAGCAAAAGAGTTAGGAAGGCAACAACATGCTTTAAAAATATTTCAAACCAACTGTAGTTAAGGCAAGATAGCACTTTGAATATGCAGCAGAGCTGAAAATATGATGATAAACAAGGACAGAGACTGGATTTTGTCAGAACATATCTGTTTCCACGTGACAGTATTTCATGTGGTTATGAAACGTAGAGAAAGTATTGATTTCAGAAGGTGTGTCAAGATAGCTTAACTGAGTCCTTCAAGAAACAAGTATTTGACATAGTATTTCTGAAAGAATGGTATATCAGAGATTTTCATTAACAAATTCAAAGATAATACAGACTGGGATTGTTCATCTACACTCACAAACAGAGAACTTGGCCTGAGCTGGTACTTGGACCACCTGCAGTACAGCTGTGAACGAAAGGACTGGCCTGGTGAGGTGTGCTATAGAAAGGTCTAGCCTGGAGGCTGTCTACCTCAGTTCTACTGCAATTTCACCTTTAAAAGGCTCCCACTGGTGATCATCAGTTCCTCCTTAGAAAGCTTAATGCTCTGTCTCTCAAGAGGTGTGCCCTTGGGAAATTTTGGTCATGTTCCTTTGAAGGTCTTGTGGTATCACTGGTATAGTGGGATTCCAGATTTGTTTTCCATTCACAAATTTAATAGTCAGCATCCATTCAAATTTCCGGGATTTAACAAATCTAATGAACCCTTATTAACCTACAGAGGTTAATAAAACAAGATTAAAGAATTTTAAAGAAGTAAGTAACCCTACTACAATTTTCTTGCCTTTTTTTGTCTGCAGCTCTCAAAGACTGTGGTATTTACTAAACTAAAGCTGTTACATTTGAAAAAATACCTGCAAGCTGAGTTCAATGGCCTTTTGTCAGATCAACTCCCCTCTTGTCTAAATGAGAGCTTTCTGTTTGATGCCACAGGTAGCACTCAGCATCACTTCCCAAGGTGGGAAGCTATTCTTTGTGTTCGCAGAAGGGATTCTGTCTTCCTCCAGGATGGCAAGATGACCTCTCAGACAGCCATGCAGAAACAAAACACACTCTATTATAAACTGTCCTACTTGGTGATAAATTGTTAGGGGCTGACTTTCTGCAGCACACAAAACTTAAGACTTTGTCTAATCTTGGCACACACAGCAGGAATTTGCAACCACGGGTTGCAAATACTTGTTGCTGTTCTTCATTGGTGATACTAGCCTAAGAAATACACTCAACAGAGGACACATGCCTTGGGGTGTATACTGGTGGGAGACCATTACTGCTGCACTATTCTCTGACTAATCCAGGATCATGGACATATAGCAGATAATACATCAGAGGGGCAGAATGAAGGAGGACATCTCCAACTTTTTGTCCCACTAAGGGCTGCTTACCTCTGGATCAGCCCAGTGCACAGGCTTGCAGACACAGTGATTCAGTTTGGGACATCAATTTTGTACTTTACTTTCTCATCATCCTCTATCAGGGTTAGACCTCTCTATGTGGAGTAAGCTCCGTGAATTTGCAACCAATAAAATATGTCATAGCATGAAATGGGAAATGGCTTCAGATGAAAAGTGCATTGTCACCCTAGGCCTGTTGGAACTATTTGTATTATTTACTGAAGAAAGCACTCCACCAACATCCACCAATGCCTTTTAATCACAGAATCATAGAACGGTCTAGGTTGGAAGGGACCTTACAGATCCTCTTGTTCCAACCCACTGCCATGGGCAGGGACACTTTCCACTAGATCAGGTTGCTCAGAGCCCTGTCCAAACTGGCCTTGAACACTTCCAGGGATGGGGCATCCATGACTTCACTGGACAGCCCATTCCAGGAATTCACCACCCTTACAGTAAGGAATTTCTTCCTGATATCTAATCTAAACTTACCTTCAACTTAAGACCATTCCCTCTTGTCCTATCCCTAATGGAGTAATGTCTAATTGCATATCACTTTGAAGATCCAATCAAAATAACCAGTATCTAGGTATTTCAAGCTTAGATGTACTTGGTGAAACATGGTTTCACATGAAAAGTGCATTGTCACCCAAACAGAAAAGAGCTGCTTCAAAATTCTAATTTAGCTTTAAAACATAGGCAGTTAGAGAAAAATCACATGTCTAAGAGAATTTTTCAAAACTAATGATTCAGCCTCTAGCTGACATCTAAAAAAACCTGGTCCAAAAAATAATAGGAGAGGATTCCTATATGGAGTTCTACTGAAAATTGTCTAGAGCAAATTAAATCTTCCAATTAGCTCTAGCTATAAGTGTTTTGGTAGAATGTGGTCTATCTTTTAGGATACGTCAGGAACAATCTTAGAGGATGTTATAGAAAAACTAGAGGCAGTATAACACATCTGTTATGAAACAATAACCTCTTGCTGTCTCCTAGAAACACAACTCACCAACTGTGTTTTGTCCTACTTTAAAAAAGGCTTTTAAGAAAGTGTAATGATAAAAATGTGACAATGTGTGACAGTAATTGAGAAAACAAGGAGCAAGGGACATTGGCACTTAACTTTTAGCCATGTAAATATGCTATTCCTGCAAATATTTAATAGACTGTGTCTATGCAAAAAGCTGGAAATGAAAAGGTAGGGAAAGGAACACAACAGTGTGCGCAGAGCAACAAAACAAGATAAAACATCTGCTCTGTATCTCATTCAAATATATAAGAACATTGAAGTAAATCTGCAAGATGCGGTGGGAAAGGAAGCGGGCTGTAAATGGCTGTTAATTGCAGACTGCTGTTAATTAACAGAAGTGTCTCTTTATTCTTAATTTTCATTGTTCTGGCAGACAACCATTGTTGCTTATATATACTTTATATTAGATAAACATAAAGAACACAGAACAAATGTCTTTGAGAGTAAGTGGGGCAAACTGCATCAGGTTTTCTCTGCTTCCCTATTTCTGAAAGTTTTGTGTTTTGACAAACACAACTTTGCTTTATCACAGTGTAACAGTGTTATCCTCCTGTAACAAGACACTCAGATTAAGAGCCCTTATAGAAGTTGATAAAAGAAAAAAGACCCCACTTTTTTTTTTCTGGTATGCAGCTGTTACCAATGTGTAAGAATGTGAGAAATACTTCCACCCCATTTCTGACTACTGACAAAGACACCCAAAAGAAGAGTCTACCCCAGTCATCTTCGTGCATCCATGAGGTCCAGCCTGTCAGGTAAACATTCCTGGAACAGGTCTGCCACGGGGGATTCAATTGCTTTCCTGCAGTTTCAATATCTCTGTACACTGAAGAAGGATCATAAACCTGGCAAACCGGTGAGGGAGACTGGTGACTCTGCAAAAAAGAAGAAACAAATTGAACTCACAGGAACCTCAGAACTGCAGAGAAACTTAAAATAAGTCAGATTTTGTGGAAGCCCCAGATGTATAACTGATATGGTTATGCTGTCTGGGTTCAAGTCACAGTTGGAATTCAACAAGTCTTGCTGATGACCAAGATTTTTTTCTGAAAATTGTTTAGTAATTTTTGATGTATTTTCAAAATAGTTTATGCTATAGGTAAAAGAAAACACTGACTCAATTACTTCTTTCCTATTCTTTGTACTGGTCTATCTTGGTGTGAAGATACAATCATCCTGGGTTTTAATTTTCCTCATATTATTGACATCACTGTGATAAAGCAAAGAACTGAAGTTAAAGAACAGGAAAGAATTTTTCTGGGACTCTAATTCTAAAGACATTGTCCCAGACAAGGTCTCTTTAATATGTTTCAAAGAATATTTGCTTGTTATTTCCTGCCTCTTTGTAACAGTTGAGCTATTTGTGTAGCTTACTTTGAAATTAGATACTGACCGAGTGGCAGTGTCCAAGTTCACAACAGCTGGACAGCCATAGCTGGATAGATCATGTATCACCAGAAAGGTTGATGAAATTACTTCATTTTCTTAATGAAAGGGCAGCCTGTTTGTAGGCAGGGAGATAATGGGAAACATGAAATGAAGCCTGAAGAAAGTGATAATAACTTATCTAAAAATATTGCTCTTAGGACTTAATTTCTTGTGAGGTAAAAAGTTCTGGGTTGGGATGCCATGAGATGGAGGAGCAACACAGTGGGTGGCCCTGGGATGGGGCTTCCTAGTGATGCAAACACAGCCAAATTTGCTTTTTGGGGAAGAGCACAAAATAACTCAATCTGATACCTTCAGCAGAGCAGCAAAGGTAGCTTTGCCCCACCACAAGGGAGGAGGCTGACAGGGTCAGTATAGGCTGGAGTGCCCATAGTGCACATAAGAGAGTGCAAATCCTCACAGGATTTCTCTACCAGATCACACAGTCGCCCTTCCCAAACCCACTGAAAATTGCTCTTCTCCAACATCTGCTTACATCTGTTCCTCCCACAGGAGTTCCATGACCTCCTGACTCCCTGAACCTCTTGGGCAGCTTCTGAGAGTGCTGGCTGGGAGGAAGCTGATACCCCTGTTTGTACTGGGAAAGGAAACAGGAAGTACTGGGTTGGTATGGGACATGGCACCCATGCTTCAGGGAGCAGAGAAACAAAAAACAGGACAGTCACTGGGCTTCATGTGTGTCCTGCCATCCTGTAGTGTTGACAATGGGGTAGAGAACTTAAGATTATGGGAGCAAACACTGGGGCTGGATTCCCCAGTGCTGCACACACAACCACACCGATGGGTGGCAGTCCTCCTCTCTGGCCTGGGAGGGCAAAATAGGCAGCCCAAGGTGTCTACCTCCTCTGCTTGCATTTCATCTCACCCAGCTGAGGGGCTTTCTGAGAAGCAACCTCAAAGAGAGAAGGTGTTTAGGATTGGTGTAGAAACCAATGAGGACTGAGACACAGAGGAAGTAAACAGCAGTTTGGGAGGACAAGCACAAGAGAAACATGCTACAGGGTCATCCTCAAACGGTACAAAAAGGCAGGAAGATCTTGCAATCATTTTGATCTACATATAGAAATCTCTTAGATAAATGGCTTCTACAGTGATAATTTTTTTTTTCCATGAAAAACATCTTGTTTCCGAATATACAGTTCTTTCTTGGAGAACTTAACATACTGGATTTCTTTGTAGTGAACACAAAAGTGATTTATTTTTCCCCCTAAATGTAATTTTTTGCAGGTGGACCATGTTTTTCTCAAGACATTTTTTCAGATAAACCTGACCCAAACTATGCTGCCAAGTGTTACAGTAAATCCTGGCTATGTTTGACTGAGGAAAAGTTAAATTAAAGAGAAGATCTCAGGTGGTGTGCCTAATGACCCATGACAGGACATGATGACATCACCTCTCTCAAGGGAGCTGTGTACTTGGTTCTGTGTCCTGCTTAGCATATGAGAGTGTGTCTTCTCTGGGGCACAACCGCAGTGGCAATACTTACACCCTGCCAACATGCTGAGTTGGGAACAAGAGGAAGTTCCAGGAGAGACTGAACTTACTTCACCTATCTCTTAGACTGATTGACTAATTTGATAAACTTTATCAATAATCAGAGCAAAGGCCTTTTGCAAAGTTTTGCCTAAATGATATCATGATGTTCTTTTAAAATGATACATCAATGGATAACAGGTCTCATAATAATTTTAGGAAATGCAGTGAAGCCAAAAGACCATTTAAATAGAAGTGCTGTGGATTTGGAATGGACAGTCAATTACCTATAAAGTACTTTCTCAGAGATTAACACCACATTAAAAAAAAAAGCATGAATTTTAGAATATAGTGTAATTGCTGCTGGTATTTCTTTACTGTAGCCTATTGTCCTAAAAGGAAATTAGGAGCTAATAGCTTTGAAACACTATAAAGCTATAAGATATAAGTGCAGAAAGTGTAATGTACAAAGACCAAATTTTAGAGGATAATAACTTGTTCTTGCTGCATCCTTATAATGCAATTTATTTATAGACAGTAAAACTAAGATTTGTTGCAACCAAATTAAAATATAGCTGGTAAAATTAAAATATTTCACCACCATCGTTGTTCCCCCTCTCTCTCTTTCTTTTTAAACCTTTAAAATCTAATCAAGAGACACTGGCATATGTTACATACAATTGGCATTATTGTCTGTCAGTATCAAAATGTGTTGGGTTTGTGTGGCCAAATTTTGGTAGCAGGGGGGCTACAGGGCTGGATTCTGTGAGAAGCTGCCAGAAGCTTCCTCCATGTCTGACATGGCCAGTGCCAGCTGGCTCCAGGACAGATGTCCTGCTGGACAAGGCTGAGGCAATCAAACTTGGTAGTAATGCTTCAGGGATAACACATTTAAGGAAAAGGGAAGTTATTGCACAGATGTAATTGCAGGCAGACAAGAGTGAAGTCAGAATATGTGAGAGGAAAGCCCTGTTCACCTAGACACCAAGGTCAGTGGAGAAGGAGAGGCAGGAGGTGCCCCAGGCAGCAGAGCTGAGATTCCCCTGCAGCCCCTGGTGCAGACCATGGTGAAGCAGCTGTGCCCCTGCAGCCCCTGCAGGTCCATGGGGATGCAGAGATCTGTCTGCATCCCATGAACAAGCCCCAGGCTGGAGCAGGTGGATGCCTGAGAGGAGGCTGCACCCCTTGGGAGGCCCGTGCTGGAACAGGCTCCTGACAGAGGCCTGAAGATCAGTGAACAGAGGAGCCCAGGCTGGAACAGATCTCCTTGCAGGACTTGTGACCCTCTGGGGACCCCGAGGATCAGGCTGTGTCTGAAGGGCTGCACCCTGCAGAACAGTGACCCATGTTGGAGCAGTTTGTGGACAACTGTTTCCATGGAATGGACTCACATTGGAAAAGTTCATGGAGAATTGTCTCCTGTGGGAGGCAGGAGTGGAGTGGGAGAAGACTCTCTTTTTCCTGAGCAGAGGCAGAAACATGTGATGAACTGACTGTAATCCCCATTTCCTGTCTCCCTGACCCATTTGGGGGGAGGAGGTAGAGCTTGGGAAGGAAGGAGGGGTGGGGTGAAAGGCTTTATAAAATTTATTTTGCTATTCATTATCCTGCTCTGATTTTTTAGTAATTATTTCAATTAATATCCACCATTCAAATCCATTTTGCCCATGACAGTATTTGATTAGTGCTCTCTCTCTCTGCCCTTATCTCAACTCATGGACCCTTCATTATAGTTTCTCTGCCCTGTCCAGCTGCAGAGGGGAGTTACAGAGCAGCTTCCGTGGGTGCCTGGAATCCAGCCGTGGTCAACCCACTATGAGCTTTTTGGTGCACCAGCTGGGAATTTAATGCAGGTTGCAAGAATAGGAATCTTACATGATACCACTACCATGCAAACTCATTACTACCACAGAACCACAGAATGGCTGGCTGTGGAAGGGGATCCCTGGAGATTATCTAATGGGGAATGGAAGGGATCTCTGGAGATTATCTAATCCAACCCCCTATTAAAGAAGGTTTCCCTACAGCAGGTTGCTTTGGCTATCTTCAGAGAAATAAATCTATTTAATATTCTCTCTGGGCAGCGTGTTCCAAAATGTAATCACCCTCAAAGTGAAGAACATTTTCCTCTATTCAGATAGAAACTTCCTTCAGTTTGTGCCTGTTGTGCCTTATCCCCTTCCTTAAAAAAATTCTCACTGTCACCGTGGTTGGTAATACTTAAGTATAGTGCTTTTCTCCCTCCTAGATTGCGCGCATGATCTAAATGCTGGCTTTTTGCTCCTATTTATACTTTCTTGTGCTGTGGATTCCTCTAACTCTATTTCCAAAGGTGAAGTGGTGACTTTTGCTTTTTCAAAAACACTAGAACATCACTGCTGTTTATTCAGGTTTCTTAACAGAGAAAAATTTTCATTGTAAAATTCTGCATGCCCTAGCAGAATTTCAGAAAAACCTGCTGTGACTAGACCAATTTTTTAAAGTTGTCATTTATTTAAAATAGGAACAGGAAAAAGATGTCCTCCAATCTTAAGGTATTGAACGAATCTTTATTGCATTTTTCAAGTTTGTGTATTGTTCAGAATGTTGTATCATCAGATTAGACTCTTATTTTAATAGCTGTAGTAGGAGACTGTTGCTGATATACTGTGTCCTACTAGAGCATGGTCACTGGGCATATGATCTGTGAAATCTCATTTTCTTTCCTCTGAGGGAATTACAGAAAGAGTCTCCTGCCAACTACGTTTAAGGTAAACTGACACTGGCAGTTCCACTTACAGCTTTCCAAGCTTTCTGGCAAAGGATTGGGAGGGCGGGAGAGTATAAAATTTTTTCCAAGTGATGGTACATTTGTGCCCTGGTTATTGCAAGAGAGAACTAGGGGATGACAGTGAGGGATGTTTCACTGGAGTTAGAGGCTATCTGGAATGGCAAACTTATTTAAATGCCAATTATTTCTTTATGAAGACCTCTGTGTTTAATTATGACTACACAGGGGCAATCAGCTGGGAAGAATGGGTGCAATATAGAAAACCTAATTGGAAATTTGTTGTGTTCCTCTTTTTCATTCTCTCTATCCTTCTCCTACAGTCACAGTATGCATATCAGATGCCGTTTCTGACAGAATTTATGCTCATTTTTATCATTTACACTAATAAGAATTTGACCACACACGTTTTGTGAAAAACTTTGATTCTGTTCAGTTTACAGTACTGATATTACTACTCCACTCAAGGCTTAGTGTTCTTAATGCTTGTGACAGCTCAATTTTGATGAAGATGTTGTGGTTTTAAACCCAGCTGGAGATGAAACACCACACAGTCTCAACTCCATCTACTGAGAAGAGATTAACTCTACGCTATCTGGAACAAGGATACAAGATCAGAATGTTATTGCAAATTACAAGACTCTTTGGTTCATGTAGGTCTTTGATCAACTTTTTTTCACAATGTGCAGATGATCCTTCTCCTCTGCTGAGCACTGGTAAGGCCACAGTTGAACACAATACCTAGTTCTGGGCTCCCCACTACTGGAGGGAGACAGAGCTATTGGAGAGAGTGCAGCCAAAGATAACAGAAGAAATAGAGTGTCTTCCGTAAGAGGAAAGGTGGAGAGAGCTCAGACTCTTCTGCCTGTAGAAGAGAAGGCTATGAATAGATGTCCTCAAGAGGTACAGATGTATGAAGGGAAGGTGTGAAGGCAAGGGGAAAAGGCTGTTTCCAGTGGCACCCAGTGACAGGATGAGGAGAACTGGCACAAATTGAAACATGTAGGGGAGGTTCCTCCTCAACATCAGGAAATACTTGTTTACTGTGAGAGTGACCACGTACTGGCATAAGTTGCCCAGAAAACTGCTGTACTCAACATTCTTGGAGATATTCAAAGCTGTCTGGAGGTGGTCCTGGGTAATATGCTCTACATGACCCTCCTTGAGCATTTGACAAAGTGACTTCTGCAGGTCCCTTCCAACTTGAACTACTCTGTCACCTCATGGGCTTTCCCTCCAGCAATGATGGGTGCCTTCTATCCTTTGAAGGCCCTTGCTGGAGCTACGTCAAGCTGCCCTGCTGGCACTGAGGTCTCCCAAACTTCCCCTCTGCATTGCAAGGGTGCCTATTGCCAGGCCTTTCTGCTGAGGCACTAGCTTTCCATCAGAGGCCCCAACAAGCCTGAGTTTAAAACAGCCCCTGATCTTGCTGCTTTTCAGCAGCCACAACCTCTGGGCATGGACTCCTGTGGGCACAAATGCAAGGCATACAGGCTCCAGAGGGACCTTCATCTTGCTCTAGCAGCTCTGGCATGGGGGAGGACAGCAGGTCTGGGCAGGCACTGAGCAAAGGCAGCACCTTCAAGTGCTCCTCCATCCTCTGCCTGGCTGCACAGAGGTGCTGAGCTCTTCTTGCTGCAATCTAGTGACAGGCCACATAAGGATGGTGCAAAGCTGCATCAGGGGAAGCCTGAACTTGATATTAGGCATCCTTGCTGCTTACATTCAGTGCCAGGTTCCACTCACCCAGCTCATGCCCAGACTCCAGCTGAGCATTTGGCAAGGTTTGGAATGCTGAATGAGGCCACTGGTACTGACATTGAGTGAGGAGAGTTGTTTGTAGCAGCTCTCCGTGCCCAGTCCCAGAGCTGCTGGAGGATTTTCCTCCTCCTTGCCAGGTTCAAGCATCTGGGACACCCAGGAGGTGCAGTCATAGCAGCAGAGGTGAGTTGGAAGGGGACACCTCACTCTGGGAGGCTGTGAGGCTTTTCTTCCTGAAGGACCTAGGCATTTCCACCACCCCTCTCCAGGTCATGAGATGGCTATGGTGCCTCTTCCCTTGCTAGTGTGACACCCACTGCTACAGTGCAAATGAGGCAGTGAGAGAGAGCCACTCATCACCAGCCCCCTGCAGGCCCCTGCAGTGAGTGGAGAGCATGGCCATGGAGCTGGGCAACTACTGTCCCATCTTCCTCGACAGCTGGGAGGAGGCCAACTATGCGATGCATTGACTCCACCTGTTCTGCCACCTATGCAACCTGTGTGGGCAGAGAACAAGTCCACGTGCCCCTTGTGCCAGCCATGTTCCAGCAGTCTGCATGTCTCTCTTGTCAGGGCAAAGCACTGGGAGTCAAGGAAGCTGTGGGGAAAGGTGACTCTGCTGTAAAGGATAACAGCTTGAGCCAGCCACTTCAGGTAGGGCCAGCAAAGGCAGAAGTAGACTCCCAGTGCCCTGTCTGCCTGGCAGATATCAAAAAGGCAGCAAATGTGGCCTATTGCATGCACAAATTCTGCTCTGCCTTTATCTGGTGAGAGGCCAGGGGGAAGGATGGCTGCAAGCAATCTCTGGGGAAGCCGCCATACTCAGTGGGAGGGGCAGCCATTATGAGGAGTAAGTAGTTGGCTTGTCCAGCAGGATTGTTGCACAGCAGGATTGCCATGGAGAGGGCCTGCAGCTAGTCCCTACAGATGCACTAAAACTTGTACAGGTGGTCCACCAAAAACCACTCCTCAGCTGACAAATTG
The DNA here is from genome assembly GCA_013396995.1 of Dicaeum eximium. Classification (NCBI taxonomy): domain Eukaryota; kingdom Metazoa; phylum Chordata; class Aves; order Passeriformes; family Dicaeidae; genus Dicaeum; species Dicaeum eximium. The sequence goes on along the minus strand of VWZP01006299.1, from coordinate 49,149 downwards.
AGGCCTGTGGGTCTCATAGCACACAGAGGCAGTCACCGTGCACAGAGCCAGGCAGAGCTCCAGGGCCCTCCAACGCTGCCTTCCAGCAGGCTCCCACACCAGGCACTTCTCTGGAGATAACCATGCCAAGTGCGAGGAACACCAGGTCAGACCTGCGGCTGCTCCAGATCCACACGACAGCAGGGTTTAGTTGCAGCCCCTCATTACCCCCTCTACTGCCTCCAGTAACACCATGGTGTGTATGTGTTTCACAAAGCTGTTGATTCTTCATGAAACATCTGGCATACTTTTTATGGTATTTATGGGCTATCAGAAAACAGTGGCATGACTTCAACTGATTGTGCATGATCTATCTCTGTTTTTAGGGTTTTCCTTCTCTCTATGAATAGGTTGTACTACCCTGCACTTTTATGCCCTTTGGATAGACAGTATGTGCTGTCAACACTTAAAACCCTGGCCTTCCTCTCATGCTGTCAGCTTCTGGGTGTAGCATTTTCCTTCTTCACAGTATGCCTAAATTATTGCTTTCCTACTTAAATTTCTCTCAGAACAACTGGGGAACTTGGACTGGTTTCAGTAATGTACTAGCTGGTACAAAATGTTGTCATGTTAGCAGTAGCAGTGCAGGTCAGTCACAAAAAGTGCTTGTTCTGGCTCTGTTGCCATTTGCTTTGCCCTCTTATATTGTAGCTTACCAAAAGCTCTTGATAATGGCAAAGTTTTCTTTCATGAGATTGGAGGCCAGGTTATGATTACTGATGGGTACTTGAGTACATAAGTGAGCACTTCCAAGAACAACTTAGTAGGAGCTGGCTAGGAGGGAAAAAACCACAGATGCTGGGTTTCAGTAAGCCTTCATATTAAAGGGTCACATTCACTGTAATGGTATTTAACAAGCGTGATTAAAGCCCACATGCAGAACATTCTTTTACAATGCAGCATCCCACAAGTAGAAGATACTTTTGCAAATGGACACTTGTACCTTTTTTTTTTTAAGCCAGGGACACTACAAAGGAACAGAGGATTGGAAAAAATTCTCCCTGGCCCTAAAGTTCAGTTCCTCTGTCACAGGTAAATGTGACGCTCTCCTGAATAGATCTGGCTCTCTCTGTAAAATCATCACTGCTTTTGCTCGCTACGCCTCAGGCTACGATTGCTACTGTGCTTAGCCAGCTTCTTTGAGTTCTCAACCTCCATTTTATTGCATGACACTTTGTACTCCTCTTTTTTTTACCCCTACTAGTTTCGTGCTTTCATTTAAATACTTGGTGTTTATCTTTAAAGGTCAGCATAGAAACAGGCTGCCCAGGGATGTGGAGCAATCACGGTCCCGAAGTTTTTCATCACTTTTTGATGCAGTTGTGGTGCTCAGGGACATGGTTAAGTGATGAAACTGGCAGTGCTTGGTTAATTGTTGATCTAAGAGGTCTTTCCCAGTCTTAACTATTCTATTAATCTATGTCTGTGTAGCACAGCAATGACCCACTGTCCTTTCTGCCTCAGAGTAGCTCCTGCCTACAATGATACCAGGCAGAGCTCATTTTCCCGCTACATGAAATAATTCACTTTTATGATGTTTAAGAGCACTGTAATGAAACCTTCTTTAAGCAAAGGGCAATAAAGAGATTTGGTAACCAGGGACTTAAACGATAGTAACATTGGGCTTGAATCATCTGCCTCTTGGTTGCCCCCTTTTCTGGTTGAATGTAAATTGTGCTTTTCTCTCCTCGTGCAGCCTGCTCTGTAGGTTAAAGTTATGAGTAAGGGAATGTCTCACCCTCCTTGTGCTCTATGGACTAGCATAACCAGTAACCACCTACCTTCAAATTAGAGGGGGAAGGTAAACTGAGGAGGTGCCTCACCACCCTCACAGTGAAGAATTTCCTCCTTCTATGTAACCTGAACCCACCTTCTTTGAGATTGACTCCTTTAACTCTGCCCTGGGGCAGCTCTCCCGCAGGCTGCCTTCAGGCCCTAGCAGGCCGCCGTGGGGCTCCCCCTCAGCCCTCTCCTCACCTTCAGCTGCCGTGGGGCTCCCCCTCAGCCTCTCCTCACCTCCTGCTGCCATGGGACTCCCGCTCAGCCTCTCCTCACCTCCTGCCGCCATGGGGTTCCTCCTCAGCCCTCAGCTCCCGCCGCCATGGGGTTTCTCCTCAGCCCTCTCCTCACCTCCTGCCGCCATGGGCCCGGCCCTGTTCTCCTCACAGCAGTGTGCTTCCAGAGGGACAGGGCACAAGTGGTGGTGCATTTGCAGGGGCTGATATTTCTCAATTAAAGCATGTGGAGACTAATGGTAGGCTGTAGGGAATGTTACTGACTCTGGCTGTGATTAGAGACTAACTCTCTGAGCTTCAGCACGTGAAACCTCTCCTTTGTGTTTTTTTCAGTGAAGTTGGATGTAACACACAAATAAAGTGGTGTTGTGTTACATTACCTGATTACATAGTCATTATCATGCTCTTGTGAGTGAAGGTATGATTGCTTGCATGTCCAGGTAATCTCTCAACTCTGTGTTAGGAAGCTGTTGCACCAAACATGGTCTTCATTTAACCAAACATGCTCATTCCTACCTACATCTTAAATGTGAAGGAAAGATCAAACATGACATGTGGAAAAATTTTTTTTACACTAATGTTTCAACTTAAATTATAATCAAAGCTTAAACCGCTCACTGTCTCAAAGATTCCATCTAAAATATAATTTTGTTGTTTTCTTGAAGAGCTATTTGATAATAGCGTTACAGAGCTCTTTGTGCCTAAGATACTTGGCTTCCCTTATCATAAAGAACTCTGCTACTGTCATTGTGCATTTCTGCAGCTTAGCTTTTTGCCCTGCCATGTGTTGTAGACTAATTCCCAAGAACGAAAGTACATTGCAAAACAAAAGAAGGAAAACATTCTCAAGGCTTTATCTTGACCTGAACGTTCATGCTGACTTATATGATGCAAGTTTTGAGTAATTAATGTACCTTTGGCAAAGCAAACACTAGGGTCAAAAAAAAGAATCCAATGTAAATGTTGTGATCATTATACAGTGGCTGCCTCTGGTTAATGTAGCTTCATTTTTTATTGTGTCAGGAAGGTTGCAAATAATTTTTTCTCAGAAGGTCAGAGAAAGAGGTGCAGTTGGACTATTAAAAAAAAAGTAAACAACTCCCTGGGAAACTAGTAAGAGAAAGCATATGAAGCCAAAACCTTCAGAAGAGCTTCAGACAAGGCCCTGCAGGTTTTCCCAGACTGGAAATTCCTCGTGAGAGCATGCTTTCTGCAGCCGTAACATCCTATGGCTGCCTTGTCTCAGTCACAGTCAAAATGTGGCAAAGGTTTTTTTGTTTTCTCTTATGTTAATTGAGGTGTGAGGGTCAGGGAGACAGACACAAGTCACAACAGGGACACAAAATTCTGGTCAAATGTTGAGGGTTTTTCCCCCCATGAGGTGGTCAAACACTCGCAAATATTGCCCAGAGAGACTGTGGACTCTCCATCCTTGGGAATACTCAGAATTCAACTGAATTTGATGGCCTGAGCAGATATCTGATCATGTGCCCTCCAGAAATCCTTCCCAGCCTGAGTTAGTCTCTGAATCTCTGTCTTATGAAGGTGACATGCCATCTTCCTGACACAGAGGGACTTTACTGAGCAGAGGGCATAAAGAAAATAAACAACTTCTTGTAAGAGATCTGGGAAAACTCAAAAGTGAAAATCAGGGAAAATCAATTTGTGTGAGATACAAGATCACAAATAGAGATTTGTTTATCCCACCAACCATATCCCAATATTCTCATTCCTTTGGTTGATCAGGACTATGGGAAAAAAAAAAATTATCTGTTAGAAGAGGACAAATTTTTCTCATTATATTGTTTGTCAGAACAAAATAATCTTAAATTTCATGAGTTAAGATCTTCACATTGTATTTTGTTTCAAGTTTGTCTGAGTTTTTAGATCATTTAATTGCAGATATCCTTAAACCTTAATGCACGGGATCCTTAGTTTTTAACTTGCACAATTATTACTTTCTCCACTCTGCCAGAAAATAATGTGAAATAGCAAAATAATTTAAATTACAATAAAAACTTTTCACCTCATCCCTATCTTCCTATAGGATGTCCCAGTGAAAGAAGGCTGAGAATAGTTTTGTTCAGTAAACCTGTTTCTTTAATGAAAGTCTATTATTGTCTGGAGACAAGGAGAGTTTCTCTGAGCTAATGAAAATTTCTCTGTGGTTGGCCTTAGCCTCCA
>VWZP01006299.1:25136-44887 GCA_013396995.1 Dicaeum eximium | reverse complement strand
CCATGTGTTTATTTCCTGCAGGGAAAATACCCAAAACCAAACATGCAAACTGGCATAACTCCACTCTTTGAAAGATCCTCTATAATTTTCAGTGTCAAAACCAGATTTTGCTGACAATGTTTCAGTGAATTCTTTGCCTATTTATTAATCAAATGTCTGATCATATCTGTACATGTCTCTATAGACAAAGGGAGATGAATTATTTTGTTAGAGCTGTCTAGTTTTCTTGGGCTACACTAAACTGGCAAATTATGTATATACACATGAGAAAGCAAAGAGAGAGGAATTGCAAAAATTAAGATGAACATGTACCAGAAGAAAGTGCTGTCACTCTGCTATGGCAGATTGGCAGCTGTTTTGCCTCCTCCTCCTCCTCAGCCCTTGGGGGATGTAGGTTACATCTCCAATATTGGCCTCTTCCCCCATCGGGGAGGTCACCGACCTGACCCAGCTTTCACCAGTGTATGCTCACAACATTAAACATTTAACAAGGTGATAAGAGCTCAGGGGATTAGCATTTGGGAGAAAAGGGTATGACCTCTAAAACTAGCTCTTAATTAATAAAAATGGACATAAGCGATCTGTTTCAACGTCTCTATTTAGCAGAATTGGGATATAAAGCAGGTTCTGTTTGTTTTTGCAGGAGGGAGAGAAGAGCACAGATGGGACCTGTAGTTGGAAGAAAGTAGTAGATCTCTTGGGGGCCAGTGTTAAGTGTTAATGTGACAAGAAGCAATGAAAATTGTTTATTAACTGGAAACTAGTTAGCTGCAGATTAATTCAGCTACCTGCCTCTTCCCACAGTTGCAGAAAGCTTAATAGCAGGCCTCTCCTGATAGGTATTATTTCCATACCGTTTGTCAGAGACAGGTTTCCTGCATGTGTGAATCTACCTAAAGAAGAGTTTCCTGCTCTTAGAATGATTTTGACAGTATTTATGACTCCTTTCTATAGAAAGTCTCCTTTCTAGAGAAAGGAGATTGGGGGATTTTATTGAAACCCATTACGTAAAGCAATGTACTTTCTTGTGGTTCATTATGATTTTTTTGTAAAATTTTGGATCAGTATGATCCAAATTAGTAAAATTTTGGATCAGTATGATCAAAAACAATTTTTGAAAGAACCATGAATACTTTTGTGTATACAAACACCATAATTGCAAAACAGAAATAAAAACATGTAACAAGTAAATTCTAATTCTTTTAACAGTATTTAATACGTACTTGGTCTTTAACACTGTGGTGTTTTGATGGTTCATTATTTATAGTTCCAGTTTTTAAGTCTGAAAAAAATTACTCCATTGTTATATTTCTGTTAATGTTTACATAATTGCTGATCGAAATAAAGCAATGCATTAGCTAAATGTTCTCAAAAGAGAATAATTGTGTGCAATTCAATTACCACTGGAAATAAGGTAATAACCCTTTCTTTGACTATATGGGTGTAACTGGGTTCTGTGACAGTTTTTTGAGACTTGGTTATTCACTGGGTGGTACTGCCATTCCCTGATTTCTCTGCTGAGACAACTGGGCTTATGGACTGAGTGGAAGGTGCAGGACATTTTGACATGGTGTGACTTGGTCTGACTGATGGTGTGAGCAAGGGCATGCTGCAGCACTGCTCTACAGAAATAACAGGAAAACAGCTTTTGTGATCCTCTGAAACTATTTGCCCCTACTCCAGTTTCCTGGGTGCTTGCAATGTCTCCTGAAATGACTTGTATGCAACTGTCAGAGACCAAAATTCAACTTTTTTCCTTCTCTTTTTGAAATAAAATGAGTGAATAATGGGCATTCATAGGGCACAGGCACAAACAGAGGATCTGATGTTTGTAATGCAGAGCATTCATTAATCATGCAAAAAATAGTTCCCAGTATTTGTTTATTGATACTTAGAAAAGGTGAAAACATGTTTTCATGGCTGTTTGCTTGTTTTTTAAAACACACTGATTATTCTACCTGGAAATTTTAATTTTCTTTTTGCTTTCATTTTCTGTAAGGCTTTATCTCAACTCCCATGCAGAATCTATATTACTTTGTTACTAATTTCCTTTTATGACCTGCCCTAGGGAAATAAAATCTGTGTTCAGTTTCCCCATGGAGTAATTTAATAATATGTCACAAAAACCCAGAACAGTAGTGGACACAAGTGAAAAATGCTTTTTTTTTTGCCTTTTGTCCACTTTTTGCTGGTAATCTAATTACTAGATTCAGCTTGTGCTGATTTTATTTTGAAAGAACTTAATCATTTGTGTTAGTGGAAATTAATTTGAAATGCAACTAGTATAGTTTGAGAGCAGCAAAACTGCCTAATGTACACATCATTAATGTGTATTTATGGAGAAACTCTGCTACACAAAGAGATGAACATTTCAGGAAAATATCCATCCAGGAATAAACAGCTGGAAACAACCATAAGATGACACACTCCTAGAATTGTTGTTTGGGATTGAGGAGTGTGGGGGTAAGCTGGGGTTTCTGTGACTAGTCAGTGGTTTTTGCCATGTGCCAGGAACAAGAGTGACATTTACTTCTGTGAGATTTTCATTAATGAATCATCTCTCAGGGTAGTGGCTGCAGGTGAAAGGTAAAACCCAATAATGCATAAAAATAGCAGTAATGGACAAAACACTTAGGAGAGAAAGAAAATTGTATCTCCCAGCAATATTCACCGTCAAGTGGCATGAGTTTTCTTTTTGCTGGGAGCTGCTTTCTGAGCAGGTGGCACTGAGGCTGGCAGAAATGAGTGCCAGAACCAGCCTTGGATGTCAGAAGTCAGGTCAACATGGGGCAGTGTTATGACTGAAGAATGAGACCTCAAGCAAGGCAGGCAGACAACTGGACACTACAGGAGTTTGAATCACAAACATCTCATTAGTCCATTTTCAAGCAGCACAGCAATTAACAGGCATGTGTGTCTAGCATTTTGCTATCCAGGTAGCCCCTGACAGCTTGCCTGTTAGTCAGCTCTGGAGGTGACTCATCCCTTGCTTTTGACTGCCAACAAGAAGTCGATTCTGCCTTGCACATCCATGTAAGTATTAGCCTAACTGTCTTACTGTTCCCATCCCTAGAGAAGAGTGAGGCTCATCCCAGCTACTTATCCAGCCAAGATACTCTGGAAAGATAAGAATAAGAAGATGGGCCGGGGCTGTGACCACATACTGGCCTGGCAGTACTGTGCCTGATGTTCTAGGCCTGAGATAAGGAATGCTTTTGTGAAGCCATGGGAAAGGCATTTGAATGTCTTAAATCTAATCTAGTTTGGGAAAAGCAAGATTAGCAGCAGGGCATGTCTTTAACTAGAAGCATGAAAGCTCAAAACTGACAGGCCCTTTTGACTCACCCAGTTGAGCTTACTGCTGCTGGCAACTATGTCAAAACGCAGCCTGTGATCAGCTCGGAGTTATGCCCATCTGTTGGGATAATAGTGGCATTAACCAACTTTCTGTGTGTTTGGATAACACCCAAACACGTTGTGCTCCTCCCTGCAGGGGGTGAACACCAGGCCAAGAGGTGCCTTTTATGAACAGCCAGGATAGTTCTGCATGAGACATCTGTTCTCCAAGAGATCCTTTGGGTCTAATGTAGGGCCCTGGTCACTTTGGCCACCGCATCAGGCTGGGGGGAAGTTTGCACATGTGTCTGGCTGCCCACAACAGTGAGCATCTCAGTGTGCCAGAACACAGGCTGTAGGCAAATACTGTCTACCTACCAGTCTTGCAGTGAGAGAGCCGTGTAGCATACGAACAAAATGAGTCATAGAAATGGATGTACAGCTGAAAACCACAAAAGCCTTTTGTGACTGGTGAGCCAGGAATTCACATAAACCTGAAAAGTAATTTGTGCCTAGTAGTATAGAGCAAAATGGAAAATAAGTATGTGAGTCTTGTGGGTGAAAGAAGCATACGTATTGTAAAAGGTGTGTCAGAAGTGTTCCCTTTATGCTTGTGAGATTGATTGTTGTGCTGGCAGAGAGATTGCAAATGGGTCATGATACCCTTACAGCCCAGGTTTAGGACAGCCAGGCAAACATGAGTGTCCTAGCATCACCATGTGTCCCCACCATGCCTGTACGCGTGGAACTACAAACTGAGGTGTGAGGTGTAGCAGGAAAGGTGAGGCCTTGTGACATACATCAGTAAGTTTTCCTGCAGTAATTGATATAGTTCAGCTGTAAACTTGTTTACCTGGTAGCAGGTCATTCCTTTGCCTGTACCCTGCTTCTTCTGCTAGCTAAATTTCTGGCTTTCTGGATTTCATGGCTTCTGTTATCAGCTTACAGCTGAGAAGTGTATTCATCTAAAGAAAACAGACAATATATTCAAGTCCTTACTAGGTAATGTAAGCAGTGTTTGTCAAGTATAGCTACTATTTTTCTACAATAGTTCTTCAAACCTTTATATGTTTTAAGAAAAAACAGATTGTGTTTTTATTGCTTTGACTAAGAAAACACAATGTGTTTGTGCTGGAGCCATCAGTTTCCTAGATTTATCTTGTTGTTCTAAGAAAAAATACAATACAAGAACTTTTGCTCCTTGACATTTGAAAAGTGAGATTCAACATGCAGATGAAAATGTAAGCCTAATTTTAAGGCACTTGTTTCTTAAAATTTTAGTCCGAATGTTTGAACTGTTTCATGTCACTCACTCGCTTGCAGTCTGCAAAGCTTAAAAAGGAGAAAAAAAAAAGGAACAAATCTCAAAACTGAAGGAACAGCTGCATTGGTTCTCTATTGTGGCACAACTAAGCAAAGTACCAGAAAGCACCAGGTAATTTAATAAGGGAATTGCATACGAGGCTTAAGCTAAACGTACCAGAGAGATATGAATGATACAATTGTGTTATACTGCTGATTTGCTAGGAAAGCATATTTTAAATGACTGTGCAATTCTAAGGTTTAATTTGATAGAAAAAGATCTCAAACCCCCAGCACAGGAAAGATACTATGATTTGATGTATAGGATTTAGTATATGTTTTTCCAGAGCAGATCAGCTAACTTATAAGTGTGTATTTCATTCTTCTTTACTTTGGCACATGCGATGATGTTTCACAAACAGGGGTAATATTTTCAATTTGAAGGCTTCTTCCAGAAGAAAGTCAAGGATAGTAACGTCTCTCTGAAAGAAATACCTCTTCTGATAGTCTGTCTACAGGGATAACTACATAGGCTACAGCATATGCTTAAGTTTTAGAATTTTGTGTCCATACTAAGCATCAGAGTGAATTCCCTAAAGTGAATTCTGGTTTAAGACCTGTGTTTATTTGTACAAACAATGTCAATGAAATGGTAAATGCATTGTTGACTCTGAAAGGACGAAAACTTTCAGCTGAGTTTTACTTAAGTTCTGTTATTAAAGAAAAAAATTTAGAAAAATACAAGAAAAAGTCAAAGGTGATGGTTTTTGTAAGGGAATATAGACCAATATGTCAAACCAATCATAATACTTCAGTCAAGGTCTGTATGTTTTATCTATAGCTAATCCCCTAGACCACTGCAGACTAAAGGAAGCAAATACAACCCCAAAAGCAAGAAATGGCTGTAAAAGTAAACATCTTTCAGATGAAGAGAGCAACAGAAGTGCTTTCATTTTTGCACTTTGTGAAATAGTCTCCACCACTTACACGCCTGAGTTTTATCACATCTGTACCAGATTTCCACGGCCTAAAGTGTAATGCAGGTATAAGCAGTTTTGTTTGGTCCAGAGTTAGGAGACTGGACTGCTGCGCCTTGACATGAGCATATCATCACTCCAGATTTGAAGAGCAGGGCTCTCTTGGGTCTTTAAAATATCTGAATGTACTTCACTTACTATATAACACTTTGGTTTATATTGTATGGTAGGCATCCTTACTGATAGGGTGCTGGACAGTTTCTTGGAATGGGAATCCACTGAAGATTACTAAATACACTTAGAACATCTCTATTTCAATAAATGGCCCATTTATTGAAATAGATAATAAGGGGCTGGGAGATCATGTGGGGCAAGTTCTGTGCATGCTTTTTTCCTCACAGGCTCCTTTTTCTGACTGTTGTCAAAGTCCGATTGCTGCTCGTGATCACCTCTAGCTTCACATGCTGTGACACAATTGCACCTCTAAATTAACAGAAACTTTGACTTTCTTCCTCACTGATTAGTCAGAGTGTGCTATAGGTCTAGTGGAGATATATAAAAAATATGAAGGAATTTGGATCTGAAGTAGGTCATGCATCGGCAAAGCTGGATACTTCAGAAGGAGATTCTCAAAGTCCAGCAAGCTCATTAGGTATTTACTAAAGCTAATGAAGAATAGGTAGCCTGAATCTTCCTGAAGCTGGTTCATGTTTGTCATCCTGGGATCCACAAACCTGAGCTTCCTTTTATAGGTAGTCACCTCTATCTCTTACTTTAATCATCTGAGCAGGGGGTCACTGTTTCTTTGCAGAAAAATATAGGAAAGCATTACTCAATATTTCTAGAATAGCTTTATAATAAAAAAACTTGGTTTAGAAGTAGGAGGCCTGCGTTAATTTTCTCTTTCCAATCAAAGCATTTAAAAACACACAGATCTTCTCTCCAGAATAATGTTCAAACTATAAGCTGACGGGATGTTTTTGTTTGAAGGGATCCTTTCTGCTGACATAGTGTCCTTCTGCAGGAAGACCGAAAGAGTAAATAGCATAGCAAACTGAAAGCATGATCATTTATCCCAGTGGTTTCCCTGTCCATCTGAGGCAAGGGAATTTGGCAAATAATCTTAAGACCAGAACCACATAATATTTTGTTATTTTTGGTAAAATCTCAGTCCTTTTCTTAAGTGTCAAGATTGGTGCATAGGTGGGAGGTAAAGGCTTACGTGGAAGTCTGAAAAAATGGCTTCCTATGGATTTGGTTCTTCATTGCAGTTGAATAGGAAATAGACAAAAAGCTTCTCAGAGTAGATTTTCTCCTCAGATACATTCAGTGCCTGGATAATTTTGAGTCAAACAGATAAACACAACCAGCATTGGGAAAAGTACAGGCTAGGTTTTCAGGATGAAATTTTTGTCCCTTGTGACATATTTTCCTCCCTGTTTGCATTAGGGTTTCAGTATGGAAAAAGGAAACACTCTGCAGCTGGTTTTGCATGCAGATCTGAATCCTTTTATAATATCAGAGCTACTAGTGGGATGAAAAAATCCTCATGGTGGTACAATGCGGTCTCAGATCTGGAAGCAGCATTGCTGTGTTCACACAGTCCTCTCTGCAGTCTGGTGATGTTGGCACAACATCTAAGCATAGCTGGACCTGTGCTAGTCTGTTTACTAATACAAAGTATCTACATTAGAGGAAAATATTACAACATAAAGACAACGTATTAGCTTTAATTCTTATGAAAAAGTATTGTTGCAATTCTCTTGAAGTGCATTTCAGCAAATGTCAAATGACGTAACTTGGTACTTGACAGTTACATTACTCATGGTAAAGAAATTGTGGTGTATGTGTACAAATAGTTCAATTAATAGTTGACAAGAACAAATTTTTGATTAAGTATCTATTCTTTGTTCTAATGTAGGTGTGATAGTCAAAGGAAAGGACAAACAATGCACTTTCTTTAAAGAATACATCACAATTTACAGCTAAAAAGGTTTCTGGGGAAATTAATTGGAAAGTAAGTGCTGCAGTCTGCAGGACAGAAGTAAAATTTTTATAGCCTCAAAATTATCTTCTTAATGTTCCAGTTGGGAGAGTTTCCCCCCTGAATAATCAGAGCGTGGTACAAGGCTACTGAGTGTGTGAAAGGGAAAATGGTGATGGAACTTGGTTCTGAAATAAGTCATGCATGGGCAAAGCTGGATGCTATGGAAAGAAATTCCCAAAGTCCAGCAAGCTCATTAGGGGTCTGCTAAAATGAATGTAGGAAGGGTAGCTTGGGGATTCTTCTAGGTGGTTCATATGTCATAATCTTCTGTGCCACACCATACACAATAGCAGAACTACAGTTTTGCACAAGAGCTGCCTGATAGAAAAGATGCTGCGAGCGCTGGTCAACAGAGGCTGAACAGGAGCCAGCCACGCCCAGGTGGCCAAGAAGACCAATGGCATCCTGGCCTGTATCAGCAGTAGTGTGGCCAGCCAGGACCAAGGCAGAGACTGCCCCCTTGTACTCAGCACTGGGGAAGCTGCACCTCAAATCCTGTGTCCAGTTTTGGATGCCTCACTACAAGAAAGAAATCGAAGTGCTGCTGCATGTCCAGAGAAGGGCAATGGAGCTCAGGAAGGGTCTGGAATACAGGTCCTGTGAGGAGCAGCTTAAGGAACTGAGGTTATATAGCCTGTAAAAAAGGAGGCTCAAGAGGGAACCTTATTACACTCTACCTGAAAGGAGATAGTAAAAAGGTGGGAATCAGTCCCTTCTGCCAAGCAGGAAGGGATAGGAAGAGAGAGGAAATGGCTTCAAGTTGCACCAGAGGATGTTTAGATTGGACAAAGATAAGGAAAAATTTCGTCACTGAAAGGAGTATTAAGCACTGGATCAGGCTGCCCAGGGATGTGGTTGAATCACCATCCTTGCAGATATTTAAGAGACATGTAGATGTGCTACCTAAGGATGTAGTTTGGTGGTGGACCAGACAGTGCTAGGCTAGCAGTTGGACACTATGGTCTTGAAGTCTTTTCCATGATTTCATGAGTCTGTGATTCTATGAAATAACCTGTACTTCTCAAATAGGCTTTTGAATTTAAGGTCACAGATGTCATCAGCATAGTGTGCCATAACAAACACAGCAGCATCTTAAAATGGCATTGTGCTCTGTAGTGTGAAGGATGTTGCTCTTCTTTTTCTAAGGTATCCAGAATGAATGCTGAAAAAAAATTTAATTCAGGCATTTTCTCAGGAAAAACTGCTGCTTTACATAGCTAGGCATGTCTTCCAGAATACCCAAAATGTAGGACTGACCTTGGCTTTCTGCTTGAACAAAGAAAGAGACTTTTCATTATTCTGCAATCCTTATTCTGCCTTTGCTACCACACCACCTCTTTACGCTGACACTGTAAATATAAATTGACTGTTTTCCATTGGTAGTTTTTGAAAATGTTGTTCATTATTGTAGGATTTTTATTTTATTTTCTTTTCTTTTGCACATAATTTTCTGTGCCCCTTTTTATCCTTTAAACTTATATCAATACTTTCAGTATTTATAAAGTGCATTAAAAACCCATTAAGTTAAAAAGGGAAAGTGCAGATACAAAACATTTCTCCATAATTTTCCGATAGTACTGCTATAAAGAAAATTTACTTTGCCCACAGCCTTTGAATAGAAAATTTAATTTTTACTACTCTATTGGGAGATTTGGGCTGTGCTTGGTGGAGTATTTTAGCATGCATGCTAGCAATCTTACCCTGTACTCACAGTCATGGAACATTTATGTGCTTCCAGTTTTTCATTCCCGACACGCAATATAGGAAGGGTGCCACCAGCGGCTTTTGGTCCTCCACCAGCTTGTTTCCTTCATGTGCCTGACACTAAACCAACAATTATACAAATCTCAGAAGATGCAGGACCAGTTCTGTCAAATACAACAGTGTGGACTCACTTATTCCTTTGTTCTGAAATTTTGATGTTGCTTCATTGTCTTCTGCATGGTGCTGACATAATGGTAGTTTTGTCTGACTATTGTCAGAGCCGAGTCACAGGAGAGTTAAGCTTAATGAAATTTAATTAAACTTGGAAAAAGTAAAACTGAAAGATAAAATTCTTTTATGTTTCACTTGTGGTGAGAAGGCCTTTTATGCCAACCAACACCCGATCTCAAACTTCAAAGGAATATTTGGAACAATTATGCACACTAAAAATGGAGAACATAGTCAGCTGTCTTTTATTCCCACATTTCTTCCCTCTGCCACCAGCAATGTTTGTCATTCAACTTAAATACATTTCTCTTTTGTATTTGATACTAGCTCACACTGTAAAAACAAATCTTCTGCCAGGCAAATTATTTAATGGATAAGACTATTTTCAGTCAATAGGATAAAAGGATGCTCTACTATTTCCCCATATTCAGTTAATGTTTTAAGCAAAACATTAGTAGCATGACAATAGTATTAACTACCAATCTGCTACTTAAATGTTATGATTTAAAGGCAAGTGCTCACACTTCAGAGTTGAAACAAAGCAGCTATTTTTTCACCCACTAGTTTTTGTTAGTTTTTACTTTTTTTTTTAACAACTGATTTATTTTGAAATGCAAGAAGAGAGACTACATAGGAAATGCTTGCTCATCTTGATCTCTTTGCCTATCTGACCAGACTTTAAAAAAATTATGTACAGAATTTGTGTACAGAATGTGTGTATTTAGGATTGTCGCTTCCACTGCAGGCACTTTCATGGGTTTGATGCTATGACTTTATCAAATGGGATTTGCCAATCTAATTCCGTATGGAACCAGGATCCCCATTACATTAGCAAGAGATACTGAATTGGTTGCAGATCTTCTCCCAGGAGTGTGGAACGCAGCATGTTTTGAGAAAGGAATTGCAGAGGGGAAATTAGGGGAATCTCATACTGGTTACTCAAGATACCTCTTATTCACCTGGCTGGAATGACAGATTTTCCTGGGCTGAATGACATTTAAACAGGAAGCTCCAAATTATCAACTACTTGTTTCTAGCCTTGCCTGTTGCATAATGTCATGGGGAAAAAAGTAAAGTTATAGTTTGGCTTGGTTAGGCTCCAGTTCAGCTGTGGTTTGGTGTCCATTAATATTGCATTGAGTTGTAAAACACTTAGGTCTTACAATATGAATGTAGAGTGTGTACTACTCTGCTGTTTAGTATGTCCCCATGATCCCCACTCTGACTGAAGCTACAATCACCCTTGGGAAGACTTCAGTACAAAGGACATCTCCACTTCAGATACATGGAACTTTAGCCAAAAATCTTCACTGATTTTAGCTTAAAATATGTCTGTGGTAGTACATTTTTTTGGCACTACTGCTTGTAGGAAAAATAAGATTTTTCTGCTTCATGCATAGCATAACTTGTCTCTAGAGAAACATTGCTCCAGAAGGGAAATAATTTTCAACAGATAAGCAATTCCAAAGGCAGTTATTAGCTATCAACTCAGCTAAACGTACGTATAAAGGACGATGAAATCCCACTTCCTATCCTGCCCTTTTTGTTTGTTTATGGGTTCCCAGGCATATTAATTATACTTCATTTGGCTTTGCCCCAGAGACTTCTTAACAACAGGGCAGAGGCCACTCAGTCCAATTGCTGTGGCTTATATTTTGTTCCCCTGAGAATATTTTTAATTACTATGATGCTTATTCTCAAGCAAACATGACAACTTCTCCATCTCACAAATATTTATGAGTGGCACAGCCCCATGTGTACCACTGACAGAGATATTGTTTGTTGGCTTTATGTAAATAAACTCTTGTACTTGTGAGAAGTTAGATGTGGTACTTGAGTGTTTAAATATAAAGAGACACTGGCACCATTGTGAGCTACTAAATGTGACCCAGTTCATCTTTTATCTGTTTGCAAAGCCAAGCCCCTGAAGAGGGGTTTTTGTGAATGGTGTAATGAGGGGAGCTATAGAAACTCCTGAGGCTTGTCTGAGAAGAAGAGTTTAGAATGGTTTTTGAGATTTTTACATTAGTCATGGTTCCAGTTTTTGACTAAACAGTTCAATAACATGCTTTCTTCCTTCCTCGTTCTCTGTGGAAATAACATCCTGGTGTTGGAAAAGCATGGCACTGATAATCAGTTGATACAAGATTGCATGATGTTGAAAAAGTTTGCAATAGCTTTTTACATTAACAAAATGTCATCTCTTTAAGTATATTTGGACGAAACATATATAAGTGCCTGAGAAAGAAGGGGAAAAAAAGAGATTTTAGACATAATTTTAGAAGAATCTGTGACATAATTCCCGAACATGGATGCCTTTAACAGCTTGGAGGAAGCTTCATTGAATCCTGATTTCTGGAAAGCTTTTACAGATTAGCTCTTTTTTAGGCCAAGGGTCCAAAAACTCTATCTATTCTTCTTAGTGCATTGTGGCTGGTGTCCAGTCTGATTTGTAAATGGTAAATGTATAAACAACACTGATGGTAGTACTTAGATTTCTGTGATATGTGTCTCGAAAGCCAAATGCTCCAAGATTTCCTTGCTCATATTTACAAATCCATGGGGCACTTTTTAGTGAAATGTCGAGGTAAAAAAGAAAATTTGCCTCTCAAGACTTTTCTCACACTTCTCACAGAAGAGATTGAAAATTAGGCTGGAAAAAGGTTCAGCCCAGCAGTTCAGCAAAAGCTATCTGTAATGTGTTGTATAAATGGCACAACACTCAAGTGCTTTGTGAGGTTAAGACGGTAAATCTAAAAATATAGGCAGCACCAACTTCCTTAGGTGGTTAGAAGTAAGGTAGCAGGTAAGGTGGCTTAGAGTAGGAATTCTGGTAATCACTGCTCCTCAAAATACATTCTATCTATTATCTGATTGACTGTTTTTTTTCTCTTTCTTAGAATATAAATACTCTTTGCATACTTTCTTCTTAGGTTTCTGCTCTGTTTATACAAATAAATGCCAGAGTAAAAGGTATGAAGTGGTTATGTACTAGTGGTATTCTGATAGCCCTGTAACCCAACATGGCCCAAGGGTTGGATCCATCCATCCAAACAGCATCTTCCTGTTCACCAGTGGAAACAATGTCTATGCAAGCAATGACCACTAACTAAAACAACTTCTCCTCATAAACTACCAGGAAATGCCCAAGAGATCCAGTGCACAGCTGGTGTGTCTGTACCACTCTACCATTGAACCTGTGGAAAATCATCTCTGTGAGCATTTTGAAAGAGAACAATGTTTGTTGCTATGTAGATAGGAAGATAGAAAGCCTCTGGATAAGAGAGACCCCAGTGTTGATAGAGCTGCTAGGTTGTTCCAGAAACAAGTGGGTCTGAAGGTTTATAACATGCTCCCCATTTCAGGTGTATTCCTTCTGACCTATTTGCACAGTCCAAAGTAGAGAACCACCTCCAACTTCTATTTCACTAACATGCAAAGCCAATTTTTCTCAGGTCAGATGATAACAGAACCCTCATTTCCCTCATTATTCCATTTCACATTTCAGTCCCTCTGAGCATGAATGATTCAGATATGCACTGTATCACAGTTAAGGAATTATATGCTGGCATGACCTTCCCTATTTCTGGTGGAAATACTACATTTAGCCCACTCTGGTGCCACCATCAATTTGTCTGTGTCTGTGCCTGTGTTGTGCCTGTGATGTACAGCAAACCTCCCATGGGCTGAAAGGTACTTATATCCTTCTTTTTCTGAATCACTTTCAGCAAAAGGTCTTTTCCTTGTATCAGAATACTGTGATTAATCCCTTGTGCAAGACATCCTATTTTCAGCTATTGAAGTTCATCTTGCTTTTATAATTTTTTTTCTTCAGAGTCCTTTCTGTATGATACTTCAGTTTTCACCTGCCTTGGCAATTCCTTCCAGCTCTGTCATCATAACAGCATACCTTGTTGTATTGACATCATGCTCAGGTTTCCTTCCTACAGTCTTAAACAATGATTATTGAAAATTTAAAACAAAAGTGATACCAAGATCCTTAAGGAATTCCAGCATTGTTATTCTTCAAACCTTCTCCCTTTCCACCCCCTTTAAAAGCAAATTTATAATAAATTTGTTAATTTTCGTGATCTACAGTTTCAATTATTTACTACACAGATTTATCCTGGGTGCTGTTGTTGTCTAGAACACATTTTACAACATTTTTCTTATATTAATGATTTCTTAAATTAATAATGTAATAATTCCTAACAATTTATTAAAATGCCTGTAAGGTCTGTCACAATTTGTTATTGTAAACATTTATTACATGTATAAAGCTGCTCTGTAGAGAATGGTACCTTTCCTTGGAGACCTGGCTGAGTCACACCACAAATGCAAATAAACATGGCTTCTGCTTCTTCCACACTGCCTCATTACAGGTTAGGTTAACACAACATATCTTGGCAGAAACAATACGTATGGCTCTAGGAAATCCTCTCACAGAATAAAAAGGTTTTCATTAACATGGCAAAAAATTTCTGTGAATATTTGATCGCATAAAAATAGACTTGTTTTGGTTGTGTTTGCCTTCATTTTATGTAATCCCATTGGAGTGTTCTAATAAAAAAGTTTGCTGTCAGCAATGCAACTGAAAGAATGCATTCTAAACAAATCTGAGGATATTCATATGTAACACGTTTTGAATGTGCAAATGTGTATTTTTGCCATGACTCTGAATCCAGTCTTATTTTAGCAACATGCCTGTGCACAACTTCTGAAATAATATCTTTAGAGTAATGTTCACTGGGACACAAAAACAATATAATGACTCTTGTGCACTGAAAATTAAGAACTTTTGTATTAAAAATACAGATTATAAAACATTGAAGCCACAGTGTGTGTGGTAATTGCTGCTTGTGCTTGCCAAGAATTACTTAAGAAGAGTCATGGCTCTGCTCCAAAAGAGTTCTGGAAAAAGAATTAATATATAAAATCAGAAATGGAGTAACTTGCAAGAAAAAATGCTAACTATAATAAACTATTCTATCTGCTGTAATTCTAAGTTAGGATTGATATGTTCAGTAGAGGAAAACTATCTTTGGAAGAGAGTTCAGAATCTATCTATGTCTGCACAAGGCAACATTATTTCTCCCTTTGTGACAAAATGAGTCCACAATACACAAATGAAATATAGTTTGTTACAGTTTCAGTTGCTTGTTTTCTCAAAGGATATCTCTGAATTTCCTTTATAGGCACATCAAAACATCATCGCAGCTATCAGCTCTGCTATCAGTATGATTTTGGTACACATAGTGATACTCCCTGGAAGTACTTTTTAACAACTTGAACTATGGAGCCCATGACATACCACCAGAAATGCAGTGTTTTGGACTAGAAGTCAGAATGGAAAGCTTAGAATGCTGCTTTGCGTAAATCATACGTGGTTCATCTCATCTGTGGGTGCCAGTTCCGTTTCTTCAGATAAAGATACAACACAGTATAAATACTTAGATTTTATTAAGACAATTGCACCCGTTCTATTATAATGTTTGAATTTAAACAACATCAACTTTTTTCTGGTATATCAAATTAACAATCACTATATTTTTACTAGTAGGTTCTGCAAGTTGTCTGCTAAAAAGGAAGGCAAAAATGTCTCTTTAAAAATATCTCAAATAGGTTGGTAAGTATTTCCTAAATGAAAACAGATACATGACTTGAAATTCTTTTACCATAGTTTTGAAAAGTTTTGTCCCTGCTCAGTGGGGCGTGTAAGGGGCTGAGGGGGAGGGAACATTTTTTTCACAAAGAATTAGGCTGGATTCCCTCTTTTGGTGGTTTGTTGTTTTGCTTCAGATTAATGGATTGATATTTTTATCAGTGTTGGTTTACGCCTTGTTAAGAAAGCAATAATACACAGCATACATTTATGCCAGCTTTTCCCTCAACTATACAGTAAATTAACTCCTGTGGTTTAGTCTAAGCCCAGTGTTGGCTACAATTTGAAGTCTAGTAGCTATTCTTGTGGCATGATCCCTCCAGAGTCATAGGCTGATGTCCAGTGCCTGCCCAAATGCTCTTACTCAGGACTGGCAAGAGTTTCTGCCTTCCACATCCTGATGCTCTGCTGGGAGACACACAAGCGAGTGCAGGCTGTATGGGCACTCTTCCCTTCTGCACAGGGAACAGAACAGGGCGGGTTTGTGGTCACAGGGTGTACTCCCAAGTGTGTGCTGATAACTCTGTGTTACTGTGAAGTGCCCACAAGCACAGAAATGCAGATGCTGAAGGCAGATAAACTATTTAGTTTGAATGGTGGGATGTTTTAGCAGTACTTCAAAAAGCAGAAAACAAGCATAAAATTAAACTAATTTAAACCCAGAAAACCTGACTGAAAGCAAGTGTTTACCATCCTAATTCCAGTTTGGAAATATTTTCATCATACATTGCTTCACAAAATATTCACTGGCTTGGAAATCACATCTGGCTTTGTTCTTCCCATATTTCTTCACAGACTTGGAAGACTGGAGGAGGTACATATGACCTTGCCATTGCTTTGTTCCTAAGCATGCGTCACAGACATGGTGTTCCCTGTGCTTGCAGCTTGGTCATGGTGACCCTAGGTGCGTTAGGGCACCCACAGTCTGCATTGCAGCTGGCAGCATCAGGATCCCTGTGAACAGCACAGTCACCTCTGAAGCGTGGGAATCCCTGACTTCCACTGCCTCCAGCTCCAATGCCAGGAAATGCATCCTGGCAATAAATATTTTAAATATTTAATAATAATTTAGTTTTAAATATTGAACCATCCCCTTTGTGAGAACTCTTTCAGGGATGGGTTTGTTGAAAGCTGGACTGTCCTCATCACCAAATCTCTCTTATGCATCAGGGATTTAATTCTGCTTTCCTGCCACTTCACTTTCTGAAATGCCTTTCTTTGGTGACACAGTCTGTCCCAGCTCCCCAGTGCACCGCAGCTAGCTCCACCTGATGGGGGTAGAACATGCACACCTCTGCTGTGTCCCGCTGACAATTTTCTCTCTCCATTGCCAATTCTTTTAGTGCTGCTATAGGCTGGGTTGCTCCAGAACATGAAGCTTTTGCAATTCAGCTATTTGGGGATTTCCCTCCGGGGCTGTTTTCTCCTTCTGGCTATCAGTCGTTCTCCTGACCCAGACTTATGGTAATACATTTCCTGCATTTTTCTCTGAATTTCTGAGAAAAAAATCAACTGGCCTGTTCACTGCTGCCTTCACTGTGGGTGCTTCCCCCACTGCAAGGCACCCAACGCCAGTCTTCACATTTTCTTTTTTCACCCTCACAGGCCTTGCTCCTCATTCCTGCCTTCCTCACCTAACCCCATCCCAAATTTGTCAAAGGCTGGTGGTGGGTGGCTTCTGCCTTTGGAGACAGCCTCAGCACAGAAAACTCTGTTCCCATCAGCACCTCCTGCAGGGTCTCCTTCCAGAAAAGGCAGCCTGGGAATCCTGGGGCACAAGGCTTCCCACCAGCAGCCAGCTGCCACCATGCTATGCCCCGGGCACTGGTGAAGGCAGGGTCCTGGCGGGTAAAGCAAGGATGGTCCTGCAGGAAGGAGGTGCCTGCCTTGCCTATCACACCTACCCTCAGAAATGGAAGTTCCTAAATTGCCAAGGCATTGTAGCACTTTTGAACTTGGATAGTTAATGTTCATTTGTTGCTGGAGATATTTTCTGTTATCATGGGGTGATTATCGTAACAATTTAGCTTGCAGTGTTCTGTTCCATTCTATTTTTCCTGGCCTTAAATGACAGTTCCAAACAAACTGGATTTCTTTTGGGCTGCTAATAATGACTGCACATTCTTACATACTGCTTATACCACTTATACACTACTACAAAACCCTACTTTTTTATGTGCTATTGATGTTTTGAACCAATTTAAGGTAGAGAGGAACTAGGCTGCTTTCTCTGTCTCCACCAAATCTACCGATAATTGCCAGTACTAGTACAACATTGCCTTGTACTGATGTACCTTATTAGTATAATAATAATTTTGAAAGAACATTTTAAATGACAACATTGCTCTGTTGGTCGAGATGTCCTACAAAGATAGATTACTGTGTTCCTGCACATCTATTAAAAATGTTCTCTACAGCTAAGCTAAAGGCCATTGGAAACAAGTCATATACAAATCTGATTTCCAGCCTGCATAAACCATTCACTTTCCACTTTCCTAAGATCAGTTTTCTCTGGGAACTGACATTGATGGCACATCAGAGTGATCCTGAAACTTATGACTAATTGGAGAATTGGATTTTCAGTAATAAACTAACACAATAGATATATACGAATTTTATATTTTCTGTCCCCACCCTTTCGTTCTTGTGTCTCCTTATGCATGCCTGGCTTTTCAGGGAAGAGGAATGTCATTGCAATTATATGTAAGGAGCATTATACATTTTCACCACCTTTGTGTCAAGATTCAAGTACTCCTCACCTATATGTTTTAGGCTTACCTGCACACTCCAGGAAGATAGTTTCTTAAGGAGATTTATAATTTATTCACTGGGTTTATTGTTAGTTCATTCTGCTGAAGTGATCTAGAGTCTTTGAATGCATATCTTGTTGATGTTAGCTGCATTATATAGACTTATTCCATATACAGTTGAACTGAGGTGGGAGTGTTCATGCTGCTCCAAAGAGTGAAATATTCTCTCCTGCACTAGTTCTTCAGTCAACATTTAAAGAACCATCAATTGCAACATTAAAATTGAAACTCGATCTAGGGACAGTAATATACATGCCAGAACATGCTTGTAAAAAACAATCTAGAAAGAAGAACATGCATTTTTCTGCATGTGTGTGGATAGCTAGCCTTGGTGTAAACTGCCCTGCATATAATTCAGCTTCCAGCTCTCCTTTCTCCCCATAATGGCCAGATGATACCATAGCAAAAACGACAGCTGTACCAGATCTGGTCAAATAGCTGCCTTTTGAAATTCTTAGCTCCTGACTGCTCAGCATACAAGGGAGGTTAAGTCTTAGTTTTTGCACGTCACAATAACCAGGAAGTGGCAAAAGCAGCAGCTGATTGTATGAATCCTGAAAGGAATCTGGTTGATGATCAAGATTCATAGAATATCCTGAAATGGAGAAGACCCACAGGGAAGTCCAACTCCTGACCCTGTGAAGGACGCTCCAATAATCACACTGTGTACCTCAGAACATTGTTCAAATGCTTCTTAGACTAGAAAGGCTTGATTCTGTGACCACTTTCCTGGGAAGCCTGTTCCAGTACTCAGCCATCCTCTGGGTGAAGAACATTTTCTTAATATCCAGCCCAAATCTCCCCTGACACAGCTTTGTACCATTCCCTTGGGTCCTGCCACTGGACACTACAGAGGAGAGATCAGTGCCTGCCTTTTCTCTTCCCCTCATGAGGAAGTTGTACCTGCAGTGAGGTCTGTCCTCAGTCTCCTCCAGGCTGAACAGAAAAAGTGTCCTCAATTGCTCCTTTAAGGCTTCTACTCCAGACCCTTCCCTGTCCTTCTGGTCATCCTCTGGATGCTCTCTAAGAGGTTAATGTCTGTTTTTTATATTGTAGCACCCAAAACTTCCCCCAGAACTTGAGGTGAGGCTGCCCCAGTGCAGAGCAGAGCAAGACAATCCCCTCCCTTGCCCGGCTGGTGATGCTGTGCCTGATGCAGCCCAGGACAGGGTTGGCCCTGCTGGCTGCCAGGCACTGCTGGCTCGTGTTCAGCTTGCCCTCAACACGGACCCCCAGGTACCTTTCCATGGCATGTCTCTCCAGTGTCTCCTTCCCCAGTCTGTCTGCGCGTCCAGAGTTGCTCTGTTCCAGGTGCAAAATCCAGCACGTTTCTTTGTCAAACTTCAAAAAGTGAATGGGGTGGTGAATGCAAGCAGAGAAAAGCAGAGAAAAGTGTCATCTCTGGTCAACTTTGAGCTGCTTGGGTGGTCTTTAGGGAGAAGATGGCAACTGTCCTCTTGGGCTGGTAGCAGAATGGTCCAGCTGTTCCAGGAGGAGGCAGTCAGAGAACTGCTGAGATGCTTGTATATTCATAAATCTATGGGACCTGATGGAATCCATCCCAGGGTGATGAGGGAGCTGGCAGATGAGCTTGTGAAGCTGCTCTCCATCATTTACCAATGCTCCTGGCTCACTGGCGAGGTTCCAGATGACTGGAAGATGGCCAGTGTGACACCCATTCACAA
>VWZP01006299.1:0-24506 GCA_013396995.1 Dicaeum eximium | reverse complement strand
GACTGAGGGAGCTGGGGGTGTTTAGCCTGGAGAAAAGGAGACTCAGGGGTGACCTTATCACTGTCTACAACTCCCTGAAAGGTGGCTGTGGTCAGGTGGGGGTTGGTCTCTTTCTCCAGGCAGCCACTGACAGAACAAGAGGACACAGTCTTAAACTGCACCAAGGGAAATACAGGCTGGACATTAGGAAGGAGTTTTTACAGAAAGGGTGATAAAGTACTGGAATTATCTGCCCCGGGAGGTGGTGGAGTCACCATCCCTGGATACGTTTAAAAAAAGATTGGATACGGCACTCAATGCCATGGTTTAATTGAGTTGTTAGGTAAGGGGTTGGACTTAAAGAAATCTTAAAGGTCTTTTCCAACCTAGTGATTCTGTGATTCTGTGAAAAACCCAAAGAATTTTTTTTTTTTTTTAATTCCAGTGAATATGGGAAAAGTGAGCAAGGAAACAGCTATTTGTTTCTATGCTCTAATTTCTTAAGTGACACACTTAAGTTCTGAAGATCTCATGCACATGTAATAGATACCTATGGAAAGCCTCTGAGTGCTGAAAACAGGGTTCTGCAGAATAACATGCTTTTCTTCTGACTTTTGAAATAATGAGCGTCATTACAATCTAGCATTTAGCTATATGGGAGACTGTCCATGCTCCTTTCATGAAACCTATGTTCCCCATGGGTTTTGCCAAGCCCCGGGGTGAAATTTTAGGATCTGCACAATTCCTTTCTGAAAGGAGTGAATTTTCAAAAGCAGATGTCTTGCAGAGTCTGGATTTCTTTTCAGATAATTTCCAACTGTAAATATTGTTGGAACGTTGCTGTTCCCAAGAATAGGAAGAGGAAATTTTATTTTTCTACATAGAAATTAGAATCAAAATTTATCGGTGTAGGCATGACCATGCTCTGGAGGAGAGGTTTATGTGAAAGTAAGACATTCCTTCATGTCAGGGATACATCTCATGAAGTCTCATTGGATTTTATTTCCCACATTAGCCACATGAGGCAGATTTGTTTGGGTGATGAATTTGAGAGAATTGCAACATCCAGGCTGTGTTCTGAAACTTCCAGGTATGACCCCTTCTTGTAGCTGGAAGGCATGGCTGGAGCACTGAGGGCTGGTCTCTGCATGTTCTAAATGCTCCCTCTGCTGGTGCTGCCTTTGAGGAAGAGGAAGACATTACCTGATGGGGTGCAGGGGTATGAGTCCTGCAAAAGGAGGAGGGCAGGAGATAGCAGAAGGAGGACTGATTTGTGAAATATGATGCTTATAACGGAAGACAAGTGGGATTGGTTGTAGGATGAGCTGAGGTTTCACACAGAGTTGCACTACAAGTACATACTTCACAGCAAGGGCCAGAAACTGAAGACATGAGTCTTAATAAGATTGCCAAAAAAATTTTCCATTAATAATACTTTACCTGAAAATGCAGTTTTGAACAGCTATATATCTGAATGTTATCAATTTTCACTGGAAAATTCTTGATGTTGTTAAAAAACATCATCTGAAAAGTGAAAGGTGGGGGTTTTTTGTTTGTTTGCTTCTGTAGTTTTCTCCTCCCTAGGTAAAAAAGATGAATTTTCAAAAACTATTGGCTTTGTTATACTGCAAAACAAATGGGGCCTTAAATCTGCTTGTGTGCTTGACCTTAAAAACAATTCTGGTGTAGTCTCTATTTGACACACAAACCCACATTTTTCCTAATATGTTTTAAGATTATACATTTTCCCCTTTCTTCAACAGGACGCACTGCAGCTGCTTATGAAAGGCTGGGCTCCCAGCTGTCCACCTTTCCCTACTTCTGTCTCAAATTCTTGGTTCTCTAACACCCTGCTTAAAGGTGTCTGGGCATGGTGGTGCTCTTAACATATTCCAGCAACTTTGTAAGTTGTCCGCCCAAGAGATGGTTCACATTTTGTGCAGGTTTTTGAGAGAGAATGACTGTTATCCCCAAACTCTCATTACTGTGGGATTGCTTAAGACAAAAGAAAATGCATCAACATATGTGGGTGGGTGTCTAATACTGAGCTGTATTTCCTTTGGGCCCCCCATGGGTGATGACAATACCTTTGGATTCCTCCCTGCCCATATCTGAAAGGCTCCACATGCAGTGCTGCTCCTGTCTGAATGTGCACATTTGAGAGGACAGGAGGGTGTGAGCAATTAGGTGAGTGAAATGTGCAAGTCCTGAGCCCTTAGTTACATTCATGGAGCACATCTAGCTAAAAGAAGATAAGAGAGTGTTTGAAAATAAACAGGACATGAGCCAGCAATCAATAACTGCCTGAAACATAAACCAACCATTAGCTCAGTCAAAGTCAGGGTTCTTGGCTAATCTAGGACATGTAACTGGTCTTGAAATGCGTAAAAGACTGCTGTAAAGCCAAAGGAACAGTGTGTTTTGCGTGTCCAGGACAGTACAATACTGGAATGACTTGTCTGTGAGACTGTGATGCCTTCATCCCTAGACATTTTGCAGAACAAGTTGGACAAACAGCAGTAAGGAATAGTTTGCATGTGTTTGGGACAGCCTTGGACACAGAGAGGGGAAGAACAGCCATATGACCTCATGAGAACATTTGCTCCATGGTTCTTCTCTGATATTGTGGAATTATTACTTTGCTCTTATTCTTGTTTTTCCTTCTCTTAGAACTCTTCCAGATGCTCTCAGATGTGCCTTCATATAAGTTTTCTCAGCAGGGTTATTTCTGCTGAGTGGGACCTTTGCACTTTACTGCTATATTGGGAGTAACATTTAGGTAGGTATCTTCTGAACACCAAAACTCTCCTGAAAAGACAGTGACATGTTTTGAATATTTTCTGAAGTATACTGCATGTTTTGTATGATTTGTTCCTAAGCAGAGTAATTCTGTTTCAAGTCAGCCAGCAGGGAAATCTTGAAGGGCCTGTTCGTTCTCATTCTGATCTCCTCTGGACCCGGCTGGTTGGAGGAAAGCCAATGCAGTATAGAGATGTATGTGCATGAGTGCTTGAAGAGCACGGTCAGATATCAGAGATCATATAGCAGCTGCCATGCCTACCTGACTACCTTTTGTCTTGCATGCAAACCCTTCATTTCTGATTTAAGATATATTGTCAGCAGTGTAGGATACCATAGTGTTACACCTATATTGTGAGCTGCAGAATGAGTCCACAAAACTCTCCAGGCTCTTTAAGCAACCTCATTTATTGGAGTCATTGAGACTATGCAGATGCTTATAGTTAGGCATATGCCCAAGTGTTTTGCTGGAGGTAGGAGGGGGTAAAAATAATTTTCCAATACTTCCAACTTGACAACAACTCTCATAAGCATCAGTTTATTTAACAAAAATTAGGTGTGGAGCAAAGCAGCTTTGGCAGCATATACCACGGCAGTACTTATGTTGCAATTCTGCTATTGCAACAGGTGCTCCTGTTTGTTAAGACCAAGGGATCAATAACTAAATTTAAAAGAAATCCAACTGCTTAGTGATTAGGTGCTGTTTTAATGTGCCAAATACTACTACTTTGGCTAAAACTGATCCTCTGAAACAGTGTCTTCCAAAGCATACCAATAACAGCCTTCTTTTAGTCTCAGACTAAAAGATAAAATAAACCCGCAAAGAATGTTCTTATAACATTGAGCTCACTTAAACATCTCTATTTCCGGAAGAATAGTAAGTCTTTAAGCCCTGTGTGCAAGTTATGCAGTCAATGCATGCATGAAAAATCAGAAATTGTGTAGTATGTTCTGTATTCCATTTTTAACTTTCCTATAATTTAAGCCAAATGGCATCTACATTGCATGTAAAACTTCTTTGAAGGTTATGGACCTTGTTGAGAATAGGCTGGTATTATAATTTGTCTCATAGTGCTGGTCCAAAGCATAGAATAAATTAATTATAATGGGTTCAAAGTTCTTCAGGTATATTTAAGGGATTGTTTGGGCTGTGTTTATGTAGTTAAGCAGAGATGTATTTGTGCCTATATTTAAAGAAAATCATACTGCACATTACCTATATTTTGGTAATTTAAAATGCATTAATATTTTTGTCAAATCACATGACAGCAGTAAGAGGAACACTAGGTAAAAGTTATTCGGGAATTATATATGAAAAAGAAGGAGGATCCAATACACATCAGAGAAAAACTCCTTGTTATTTGGACAAATAAAAGTGAGTCTGATACTTGCTAGTCTGCTGCTATGTAGCTCCACCAGAGAGGTAGAGAGGCAGCAAATCTCATTCTTTGCTGCCCTTGTCCTGAGTAGCCTGAGCTCACTAGCCTTTGCCAAGTTTGTGTGTCTGTGCTCACAAAGAGGCCCATCAGCTTTTCAGGACAGTTGTGCTGTAGCATGTGAACCTCATGATATGCCCAGGGGATATGAAGGAGGAAGGACTTCCTCTTGCCTGGACTGTCCTTATGGTGACTACTCAACTACCAGAATCAGATGCAGTGCCCGTTGACAGCAATGGGAAGACTTTGCTTGACTTTGGTTCTGGGTTTGATCTAGGAAACAACTTGAGTTGGCTGCAATATAAAAGTGAAAAAAGGTGGAATTGATGAAAAAATGAATCAATTTTAAGATTTCTTCAAATAAAAGTAATAATGTAGTAATAGCCTTAAAACCTCCTCAAACTAGCAAGTGTCAGACTTAATCTTTAATTTAGGGCACAGTTGGGCTGTTACTTGGGTTAGCAGTGTGGAGAGCCAAATAAAATGTGACCCATATCTAGTACAGTAGAGTTCAGATTTTGAAAAATTTGCAGTTTTGCCTGACAAATTCCTTCACAGGTACTTAAAGGAACTTTTTCTGAGTATTGAGAACCAAACTCTCACTGTGATAGAAAAAAACACATAGAAAAAGAAGGTCCTGTCTGAGATAACTTCTCTTTTTTTCCCTTGTGAAGTTCAGCTATGTCATGCTGTTGGATTACATTTACATAGAATTACCTCAGTGGTAAAATTACATAACACCTTTACTTTCTTCCATCTACATGACATTTTGCTCTCAATAACACAGTCACCATCTTGATGTGTCAGTGAGTTTGTGGTAAGGAATTTATTTTTTTACAAAAGTAAATAGACCTTTCTTATTTGAAAAGTAGATTTTTCTTTTTCCATATGTAATATGCTAGAAACATTTCTATGTGATTTTTTCATTTCACTCACAGGACAGTTAAACTACCCACTGTTTGGCCACATTTCACCAAATGTTAGATTATGAGAGATGTTTTTACAGGAGTAACTTAGAGTCTGAATGCAAATTCTACAATAAAAATATGTTTTGATTCTTATATTTCCATCATGAGGCTCAGGCGTTTGTGCAAACTGGAGCCTTCTAAATACATTTGCATTCTTCACAGTCAGTTTCTAAGTTCAGGGTTATTCTTTTCCATTACAGTGTCTGATGTCAAACGTGAACTAAACCCAGGTACACAACCTTGAACTCTTTTTCCTTTTGTCAAATGAGCAGAATATTGCCAGAAGTTGTAATGGAGGAAAAAAAGCACAGCCTAAACCTGGGAATTATTAAGCCAAAGTGAAGAAAAATAAAAATGTTGAAGGGGATCTCAGGCAGTTTAAACAGTCTATGGAGGTCACTCATTACCACACTCTCTATATTTTCCAAAGAAAAGACAGGCAGAAAAAAGGGGAAAAGAAAGGTGTTTCACCTCTCCTGCTTGATGGTTCCTCCCTTAATTACTTCCACCTTGAGACTTTTCCAGCTCCTAAGGCAGTGCAACTGTGCACCTTCTACTCAGACCAGCTGTGCTTGAGAACATGGGTCCATTCAGGACTCACATGGGGAGCCCCAGCTTCGTGAAATTCACCTTTCTTCTTCCTACAACCCATGACCAACCTTGTGCTCTTCAATATTCATGTTCTGCCAGGCCCCTTGTAATACATCTGCAAGACTTGTTTAATATCCTGCAGTCAGGATGGAAAACATCATGATCTTCATGGCAACTGGTCAGCTTTAAATAGGTTCCACGGTTTTTTTCCCCTGGTATGCTCCTTCAGCAGGCAAGATGACTCCTGCTCCTCCTGCCAAGCTCTGCCTCTGTGGTGAGGATGCCCTCTTCATGTGCAGCATTCCCTCTTGCTTTCTGCTCACTCAGCTGAGGGACGGAGCAATAATTAACCTGAAAGGCCTTTTCTCCATCTCCTATGTTTCCCATGGCCTTTTCGTGTTTTGTGCTGTGGTTTTTAGTCCACTGAATATGTTCCTTTAATATCACTTTGGAGTGCTAATTAGAGAAGATTCCTTGCTTAGCCTATATGAATAGGAAGTCATGGCCAGCCACAATAGATGTCATGCAACACATTTTAAAGAGGCATTTTGCCTTCCCTCTGTTGACTGGAAGGTGAAATGACTAGTGTGGTAAAGAACTGAGGGCCACCTCCAAGGGGTGGCAGACTCAAGACGTGTGCTCAGGCAGGAGAACCAGTACCAGTGGAAAATGATCAAAATGATGATCGAAAATGATGATGGACATTCCTGATGAACGAAATTCCTAGTGGATGTTCCTGCTCAATGGCATCTGCTTCCTTTGGAGTATGGTGAGGCAAAACTAACCTTGCTGAAAGACAAGTGCTCTGCTCTAAGTCAAAACACAAACTGAAAAGCTGAGTATCAGGCAAGGGTATGTAAAATGACTCACTGCGAGAGGGTGTACCCTTAATCTAGGTGACTCAGTCCTTGGGGTGCTGGAAGACCTAGGATTTGTTTTCTTCCAGAAATCTGTGGAGCTGTAGTCACAATGGTGAAGATACACTGATGACATCTGATGACATCAGTTCAGAAGTGTAGTTCCTACAGACTGCCTGGCTGACAGACAAGACTTGCACTCTTATAGGTAAGAGCTGGTGTTCCTTTTCTTCTTGCCCTCATGCTGGCTCCACCCTAAAATTATCCTGCTTGCACTTACACTTCTTCCCGTATAAAATGACTTATGTTCTTGTCTCCTGTTTCAGACAAGCCAAGTCTAATCAGTAGAGAGCCTGTGAAAAGTTGTTGTAATTCATGCCAGGGCCATCAAGGACATTTCTGGACATCTTTGTGAACTCATTTATGGATTTTATGACCAGCTGTTTGTCAGGAATGATGAGGCTGTGCACTTAGAAACACCAGTCCCCTGTAAAGGAACGTGGTGTCCCATCTTGCATTCCTGCTGGTGACAATGCCAGGTCTGAGCAGGGCTTGCAGACCGCATCAGAGTCCTGGCAGATGAGAGACATCCGCAGTGCAGAAATGCTTATCCCGGGCTACAGCTGTGTCATCACAGAGCTGGAATGTACAGTATACACTTTCCACGGGCATAGCTCTGAGCACAGAAATGTGTATACCATCAACGGCACCTGCCCCTCTATGGAGCAGTTCAGCTGTTGTGAAAGCTGATGAGCTAAATTTAACATTTGCACATGCTTGATTCAATTTAATACCTTCCAAGGGGAGCTTACGGGGGGAAAAAATCCAGCTTCGGGGTCTACATTTATACAGAGTTTTAAAATATTTTTCTTCTTTTAAGTTTATACTTAGCTGGATCTGAAGCCACACTGTTTTTTATAGTAAAAATCCTGGTATATTATGTATGATTCCCTTTATTATGGTACATAATATGCATGAAAATAAAGCTGCAAATGTTACATGATCCTATTAGTAGTATTTCCCTTGTAATTTCTTGCCTTATTCTCAGATATATTATCAAAACTATATTTTTCAAGACATTCAAAATTTCCAGGGAGCACATTCGATCTTTCTGTAAGCTAAGGAATCCAGTTTTCAATAGATTTAATTCCTTTATCATTTCCTAAGAGTATAAAAAATAATGTTATGACCACATCCTTGGAAAGATATTCAAAGCATTAGAAGTATATGCTAAATATGGTTTGTTAATCATTCGGGGAATTGCGATACTGCATAAAAGAAACGCTTTTATCTTGAATCTGTGCCAAAAAGCCTTTTAAAAATTATTCTCCTACTCTGGCAAAGCATAGCAAATCATTCCACTAGACACATTTCAGGAGTATTTGAGTACTGGCAGCAAAAAAGGAGTTGAACAAGCCTTAAAGTCACAGTACCAATATTATTTCGTAAATTATAATCTCCTCAGTCAAGTGACTGTGTGTGATGTAATTCTTTGTCAGCAATATAAACCTCAGCATTAGTAATGCAATAAAGTCATCTTTGGGACTAAAATTAAACCTAAAGTCATGTTGCCACATTTTCATGCATCCCTCTGTATAGTGTTATCAGAAGTGAGATTACCCTCCATGCATCCAAGAGTGAGTTCATTCAGGTCAGCTTATATATTCCAGGAGGCTTTTCATGCAGAGATAAACTTTGAACAATCACCTATCTTTAAGAATTATGATAGGCGAAGTCCAAAAAATGAGAAACTGAAACTGCCAAATTTGAAATATCAAGCAAGAAAACCTCTTAGTCATGCATAATCCAGGGAGGGAAAATTTACTTCCAAGAGCTAAAAAAGGGAAAAATACAGAAAGGTAGACATATCTGTACCATGTTTTATGAAAACAAATGTTTGCAACCACTAAACACTGCCCCAGGGTTATAGTAAACAAGCAATGATAAGGATGGTGCCATGCTGACTAGCTAGTGTACCGTAGGAGGTATTGTATATCAACAGCCTGGCAGTGTCAAAGCCAAGTTAGAGTAGCAGGAATTTAACACTTCACAAACTCGTGACCCTAAAAAGGCCATGGTGTGTGTCAGGATGGATTCTAAGCAAGGAGGGTGAGGGTGGCACCCTCCCCTGTGCCTGGAGACTGTTCTCTGCTTGGTGTGAGAGATATCATTTGTGTTATGATAGTATCTGACTGGTTCATCAGCCTTTTCTTTTTGGAGCTGAGTAGCTATGTGTCTTCTCTTTCACCTGATTTAGAAAGACTTAACATGAATTTTTATTTCCCTGCTTAGAAAATCTGGTGTACATATTTATCTGCTATAGACAATAACCTTTGATTAGCTGTAAGTAGAGCCCTGCATTCTCTTCTACAAATTGACTGCCCTTCTAGCATAATCGCTCAGCACACTGTGGAGTAATTTACTCTTTAACACAAATTATATGATAAGTCCTAGTAGTATTCCCATTAATACACAGGCAAATTCCTGTTGAACCTGGCATGAGTGCAACTGAGATGTTAATCAAATTCTTTAATATAGCTGTGACTCTGCACATCGTACTCTGGATTTCTGAACATGAGGCTTTGGTATGACATTTAAAATTACCTGCTCTGATGTTTAGGTTCTTTGAATAACTTAGAAGTATTGCAATTGCAGTTGAGAGTTTACATACATTTGATGCCTAGTGGGTACTTGGCAACAAGATCCCTGTATCAGGGCCCAGTGTGAATTTTCCAAAGGACTGTTTTCAGTCATGTATTACTTATACTTTTGTAGCCATCATGGGGGAATAATTTAAGACAGGCAAGTGTGAATGGCAGAGGAGTTGTGTGCCAGCTATGATCAGTTGCACAAACCCCATACTTCTTATTCTTTCAAACCCTCTTTGCTTTTTAAAATCTTGCTTGCAGTTACAAGTTTCAGGCATTTGATTTTACTAATATTGCAGAGGATCTAAAAGTAGGTTAAATAAGATATTGACAAGTTTTTCAGCTCAGTCTTTTCATGTTTGTTGTTTGAGATAATATGAAGGTACTGTGTTTGCCTTTGACAGCTAAAAACAATGGTCATTAAAGATGCTAGCTAACAACTAAAATTCAGCACTTAATGTCAGGTAAATACTAATGGCAATGCTTTCCTTCTGTTTTGCTTTTTTGCTCCCTCTCTTTCCTGGAGTACAGCTCCCTTTTCTCTTTCACAGTATTCAGAATTGTACTGCATGTACCAAACATTTCAGACACGGAAAACCAAAGTGTTAATCAGTCACATTAATCCATGCAATTTCATGCATCTGTCATATGAGATGGTAAAAAGGTCCCAGGACACAACTAAGAGCAGCGTTGAAAATGCAAAGACAGAAAAACAAGGCTATGCCTCTAAAACGTTGTCTGCAGCAAAACCTCGTTTGGTTCTGCGGTGTGTTCTGGGCCAGCAAGTAAGGGAGCACATTTAGTACTCTTCTTGTGAAAGAGGATCTCAGTTCCTGGCAGGGGAGGAGGCAGAGTGATCTCCGCTGAGTCTCCTGTGGCATTTCTGAGAAGTGCCTGCAAGCACAGCTTATGCCTTGAGGGCAAACACTACCTCCAGCGCAGGACTCCTCTCTGCAGCCTTCCAAAAGACCTGACAGCCAGAGAACGATCATTGTGTCTTATAAACATTCAGGGAGAGCAGAACAGGGAAGAGCAGGGCTAAAACAACCAGTGTCTAAAGAAACCCACTGCAAATTAACTACTGAGAATATGTCAGAGTTCAGATTTTCCTGGAGTGTTTACAGTTCTGGCTCAGTTGAAGCAGTGATCTGTACCATGCAGCTTGATTATTTGATTGCTATGCTGCATGGCAATATACTGTAGAATAAATACAGTAACAGAATGGAGAAAGAGAGAAGAAGATGGGAAAAAAGCAAGTGAATATACTGTAAAGCCTCCAGGAGACTTAAGTCAAAGGCTTTTATTGGAGTCAATGTAAATCTCTTCTCATCTAGAAAGGTAAATGGCAGATAGCAGTGAAGTAAAAAATTATTTCCCCCAGTGAAATTTAACCAAATCAAATCAGTCTTCCACTTTTCCTTTTCATCTTTAAAAGGCAACTTTTCATGTTGTCGTGGCAGGCCTTGAATTCCTAATGCATTTCTATTTAATGCTGTTGAGTTTGGAATTTTTTTGCCCAAAAGTGCGGAGTGTGTGGGACAGTGGTGTTGGTCAGAGCAACATTAACTCAGTCTTGTCAAAAATAGTTTTGTGAATTTTCAGTTTATTGCTTCACTTGGGATGTGGGCCTTGACTGAGGCCCACCCTTTACCTCATTGACCTAGACAGGATATGGATCGTCCTTACATTGTCACCTCTTCAGAGGTTTTTTTGTAGAAGCAGGCCAAAGACTGCATTTACCTGCTGTAGCTTTTCTGAGTATTTTGCTGTTCTCTGCGAAAAAAAGTTCAGGTTATTTATTCTAATAACATATCTGAGGTTAATTCAGATGGATGATGTCTTTCTTTGCTTGGCAAAGTAAATTTGGCTTAAAATAAACAAAATTATAACCATGAAAAAAACCCCCAAAACAGCTTCATATATAATCTAGTTCTAAAAAAGCTCTCTAACCAAGAGAAGACTATAATGGTACCTGTAACTGGGAAAGTAAACTTCGTTGGTGTGAAAAAAAAAAAAAATCCAGTTTCTGCAACACAAACAAAAATAACAAGACTGATTTGAAGAAATTAATTCTTAGCAAGCCATATGAGCACTCCTTATTGTTGAAGAGTGTAACACTGCTAAAATCAGGATTTGCTATTAGTTTTCCATATCTTTTCCCATTAGTTTTCCATAAATTTGAATTTATTGAAGGTTTTGCATATTTAATATTTCTAAATGTAAGAGGGAGTTTGAATGCATTTTTTAAAAACTGAGCAGACTTCCAGAGAAGTTTTTTTAGTTTTTTGTTTGTTCCATTTTGTTTTGTTTTTAACTGAAAAGCAGTGGAAGGAATGATAGTTCAGGAATACCTACAACATAACAAAGTCATTAAGTAATAGACAGCATGAAAATTTCAAAATGAAGGCTTGTAACCATGGTTGTGCACTTGTGAGAACCAATAGCAATGACAGGCTTAAAGTACATATTATCACACCGTCTCACGCAATACCCCAAAAGCAAGCTAGATAGTCTGCTCAGAGGTGCAGGTAAGTGCAGTATTACTTGGGCAATTGTAATAGAAATTGAGTTTCTGAGAGAGAAAATAGTTGCTAAATGAAAGGAAAGATCAAGTGAAATTTCAAGGATATGTGTTGGCTTTGCTACTGTTAAGACTTTCATCTATGATTTTAATGCTAGAATGAGGGATTAATTCATTCGTTCATTCACATTTCTGTGACTGCAATTTGGGACGTTCTGACAATCACCTTCTGTACTTTTGTAAGCTGATTTTAAAAATGCATGGACTTATCCAGGAACCTAATGGAGAGAATCCTGGATCATCAAACAAAATCATGGAAACCAGATAATGAATGACACATTTGTAGAGGAGATTGGTATCAAGCTTTAAAAGCACAAAGGATATTTACATTAGAAGAAAAACTTATTAGTGGAACATTACTATATGAAAACTATATTCCTGTGGGTCTTTTGGGAACATATCAGACAAACACCAGTTAGGAATTTATTTAGTATATCTGGTGCTGCTCTAGGTATAAGGCTTCTGATGCTCCTTTATTATTATTTTTTAAACAGTGGAAGGTTTTTGAAACATTTTGATGATGGGTGACCTTAGGGGAGGAAACATTTATTTTATTTTTATGCTGTAAACATATTTACTTTTTTTTAGCAATAACCGGAATTGGACTCTGGAAAATTAATGGATTCACAAATCCATGTGTGTGACTAATGTGTGAAGGACTTGAACAAAAGCATGACTTCCATTGCAGTAGGGGTCCATCCTTGTAGCACCAGGGCCAAAAAGTTGGTGCACTCATCTCATGCAACGGTGCTATGGCTGTGACTTTAATTTTTATGGCCCTTCTGAAAACTGCAGTTGAGACATAGGACCTAACTAGGCATCAATCCTGCTGGGCTGACAGCCAAGCCTGGCATGTTTGTGCAAGACAAACAATGCAGCCAGGATGCCACAGCCAGCTAGACGGGATTAGAGTGCACATGAGCTCCTCTGTGTGTGTGTGTCAGCTCTCTCAGGACGACACATACTCTGCATGCATGTGAGCAGAACTCTCCTCAGTTGTTTGTTTTATGCTCAGTTTTCACAGTGACTACTTTGGTAGTCAAGGTGAAACAAGAATTACTATAAGGCATTCCATTCTCCTTTTCATAAAATATACTGTAAAATTGAGAGAAAACCGGTCAGCAACCTTCTTTGTTCTTCTCACTTTTTTTCCTCTCAATCCTTGTTACATCCTCAGCTTAATGGTTTGGAAAGTGATGAAACCACAGAATGTCAACACTCAGTCAAAATCAAAGAATAGAAAACTTACTGCATCCATTTGACCACACAGTTTAGATGACAGGGTCTGAGCAAATCTTGACCTCACTACTGTATTTTATGAATCTCTCTTTATGAGGCTGAGAATTTGCCCCTCTTAAGTGCAACCGCTTAAATATTTTATAAAGCAGTTTCAGTTGAGGACTAACACAGACTCTGTGTCACCTTAGAGCAACTGAATTAAAACTTCCTACTGCATATGCTGCAAATGCAAATAATTTTAAATAAAGAGAAGCTATATTACTGACAAAGGCATCAACCATAAGTATGGTCCCTGGCTGAAATAAACTCTTGTGAATCTATTGATATTTAAGGCTTTGGCATCTTTTAACTCCACCTGTCTAAAAATGCTTATCACTGCTCTATGGGTGCAAAAGGAATCATTCATGTCACAAGTTCAGGTTAAGTGGTCTTAAGAGATTCATAAGACTCCTTTCAGAAGGCAACAGTACCCGTAACTAATGACTTACTTTCTGTATGTGTGTATCTATATATGTCTATAAAGATCTGTGGACTTATCAGCCTGTGCACAGTACCCAGGATTTTGAAGTCTCTGCCCACACCTCTTCAAGCATTTAATTTTAGAATAGTGTTCTAAATATCACCTTATTCTGATTTTAAATGTACTATGAGCATCAAGAAAAATATGGTTAATAAAAAATGTACCATTATCCACTATCTTTATACACTCTTAAGATAAGGAGCAAGGTGTAACTCTGCAGAAATTCTCCACAGATTGAGAAGATTTTTTTTTCTTTTTAGAGCCATATACTATATTAATATATTTCAATTAAGAATTCATGACAGGTGACATTGAACCTCTTTGATGTCTATGATGGCCAGCATATCTTGACCCAATTTGCTTCCTATCCTTTAAGAAGATTTTTCTCTATTCACCAGTGAAACAAACCTTTGAGGTTTTTAGGTACATAACAAGTTTTAGTTTTGATTTCTCTGAGTGTGGCTGATGCATCAAATCATCATATTTCCTTTAAAATGTATAAAACCCTAAGTAAACATGGATATAAGGACACTACATAAATAATGACATTTTATTTCTACAGAGTATTAAACAAAGTGTTAAAATAAAAAAATATACTGATATTTAAAATACATGTGGAAGGCAATATTTGAATAGCATGAGTAGTTGAAAAACATAAAGACAACACAATCTAAATTTCACCTTTTCTCCTGTGCTTATTTTTCACAGTGGCTGCATGCACAGAAGCCACATGTGTGGCATCTGCACAGGGGATGGCACTGACTTGTCCCATGACACATGCAGGACAGAAGCACTGTCTGACTGGCACTATCTACACTTGGCCAGGATACTCACCCAGGGAATAAACAAAAAGAGTCTTGGAGGCAGAGGGGAGAAGTCCTCAGCTGGCTTCCAGGCCTGGGCAGATACCACGTAGTGCTGTCAAGCGCCCTCACAAAGCAGTGCTCTTCTTTTTCTTCCCAAATCCCTGCCATCCTTTATCCTGTCCCAGATGTCCTTTCACAACTGCCCAGTCCCACCTGATTCATGTTTGTAATACTCTCAATTAAAAAATCAGTAATTAAAATGAAGCCCTCTTTTCCCATATTACTCCCAGCCATTACACTGCTCCATCTGCCCATTCCCAGACTCCTTGTTTTTAAAAGACTCATTAGCATGTGATCTTGTCTTTGCCAGGATACCCCAGTGCCATCTGCTCCCTTCCTAGATGATCAGTCTCACCCAGATCGCTGTTTACTGCACTTAAAAATCTGACACATTTTCTAAGCACTGGTCTTGGAGGATGCTGTTGTGTTTCTCAGCCAAAGTCAGTGGCTATCAGTCTCTTGCCACATTGACCCTCATCCTTAGAAGGCCTGATGCATTCCCAGAACTGTGGGGTTTTTGGGGTAACAGCAGATCTGTGTCCCTCAGGCTATACAACCACATACTGTGCTATAATTTGTTTAAGGCATTTAGCTTTTCGTGCAATGACAAAAGATTAAAGTAACACCTCTCCAAACTCAGTGTTCTCTTTGTGGGAAAAGTGGTGTCCATCTTAATTCCTGTAGCATAAAAATACTAAGTTCATGTTGTATTGCTTCGAAGAGTTTTCAAAACAAGATTTTTTATGCATTTTACCTATTGGTCCTCATGGTTATTTTCATGCAAGCTTATAAATAGAAGAAGTAAGCAGCATAATGCTGAAAAATTCTTTTGAGAAAACAGGAATAATGTTTACGTCTGTTACTTGAGAAATGTATTATAGGAAAAACTGTTCTAGCATATTTCCAGACATTTGAGCACCAGTGATACTTCACTACAGGTCTTCACTATAGGCCTATTCCCTTGAGTGAAATGGGATCTGCTGTAGTTTTCCATGCCCACCTAGCTTCCCAGGAACGATCTGGGTCCTTTTTTCTAAGCAACTAAGTTTTACTTACATTTTTGGATAGATCATTGCTGGTTGTGACATCTGTCACTGCAGATGTGCTGGGCTGTTAAACCTAAAAATATGCTCATTCACTTTAGTGGAGGTTGCCCTTGATGGAATCTGAGTGTGAGGCAGGGGGAACTTGTTTCCTGTGATTTGTACATACACAGATTATTAATGGGTAAAAAATTTTCAGGAATTATGTAAACTGAAAAAGCAGATTTTAAACTTGATAATTGAGTGTCTTCAATGCAGCAATGTTTTGACAATA
This sequence comes from Dicaeum eximium, assembly GCA_013396995.1. Classification (NCBI taxonomy): domain Eukaryota; kingdom Metazoa; phylum Chordata; class Aves; order Passeriformes; family Dicaeidae; genus Dicaeum; species Dicaeum eximium. Next base: position 8,705 of record VWZP01006299.1, on the reverse strand, counting down.
TGCATAAAGTTGCTGATGGTATCTGCAAAGAGTTGCAACTGCTTTTAGCAGAAATGAAAGCTAAGACCTGAACTATGCCCCCATCCTCATTGCACAGTGCCTCTAATGTACTTTGAACACACCCATTTCATAAATAAGCAGATTACAGGCACATAAAATATAGGCACATATTACAAAAAAATATGTGATTCCAGGTTTTAAACTGAATATAAACTCAAGAGAAGTGGTTTCTGCACATAAGCAATGAGTACTAAAGGAAAAGACTGAGATGAAAATGTGAGTCTTAGGGATCACATATGTCTGGATACTGATATGTGAACTTGGCTCAAGAATTAACTTTGGTTCACTGGGGCTTTGTTTTATTCACTTTGCATTTAATACTGATCATGAGATATTTGCTACAGAACTGAGTTTTCTGGTTTCAGTTAATAACTTCCGGTACTTTGCATCCAAAGTAGAGATTTGATTATGGGCATGATGTGACCCAATTCAGCATCTTGTCATAACAATTTCTTTTTCTCAGTCATTATTCTCTGCCACAGCAGGTTTCACATCTGCAAATGGTCACTGTGCTGTATTTTCTGGTTTTCTGTTTTCTCCCCCCACTTTATTGGTAGCTTAGCTGAGTGGAAAGTTTATATAGGAAGCCTTGAGGTTCAACCCAAATCAATGGTCACTGTTTTCTGGTCATGTACACTGAGCTGTGCTGTGCTGCTGACTTGCACTTTTCTGCAGTATGATTGGATTTACTAGCGTGTTTCCATGAATGAGTTTGGACTTTACTTGTGAATTTCCTCCTCTAGACCAACTAGTCGTTGTCATCATCATCATCATCATCATCATCACATCACTATCTTCATCATTAAGATTTTTACCCCTATGAATTGAAGCAATTGCTATAGTCTTAGATTTGGCCACAGTAGCAGGTGTAAACTGAGTCACATTTATTCTTGATTGCTGCCATCTGCTGTGGTTTCTGGGGTGTTCTAGAAACTTCAAGTTGGCACTTGCATCCTAGCATGTCACGACCTGGAATTGTTACTGGACAGAAGGATGTGGTAGGCTGGAGTAAAAGCAAGGAAAGATGATGCAGGAATTGCTTGTATATGAAGAAGTTTCTCACAAGTGATAGCTCTGTGACTTGACCTGACTACTTCATATTTAGGTTAAATGCCACCTTGACTTAAATAAAAAATAAAATTATTAAGAATGTGAGTTCCCCTTTCCTGTCAGACAAATATTTTTATGAGTATTTTGCATAGTATTTTGCAATGGTGCATCCCTAGCACCATTTATAGGGAATGGTGCTGCTAACAACATATTTTGAAGAAACACAAATCTAAACAACAAAACAGCATGGTTAATTACAAACCCATCCTGTCATAATGTTTGACATATGTAATCAATGCTAAATACACACTATCAGAGCAAAGTAGTTCAATCAGGGTGGAAAAAAAAGAGGAAGTGATGGAAGTAATTTTAAAAAAAGTGAATTCTTTTCAAAAGGCAGTGAGCTAACATTCAGAGGATATGATGTACAATGAAAGAGAGGTAGTAAATGCATAAAATCCTCTTATTGCCAGTTCCCCTCTGTGGTGACTAACTGTACCATGATTTACTGTGCATCCTTGAACATGAATTCATCACCTTCCCGGTACTGTCATAGTCTTTCTTACTGTTTCAAAGCAAGGGAGGAATGTGATTCATTGGGATGCTGCTCAGTATTCCAAGGGAGTACATAAATACCTCCCTTAACCATAGAGGCAGTATTACCAAAATATATAAAAGCATCAATAACACAGATTTATTAAAAAAATGGAAAAATACGTTTGGGGAACAATAAGAGTTTGGCATATGTAGTTAATATTTGAAGAGCAAACCTCCAACATGTAAGTGTATGCAGGCAAAGGGTGTGTTAGTATACAGCATATTTTGTGATTAAATGTCCGGAATTCTTCAGAAGGGACTTTATATTGAATGGCAGATTTTGAAATCTTTTCAGGAAAAAAAAAAAAAGGTCACCTCTTCAAATAAAGTTTTAACATTTTTTTAATCTTCATGATATTTTCTAATTCTATATTAATCTGAATGTATATCAAATGTACTGAAAATCCCTGGGCTGAGGGGAATGGAGTCCTTATGTGCAGCCACAGGAGATACACAAGAGCCTGTTCCATGTTGCTTGTCACTGCTCCTTGGTTTCTGCCAGTCAGACTGTTTCTAGGAAGGATGGATAATTCAATTTCTACAGCCACCACACTCTGCAGGCAGCTATCCAGATGTGGTAATTGCCTCTGAGTATTCCACCAGATTCAGGTGGTTTTTCAGCAAAAAAACATTGTATATATGTGCCAAGCGGAACATTGCTGCCCAGAGCCATGAGCAGATTATACCCCTGAACATGACTATCCTAAATATAGAAAAAAGAAGGATGATTTCTTGTTTTCTGAAGCTGAGTCTCACAAACCCTGCAGCTGGGCTGCAGATAAGGGTTAGCTCAGAGTTAAAGGTTATGTATTCAAAAGCAGCACCTTCTCTCCTCAATTTGTGTTGATCTTGGTGACCAAAAGCAGGGGAGATAGAGCTGCTTTTGCATGGGGTTTTTTTGTGGTTTTTCAGTGAAAATCCATAACATCAAGCACAAGGATCCCCTGGAGTAGCTACCTACCTGTCTGCCTGCTCATCCTCATTTATAGGAAACTAATTTGTCTGACAGTACTCTTAAAGAATTAAAAATATTTTTTTCAGAGAATGTTCAGAGTGTTGAGAATGAGAATATACAAATATTGAAATGGATGTGAATTTATAGAATATATATTCCCATTCCTTAGCCTGAAAGTACGACTGCATAAAAAGGCAGTCCAAAAATGTATTTGGGAATGGTAGGGTCAGTACAAGCTTAAGTGAGGAGAGAAAAACTCCAAAGAGTTAGGAGGAAGATGGTTGGAGCCTACATATGGCTTTATGTTCTGCTCATTTTCTTGAAAAATGAGGATATTTTATCCTTCATAGCCACACTTTTCTGCACTACCTGGTTCTATACCTGTGTAAGGCTTGTGTTCCAATGCAGTTATGTGTACATTAGTGACAGACTAATCTTGAATAAGAGATCTGCAGTTTCTGAGAAAGTTGGATACAAATGCACATTATTAAAATTTGACACTTCAGTGACTTCTGCACTATGTGGAATGAACAGAGGAAGATACTGTATAAATTAAACAATAGCAGTCTGGCAATTCTTATCTACAATCAAAATCTAAGGATAATAACATGACTGGAGGAGAGATCTGAATATGTGTGCATAATATGATTTGCTCATAAAGCAAGAAAATAATTAATTACATGCTGAGACACTATGTATGGTGTCTTTTCCTTCAGATTTTTCAGATGCATCTGATATTTACCTACTCTGCTTTCCAAATAACAGACTGTCACTAATTTAGTGTATGAGCCCTTTCTTAAGTGAAGCAATAAATGTATACCAGACTGTGAAGTGCTTTAGTGGCTCTCTTCTGACACCAATCACAGATACTAAGGCACTGTAAACATGCCTTTGTGCGAATTATTTCTCTCCACTTTTAAAATTTCAGGCACTGGAGGCACTACATGTATGCAAGAGCACAGGTCAGCCGAGTGGCACTGTGCAGACTCACTCCTGTGTCACTGCTGCCCTGTGTGGTCTCTGAGGTGATGAATACAATCAAGTGTCTGTAGCTGAGTCACTTGCTGCTTGTTGCCATCATTGTTCACACAGCAGCTGTGAATCAAAACATTTTCACCTCGATTTTAAAGAGGGAGATTGAAGCAATTATATTGTTCCAAATCTGCTCAATTATCAAATTATCAGCTAAACTACACTTGGTTATGTACCCTCAACCTGGCATATGTATTCATAATTCATTATTTGGGAAAGTTGACTCCTGAGTGCCTCCTTGACAGGCCACATCGGTACCACGATTTTTTAGCTGTCATTCTCCAGGCTGCTGTAGATTGGTCTGAGTTTGTTCATACTGGCTATGATGAGTAAAAAAAAATGGCACAGAGCTAAACCTCAAGAGACCTGACCTCACAGCATTTTCCATTGCTACAACAATGTTGGGTAGCAACACTGGATGTGATGATAACAAAGGCAGTAAAAGCTCAAGTAAGAATCAAAAATTTAGCTAAATCAGCAATTTAGTTGAACTAGAGTGAGTCTAGCCTTAAATGCTCATCCAAAAAAGACAAGATGTCTAAAGCTCTTTGTATCCCAGATCTTATCACAAACCTGACCACAAGCACAGTCCTTGAACTAAGAGAGAAAATGACTCATTGGGGAAAGTGATATTCTGAATTTCTTCAAGGACTTGGCAACAGTCATGTCAAAACTCATTGATTTTCAATATGACACATGGTGTTCTCAGTGCACACAGCATAGAAATACAGAAAGATGCTATTTTATTTACACATACTTAGGTTTTTCAGCCTCAGTCAAGCACTAGTTAAAAGCAAACAGACAACATGAAAATTTCAGGGCATTGGCTTTCCAAGGAAGAACAGAGGTGAAATCTAACACTAGTTTGGCCAGCTGACTGTCTAAGAGTGTCACTTAGGACAAAAAAAAAAAAGTAGCAAAACACTCCTAGAAATTATCTGCCCCTGCTTTTGCCTCATATGTGGTGGAAAAGAAACACAGAGATGAAAGGATGTTTCTTTTATTATTTATTTTAAAGTAGAAGGACTTTGTCATCAGATGCCCTGTGCAGTCTTTGTGTTAACCTTTGTCTTCCCTGGCTGGAAATTGCTTATAATCATATGGAGGAAAAGTCAGTTTTCCCGTTTTCCTATTTTAATAAAGAATCTGTGTAGAACTTCCCCACAGAGACGCAGTAATCAGAAGTATTACAAAAACACTGAAACAAAAACGCTTGCTTAGGAAACCACAGCATTTGAAGAATCATAATCAGGTTCACATCCATTAAATAGAAGTTTCTTATTAATTTGACCAATTTGAACCTGACAATGACTCTTTGTCTGTTGTGGTGAGGTGTTCTTTTTCAGAGTCAAGAAGTCATTATCTGATGATGTGTGAAATCATGGCTCCCTCTGCCCTCCCATGCCAGCTGCAATGCATTTCATTAGAAGCAATAGTACAGAGATAAAGTTTCCAGTATGCATAAAGGGTCCAAAAGCAGCAGGTTTCCTGGAAAACCAGAAAACTTAAAGCCCTGCCTGAGATAAATTGTTTTTCATGGGTTTTTTTTGGTCCAGCATGAAGCAGGTAGAAACACAAACACACAAAAAAAGGTGTAAAACTACTTTGTTTCCAACCTAAATTTATAATTTTAAGAAGTCTGGAGGGGTTCAAAGGATCACCAGAAAGTTAAGATTTTTATTTCAATGGCAGCTTGTACATTTTTTAAAATCATCCAGAAGAATGCTGCCTCTGTAATGCAGACTAGCTGCTGAAAGGGTAGCTCTGTAGATATCTGAGGCTTTCCATTCCCAATGACAATACCATTCAGGAACTTTGTGCCAAGCTAAATTTTTAATTACCTGAAAAAAGAACCTCAGTGCTATAGCATCCTTTTCATTTGCATACCAGATTTATATATTGGCTATGATTTTTGTATTAACACCTCCAAATCACTTTTCAAGTGATCAAAATATCTGATTTTCTTTTCAAATGTACAAAATTTGAAAAACTCTGGGATATTATGAAGCCTTCCTGCCACCTGTGAGAGCTGTGGGTCGACAGGCTGCAGAAACAAAAAGAAGTAGGATTTTTCTTTCCTAACAGGGTGCACATCAGGCATGCACAGTGAACCTGCTTGTGATATGCCAGTGAGAAACCAAGCTTCAGGAAAAACAGGTAATAGCACCTGTAAAGGGGTGCTGTTGACTTAGAAAATAAGACTGCAGTCCAGCAAGCAGTGGGACTGATTACTCTGCTGCACAAGATGGAGCTACATGTTTGCACAGTATTAGAATTGTGCTTATTGTGTTTGCTTAACGAGGGTCCAAATGCTATTGTTAGAGTGAAATTTTAGCACAAATGAGAAATCAGTAATTCTTAAAATAGGTTTGAAACAAGCATTACTCCATTTTCTAATCCTGACATTTATTGTATCATAATATTCACAGGGATAAGGTAAGTTTGTAGGTCTTCTCATTGTCTTCATGGCTGTCTTCTAGAATTAGGTCTTTCCTTTTCAGATTTGTGGAAATTGAGCATCCAGTATTTCAAGTCAGCATGTGCTTCTTGCCTCCATCAGGCAGCTAGCCCAGTGCCCTGAACCTTCCTGCCAATGAAAACATACAGCTTGTGAAATTATCTATAAAAATCTCATTGTTCTGTCCTGCAAATGACAAAAACCCACAGAACACTTTTTGGAAACAACAACCGAGTAAGGCAAAGTGATTTGGCATCAAACAACAGCAGGAACCACTGCCCAGAAATTGTACTGCATGGGTTCACCGCACTGAGACTCAAGCTGTGGAGCTTGAATGGTAGAAATATTAAGCTTATATCTGTATGGAGCAGAGTGGCCTATTCATGGCAAGGAATTCTCTCCCATAGCTTTGAAGAAAGATCACAGGTAAAATGTCCTAGGCAAAGGTTTTCCCATATGAGCAGAATTTGGCCTTCTATGGGAAATTAGAGGGATATACTTTGCAATGCTGCTGTCTGAAGATTTCCAGGGAAATTAAAAGGAAAAGACCTACAGATAGCTTCATTCCTAATATCTACCATTTTTCTGTTGAGCACTGTGAAGAGTTTCCACTTTAAGGAAAATGATTGTAAAACATAGGCTCTTTATAGTTGTTTTTTTTTTCAGTTTTGCCTGAGAACTCCTTAGGTCTGGTTAAACTCTACTCTTTGGAAGTGATTTTTTTTAATATTCTGTCCAATAAATTGCATTTTTCTGATTTTTTGGGTTTGCTTTTGAGTTGTCTTCTAGATTGTGCAAGTCCTGATGGAAGGAATTTCTCTAAGCTTTGTCCATCGCTGGACACTATGGCTTTTCCCCATACGCTGTGTCACTTGGACACATGCTTATACTTCCCATGTCTGTGGTCTCATAGACTTTCTTGAATCAGTCACAAAATTCTTGGGATTTAATTCATATTGAAAAAAGCATGTGTTCTGGCTATGCATAAGTTTTAACATGCTGGCATCATCAATCAAGAGACCCACATTGCCCTGTGGTGTTGCAGCTGAAAAATAATGATATATAGCTTTGAATGCTACATTTGTGAGGGATTTGGAGATGTAAGATTACATCCTCAAACATGTAGGAAAAGTTAACTTAATAAAAAAACTGCTGAGTATGAATGGGGGTTTTTGTTTAGCTGCTTCCTGGTCTATGCAGTAGGCGAAGTAAGACCCAACTTAAACATCCATTTACTGTTCCCAAAAGCTTTCTTGAACCTGCTGAAGCTTTTAGCTCTAATCAAGGCTTCCTGGGAAGTTTTAGCCTACTCCTATCTTTTTGTTGGCTTAAACACTTTCCAAATGCCTTTATAGAGTTAAAATCTCTTAATATGATCAGTGCTGAAAAGGCCCTATCATGCTACTCAAAAAAACATAATTAGTTCTAAATATAGACTCAAATATAAAAAAGGGCTTTTGACAACTTAATAACTAGTAATTCATGTGGCTCAGATAGAGTAGAAAGTAGAAGAGATAAAATCAATGGACAGCACATGTATCTTCAACTACACACTTAGAAAATGAAAGGCTGAAGTTGATAAAGTTAATATCATCATTTGCCACGGATAGTGTGAGCAATTTTGTGGCTCTTTTCTGGCTTTATTTTTTTAACATCATTACGAAGTATTTGAGTTATCTGTGCAAAAATTGTAGCTCTCAGTGAGTTTTGAACTTTTCTAATGAGTGTTTGAAGTTTCCATTACCAAAATGAAGTAGAGTGATTTCATCCCACTTCTAGAGATATGGGTTGTTACCACATCACTGCACTGCCCTATTCATACATTACCCTGCCTCACTCACAAGCCAGTAATTCTTACACCCATATTGGCCTTTTCTTCACATATGGTTTAAACCATAAGGGTATTTAAATAAAACCAGTGCTACCTCATGGAATTAAGCTTCCCTATGAGTCTTATGTAATGCTATGTATACTGGAAATGGGAAAATACCTGGTAGCAGATCATGCCTTTTTTTGTGGTGTTGGACTCAGCCTTTTAGCACAGTTCAGCTTTCAGACTTCTACAGCCACGAAAATGAGAGGCATCCCAGAGTTCTGAGGGAATTTTTTAATGCAGTTTCCAAGCCATTCTACATGATACTCAAAAAGCCACATCAGCCAGGGGAAGTCCCAGGTGACTGGAAAAAGGGAGATATTGTCTCATCTTTAAAAAGGGTAGCAAGGAGGACCCTGGGAACTACCCACTCATCAGCCTCACATATGTGCCCAGGAACCAGGAAGTTCATGAAACAGAGCCCTTTGGAGGGTATGCCAAGGCACATGGAGGACAGGGAGGTGATCCAAGACATCCAGCACATATTCACCAAGGTCAAGTCCTGCCTGACCAACCCAGCGGCCTTCTATGATGGAGTGGCTCCATCAGAGGAGAAGGGAAGGAAAAAGAAGAGAAGGAAGAGGTCATTGACATAGACATAGACAAAAGGATGGACTGCATACTCAGTAAATATATAGATGTCACCACTGACACACATGAAGGATGAGATGCCATCCAGA
>VWZP01006297.1:587209-599769 GCA_013396995.1 Dicaeum eximium | reverse complement strand
TTTCTTTTCTTTTCTTTTCTTTTCTTTTCTTTTCTTTTCTTTTCTTTTCCCTTCTTTTCCCTTCTTTTCCCTTCTTTTCCCTCCTTTTTTTCCCCTTCTTTCCCTCTTTCCTTCTTTCTTTCTTTCTCTCCTTCTCTCCTTCTCTCTCTCACTCTCTCCTTTTCTCTCTTTTTCTCCCTTTCTCTCTTTTCCTTCCTTCCTTACTCATTTCCATTTCTGTCACACATAAAATTGAATCATTTGGGTTAAACAGAAATAATCTCTGCCTTTTTTAAAGTGATGCTATGTGGCAGATTCAGATGAATGAAATTACCACAAAACCCAGTCTTTGTGCAGACACAAAATGGGAAGGACCACAATGGAAACCATTTGAAAAAAAACAAACATGCAGCTTATTTGTAAATTTGAGGTAGAAGCTGCATTTTAACAGAGTGATAAACTTCCACAATTAAACACTTCACGTTTGAGAAGTCTGAAAGCACAGGCAATGCACAGATTAAAGTTTGTCTCTGGTTATAAAGCAGAGTGCAGTGAGTTTAAAGAGGAGTTGAGTTTTTAACAGGAGTTTTATTTGTGCTGGACCAGCTTTTCCACCACAAAGGCCATCAAAATTCACAGAGTATGGCCAAGCACCCCTTTAGAGATCCCTGTGCCTCGACCAGAATGTTCCAGCACTGGGGAATGTAGGTCTGGGGGTCTGTGGATGGACGGTGATGGGACAAACCCAGATGAGAGATCTCTGTAAGTCCTAACCTAATTTTAGGAGCAAGCAGTTTATTGCTTGGGGTGTGGGTAAAAGGGCCCTGCTGAGAGCTGCCAGGCACAGCTCAGAGCAGCACTGAAAAGAGAGAGTAAAGCAAGAGAGTGAGAGGAATGGTGGTGGACAGAATTAGCACTGAGAGATAAAAGAAACAATGGGAAGGATTCCACTGATTGATGAATGGGAAAAGATATTTGCCTTTACAAACAAACTGTAGGTTTTGCTGATAAATAAAATTGGCTGTTGGAAGATGAAAGGAACGATGGGGAAAAACTCTAAAAATTCCATGAGAATTTAAAAATTAAAAAGTGGGGTTATACATTAGAGGGGATCAGGTGTTCTGGGCAGTCTGTGCCTCTCAAGTGCCTCAGCCAGTGGGGAAAGAGAGAAGGGAAAAGTGGCCAGGAAATTGGGATAAAAAGGAGGAAACTGAGATAAAAAGGAGGCTGCATCCTCCAAAAATTTGAGAGACCCCAGGGGAATGCCCCATGGCCTCTCCCTTTATTGGAATAAAGTAAAAGGGACTCCTCTGTCTCCTTTTTGGACATAAACCTCTGATGTTTGTGGATTACTTTTCCTGACAAGAGCAAGAGAGTAAGAGAATAAGAGAGCTAAGTTCTTGTTACAATGCATTAAATCTTCTTCTATACTGAATATTCTAATTTACACTGACCAATCCAGTACAAGATACAAATCCTATAGCATTTATATACAGCCTATAAAAATCACTACATTACCATACTGAGTTACATTTTAAATCCTAAAGACTACCCTTTGGACCCCTCCTACCAAGCAGGTAAGGTCTGCTCTGACCCTCGGGCTCTTGATGGGGACAGCATTGCTGCATCAAGAGGAGACAACCTCCTGCTGCCCATCCTATTGTTTTCTAGTTGAAGCTTGGCATCTGAGACATCGAAACTTGCCTTCAATTCCACCTCACTCACAGGCTTCACATTCCCAAAGTCCAAACAGTCACAATTATAAAGCTTTTTTATTTCATCTTCACGGGTGGGTGCAGCAGGATTCACTGCTGGGAGCTGCAGCTTTGGCAATGCCTCCTGAGACCCGAGCCTGCTTTGCTGTCTGGGGAAGCTGTGGATTTTCCTTTATTACAAACATTTAAGCTCACCCTGGGTGAGTCTCGTGCCTGCTCTGAGCCTGATCGTGGCCTCAACTCCTGACTGCTCTTCTGTGGCTTGTGTGATGTCAAAGAGAGCTGAAACAGACAGCAAAAAAANAAAAAACCAAACAAAACAAAACAAAACAAAAACCCAAAAAAACCCCACCCAAAAAACCCCACAAAAACCCACAAACCCGCCCCCCCCCAAAAAAAAAAGGAAGGATAGAGGTGTGAGAAAGGCTCATGTGCCCTCTGTGCAGCTGAACTGAGACCCTCACAGGCTTCAGCCCATCTGCCTCTCCATCCCTCAGTGTTGCCCCCTGCTCCTTCCATCCCAGTGTCACAGAGGATTGGGGTCTCCCTCTTCTGCTCCTTGTCATCACCTCAAGATCCTTTAGGTGCTCTCCTTCCCCTTCAAGAAGACCTTGCCTGTGCTATTCCAGCTTTAATAACCAATTATTCTCCCCTTGTAGCAGTAACTGATACTTACCATGTGCTAATGAGCTGTTTCACTGCAGGCTTAAGCAGATATTTCCATCCTGTGTGTACCCCATGTGGACATTTCTATGCATATTACTTTGACAAATGGGCAATTAAAAAAACCCCACTACCCTAATACCAGTGTAGCTGTCTCTTTTCCTTCCCTGTCTGCTCAGTATTCCCTCAAATATGTTGGGTTTTTTTGGAGAACTTGTGTGTTTTCAACCACTTTCAGGCCTCACCACTGCATGAGAACCTTAAATTGAGCCAAAATACAGGATGGATTCACAGACCTGAGACCACATGAAGCAGTTCACAAGTGTCTGTACTCTGAGATGGTTGGACCTTCTGGGTAGCACAAAATCAGCCCTGGAAGTATCACAAACCTGTCCCCTGTCCTGGTTATTATAGGCTATGATGACAAACTGGAAAGCAGACAAAGAGCTGGGCTTTAAGTCCTGCTTAAACGCCAAGGTAAATAACAATTCAAAAAAGATTTTGCAAGCCTGAGTGGGACTGCTCAAGGTCAGGCTGCTGTCAGACATTTCATTGTGACAATCCACTGCAAAAGGACAGATTTTTATCAAGCTGCCCCCTCTTCCCACCACGACATGAAGGAGAGGGTGGGGACATCACTGTGTCTCTGCTCATATTTTCTGAGGTCCTCCAGAATTACCCTCGTGCTCCACCCAGGGTCAGTGGCACTTCCAGACACCAGAATTGGACCTGTATGAAGGAAGTTGGCATGATCTATAATTTCTTCCAGCATTTATTGCTACCTTGACCCAGAATACCGAGCCCAGGGAGAAGCAGGACTGGCGAAGGAGGTACAGCAGGAATTCCCAAATTCTTTCCTGTGCACTCCTCAAACCCCCAGAGCACCCCAGACCCGGCTGGGGACGGGAACCACCACCAGACCGGGCCGGTCAATTTTATTTGAAGAGACAAGGATGCTTTACAGACACCGAGGGACACATTTGCCAGCACTGGGTGGGGTTTTAGGGGGACTCAAGCAGCCAAATCCACAGGGGCTGCGGTGAAAATGTCCCCCTGAGGGCCCAGTTCACAGCAGCAGAAAAAACACAAGGCGTTTTTCACCCCCAGGGCTTTTGCTCCCCGTGATCCGTGAAGAGAGCAAAACACACTTTGTGGCTCATTAAACCCTTTCAGAGCACAGCAGAGAGGAGAGCAGCTGGGTAAGGGTTGGTGCTCCCCTGTCCCTGCGTGAGCATCCAGGGCAGCATGCTGTGGGGAGCATTCCGCATTCAAATATTGCTCTGAGAGGTTTTTTTTTTCTTTTTCCCCCGTAAAAAAGACACTTTAATTATCTTGAAACCCTGGTGGTTTTAAAGCACTTGCACCTTTCTCTGGAGAAATGTGTTTAATGAGCCTTTTAACCTCATGTGTGACTGTTCCAGGGATTGGCAAATCTAGCATTTTCTTGCCTTCTTTCCTCAATCTGATCATCGTTTGGTGGGCTGTGTAAAAGTCTCAATCCTGATTTCTACTGACACAGAAAAACCTCAATTAAGCATGAAGTTTCCTTATAAAACATGTGTCTCCTTCTCTTTTCTGGATATTTATTGCCCTGAACATATTTATTATCCTGAGGGGAGTACAAATCCTAAACTAGCACATGAGGCCAACCAAAGAGGTAGACAAGGTCTCCAAAATAAAGAAGAAGAAGAAAAAAAAAAATTATGACTTTTCCCCTGGTTTCCAGTTGCTGCTATTTCTGCTTATTACAGCTGGAAGCAGAAGTTCAACATTCAAGCAAGGAGTTAACATTTACTTTTTCTTCATGTCAGACCTTTCATATGGAAGAGCATCTGTCTGTTTGCTGTTCTATGCCAATTCTCATTGGGATAACTTAATATCAGGTAATTCTGGAGTGTAATAGCTGCGTTTAGCTCATGTAAAAAGAAAGCAGAGAATTGGGTTTAAAAGTTCACTCTGAAACGAAGTACTAGCCAGTGTAGTATTCTTGGTTATCTCTGCCTATTGTGCATTGTCACTAGTGAAAAAACATGTTATTTGGGCTGTTCTCCATAGGTTTAGGGGGTGGGGTGAGTGATCTGAGTTTTCTAAACAGCTGGGATTTATAAAACTGTTGTAAGCCATTCTTTTTCTTTGGGAACCTGCTGGTAAGAGGGTATACACTGGGACATAGAGCTCAGGTTTGGAACAAGTCCATGAGGAGATTAAAAAAAAAAAAAAAAAAAACCAGAAAAGAAAAAGGCATTTCCATCTGTATCTGCCTGGTCCTGGTCCAGATTTTAATGAATAGCCATCCACATAAAATCCCCATTGCCAGAGCTGGAAAGGCACAGTGGAATTGTCTCCTGGTGCCTCTGCTTCCAGTGCTGAGCCACTGTGGGGATGTCCCAGACTGATGGGCAGGGGTCAGAGCAGAGCTGTGCCTCGGGACAGGCACCAGCAGCACCTGCCAACACCTGGATGGGGAGGAGATTCCTGTTTAATAAAGGAAACCCTTGAACCTTGGAGTCTTGACTTAAAGGTTGGGAGATTCACTCTTTTATTTATTCACGCATTCAGTCAGATGGAGGGGTTTTTTTGGTGAAAAACAACGTCAAATGGGTTCTTTTATGACTTTTCTTCTCTGGCCTGGGCAGGATATGTGACTGGCAGCACAGTCAGAACCAGAGGCAGCAAAACCACCTTGCTCTCATCACTTCTCTGCTTTATTTTATTTTTTTTTTCCCAGTGGCTGTGGCACAATTAATGCTGCCCTTCCCAGCTTTTTGTCGCTTTGTTTTGTCTCCTTGTGTCAGGCTGTCAAACCCCAGGAGATGAAACCCACAGGAGTGGCAGGGCTGGCTGGGAGCTGGGGCTCTGCCAGGGTGGTTTGTGGCTGTTGCTGGGGTGGGAGGGTCTGTGGGTGACACTGGCTGTGTCACACGTCCCTTCCCACGCGTGTGGCCTGGGGTCGGTGGCACAGCTCCAGCCCTGGAGCATTCAGATGACTCAGAGNGGCTCTTGTGCTGCCCAAGGTGGATCCATGGAGGAAATGCTTTGAATAAATCCCTGCTTTATTCTTTCACTCCATCTAGTTCTGTTCCAGGGCAGCCTGCACAGGGCATCAGGAGGACACAGCTCAGGCCTGGGCTGCTCCTCAAAGCAGGTCTGCTCTGAAAGCTGCCTGGGAAAACCTGCCTCCTGCAAAGCAGCCAAAAACCCCCAGTCTTTGCCCAAATTCGAGGGGATTGGCTGTGTCTCATCAGCTCATGCCCTGCAGGAACCATCCCCACATCTGCATTTTATCCCTTGGGGACACAGCTCTGCTGCTCCCTGCACACCTGGCCTTTACCAGAGTGGCTGTAGGTGTGTTTTGATGGCAGCCCTGATGTGTAGTTTGTGCTATAAACCAGAGATTTGTCTGCAGTCAAAATACCCCAAGATCTCAAGAAACCACAGTAAATAAAAAGGGAAGGAAAACATCAGTTTTTAATTAAGAGATGCTATTGTTGTTTGGGGTTTTTTTTTCCACTGAGAGAAAAAAAAAGAAATAAATCCCCTATTCATTTATATTTATCTTGTTATGTATTTTGTTTGTGATTCCTGCTTTAGCTTTCAAGTCAAAACTTTGAATTCATTTTGAGCTTTTTCTCAGTAACCACTCCATTTAACAAGAAAGAGAGAATTGTCACTCTCTTTTGTGAAACAGGAACAATTTGCTTAAAACTAACCTTTTCTGCATGATAGTTTTTGTATTCACCACCTCCTGTTCCTTTAGGTGCTCATTGTCAGCTGTATGCATGGAGCTGGAGATGTCTCCATGTGTGCTGGAAGTTCCCTGCAGGCATTGAGATGAAGAAACACTCCAAAAGAGAGTAAAGCAAATTCCTGCATGGAAGTAGGAGGCAGAAATTAAGGAAAATAAGCTTCAGAGCGAGAGAATAATGCCTTTCTCTTTTTCTGAGGGTCAGAACAGCACATCTCTCAGGCAGCTGCAGGCATTTGTGAGTGGAAATTTTGTGGGTTTCATTATCCTGTTTTTCTAAAGCTGCAGGGGACACTTAGAACTGTTCTGAGTGTCCATCCTCGGATCAGCAAAGCTGGAATATCTTTAGACCATCAAGGTTTTGTGACATGGGCTTGTTTTTGTCTGATTTCTTGCTGCCCTGTGTCCTGCAGGCAGGCTGGGGTGAGGTTTTAGTTGCTGCAGGACTTACCCCATTGCCCCCTCCCAGTCACAGGACACCGTGGGCTGTGACAGCTCTGTGACATCCCCTCTGGTGGCACTGACACAATTCTGCTGTGATTTTGGTTACAAAAATGCCTCATCACTCATCTTGGCTGGGCAGCTGGTCCCCAGAGTGTCTTGATCTACCTGCCCTCCTCATGCAACTTGTAACTTTGCTGTGCAGCTTTTACCTCTGGCATGAGATATTGAAAATATTTTGGCATTTTCTGTATCCAGACAGTATTTCCTCAGTTTCAGCCATTGGAATCACGAGCTCTGTTATAGGTCTACATAAATAATCATCTTAAGCAATTTGTCAGTGGCTACAGGGCTGTTCTAATGGGATCTGTGACTCTGAGTACGATACAAAAATATATGTTTGGCATCATATTTTCTGCACAGCATGTACAGCTCTTCCTTGGTGTCAGGTTTTTATGTCTCCTTAGACAGCAGCAAAGTCTCTGTGCTCAGTCACAGCACATTGGCTCTTTTCAGAGTGGGTCACCTTCTGAGTCAGCTCCAACATCCATATGCTGGTCTTGTCTTTCCTGGGGTTCAACCTCTGCTGATAAGAAACTATTAAATGTGCCACTTCAAAGGACTGAGAAATACTTTTTGAGTGTTTCTGGCAGTCTGCTTTGGTCTTACAAGTTCTTTGTTGACAAAAGAGCCACTCTTGCTCTTTTACAACTTGTAGTATCTATCATTTAAATTTTTCCCCACTCTGATTCAACCCTTAGCAAATCTGCTGTCTCATTTCCAGTTCAGGAGTCTGCCCCCTTTCATAACTATCTAGCCTAGGGACTAGAATTTGGTTTATGTGGTTTATGTTATGCTCTCATTATTATATTGTTGTCTTAATTCGTATCTTGGGGTAGAATGACTTGAGCTTCTGGAAACTCATGTTTTCACAAGCCAAATTATTTGCTACATTACAATTACTGTGTGCTGTGCAGAGATGAGACAATGCAACATCAGGGGCTTTGTTTCTTCATCCCAATAGAGGGTGAAGATGGATGGATGGATGGATGGATGGATGGATGGATGGATGGATGGATGGATGGATGGATGGACGGATGGATGGATGGATGGATGGGGAAACAGCAGCTACTTTTTGAAGGTTAAACAATTTTATTATCTAATTTTACATCAGTGCCGTTTGTGAGTGGTAATGAAGGTGAATCCTTGGCAGAGCTTTGCTGCAGTCTTGGGCAGGGATCAGGGAAAACAAAGGCAATAGTTTCAGACATGTGAGTGTGCAGAGTGGGGCTGCAGCAGTGTCCTGGTGATCCTGGCTTACAACACAGATTGCCAGCTGGAATCTGAGGGGACAAACTGGAGGAGAGGTGATGTGCAGGGAACAGTCAGGGCCCTCACCTGGGACAGGTCAGCCCTGTCCTACCTGACCTTCAACAGCAAAAAATGTGCAAACTGGTTCAGAGATCCAGAGTCCCTCGTGCCCCATGTTCCTCATGTGCTGTGCTCCACTTCTTTTTCAAACCAATGTTAATGGTGTCTGTACTTCATCCTTTATCACAACAGGAAGGGCATATTTCCAGTTTTGCAGGGAATAGCGTTTGCTGTGGGCCAGCACTGGGTGAGAAGAGTGGTAATATATGTATTTACTGCCCTGCTGGCCATGTGGGAGTGGTGTGCAGGTAGGAATTCCTCTGAAAACACAGGTACAGGAGGAGGCTTGGACCTGTCTGTAGCCTGTGAGCACAACCTACTGCACGTGGCACAGGGGACACAGGAGCCTGGAATTCGTACTGCTGTGCTAATATAGCTCAGGAGTTCTCTCCCAAAACTCAAAGTAACAGTGAGAACAATTGCTGATCTGCTTCTGGGGGCATTGCAAGGTCTGGGGCAAACCCTCCTGAAACAGGTGTTTGAATTATAAGTGCATGAAAAGCTTTACTACTGTTTTTTCTCTCCTTTTGGTAGTACCTCTCCCTCCTTTTGTCTCCCTCCTTTCCTGAGATGGTATCATCATTTTAATTTATTTTTTAGTAAATTTAAGTATTATTAAATAAGAAATAATTGCTTTATTGTCCTGAGTGTGATAACAGCACGCTCATCACTGCCACACAATTGCAGCCCAGGACTACTGGAGTGTAGAGAGGAAGCTACAGGATGAGGTAATTTTCAATTTGAGAACAGTCAAATACAATATGTTTTGAATTCTTTCCCTGGCAGAGATGAACTCTTCAAATGAGAAAGCATCTAAAGGTTTTTCAGTTTAAGCTGATGTTCAGAAACCAGAGACAGCTGAAGGCTCTGGCTATTAGCATGGCAAAGAGATGACAGAAGGATGAAATGATACGAGAAAGGATTGATCAGAGAGGGGCTGTGACAGGAGATGGCTGCATCCCTGTTGCCATTGTTTTCCCTTGGTGCTTCAGCTACTCTACTGGTACTGAGAGTTTAAAGACACAGGAAACTCCTATTTATAATGTTTCATCAGCAGATTTCTGCTTTTCACTTACTTGAGCCACAGTTTTAATCAGGTTAAATAAAGGGCGGGGGTGGGTGGGTGGTAATTGCTTCTGTTAATTGGAATCCACTTTGGGTCAGCTGTAGGGCTCTGTGTCCCTTAATCTGTGGCTTGAGATGGGTCTGCTTAGAACATTCCCTTCTACTGAGTTCCCTTAAAAAAGGCTTTCAAGAATAAAACGTGGGGATTTGTTTGAATTTAAAAAGAAAAAGAAATGGCACAATGCGTCTTTTTAAGCAGCGTAAGCTCGGAGCAGCTGGGGAAGAGACTGTAGGAATAAAAAGGTTTGTAAACAAGGCTGCCATCAGCCACTCAGCCTTCTTGTGAGCCTGGCTCTGGGCTGGCTGAAGAAGGACCCCAAAAATTATGGAGAGTTAGCTGAGTAACGTAATCACACCTATGTGGCTACATAACGTTCTCGTTTAATTGCTTAAAATGGCGGCTTATACACATTTCGACATTTTTTACATTTTCATGCATTCCCTCGTTGGTGTACAACATAGAAAAAGCGTGGCTAAACATTGTTTACTTTGTAGTTAAGGTGGTTAAGGCATTCGGTCCTACTTCTACATCTATTATTACACAGGCGATTTACTTTGTTCTTTTGCACACCTTAAAATAATTTCAGAGACGCCACAGGCTTCGGCCTTTACTTAGGCCTTACCTAGGCCCAGGCTGGGTTGTCCAACTTGCTTAGGGGCAGATAATGCCCCTGCTCCCTAAGAAATTCTGCTACAGCCAGCTCCATGACTGCAGCTTTGCTCCGATCCCTGGGACATCCCTGCCCCCCGTCCTGCCCTGATCCTGCCCTCCACTCCTGCCCCCTCCGAGCTGCTCTGTTGGGGTTTTTTTGGTCCCAACAAGGGTTGGGAACCGAACCCCCTGGGCCCTTTGNCTACAGAAAATGGAGCTGAAGAGGGACAAGAAGGAAGAAGGGACAACACCCAAAATCCTCCATCTTTTCTCCTACTCACTCTCATATTAAAATCCTAAATCCCTAAATTCTTCACTCTGTGATACACTACTACTACTACTACATATCACTGCCTGTGTGCTCTAACTCATCCCAAAGTTTTGGCAATTTTTCCCAGGGACAAAGGTTAAAAGCAGTGTTCTGCTGAGGGTCAGAGTTTCTTAAAACAGGCAGAGAGACATTCTCTGTGCCCTGGATTCCAGCACTGTGCCTCTCTCATTTGGCAGCCTGGGGAAGCCTGGAGGACCCCCATGGAAGCAGCCACCTCCCCCTGACTGTGGGGCACATCACAGACCGGGCGCAGGTGCCACATCCATGGCGGGTGTCGTGGCTGGAGAGGGACTCACGAGCCCTCTGTGAACACTTCTCCATGGGTCTAAGGTTTCAGGCCACCCCGCTCAGGTTTGCCTCGTGTTTTCAAAGCTGTTTTGTTTTTAGATCTCTGTTGTCCTCCAGCTGTGCTTGTGAGAGGATCCCCAAGCCAACGCCTGATACTCGAACTGCTGCTGTAGGGTGGGGAGCAGAACGTGGCACCCCACCCAACAACCCTTCCCACACCAGAGGCCATCCCCTCCTGCCAGATGTGCCAGCCTTCCTGAAGCACCACAAAGGAGAGGTTTTTACTTGAAATCCCAGTAAAGAATGAGATGTCCCATCTTTGGTGGACCAAAGGATGTGGTTGAACACTGTGCTCAGCTCCTGGGCATCTCCCTGTGCTGCCGTAGCCACAGGCTGTGGCTGTGGCCCTTCTCAGGAATCCTTCAAGTGCTCTTTCTTACAAGAAGCTGAGAGGTCAAACATCAAGGATTTTTTATTATTTTCCCCCCTCAGGCACAATAGATCTGGGGCAGTTTAATACTGCAGCTCCTGTGCAAAGTTACACGAGTTATTTGATAACCATATGTGGTTAATGCCTCAGGTTTATCTACCATGTGAAAGATGAAACTTTCAATAATGTATGTCCTTTCCTACAAGTAGATTGTATCGTTCAAAGCAAATTCCAAGAAAAAAAAATTACACTCCTGTTACCTCTCCTTACAGCACCAACATTTTCTTGGCTCCCTCTCCTGAATAATGTAAATCTCCAAACCCACTTACTTTGACTACCTAAGAACCACAAGGCAACATGAGCAAATGCCAGATGTAGAAACATAAAGGCTTAAAAATTAATCCTACCAAGAAGGATGATTCTTTCTCCTCACAAGCTCTGTAATTCATAACAGATAATCACACAGACTGGCATCCAAGAAGTCTCTCAGAGTGGTGTGGACACTGAGGTATCACAAGGATCTTAAGTTGTTTTAAAGAACTCCACAGAGCTATTTTTCAATATCTGTTTGGCTTGCATAACTGGTTGGAAAATTTATCTGCTATTTTTGCAATGGTCCTGTCATTGTTATCTTCAGTGATATTCTATCCCCATGGGGAGCTAAATAAAACATTTCATAATTTAGATGATTTACCTTAATCAGTGATAGGATTTCTGCTTTTCACTGTGCACTAGTTTTAGTATGAAACAGCACCTCTGTGTATCTTAAATTATTTATTTGCAGGCAACCACATCCAATGCTGGGAGTTCTAGGTTTAATTTTCTTCTTAAACTTCTGTGCCAGGGACCTTCCAAGTCCTTCTTGGAAGTGATTTCCTTGTGCCTGCAGCACAGCATAAAAAATTGTTTAATAAATGTGATTTTTTTTTCCTGTCTTAGAAAGGATGTTCTTTGAGAACACAGGGGAAAAGGTGAATATCAGTAAAATTGCAAAGTTGACAACAAGTAGATGGTGAATCTGTCAGAAAAACAAGCAGCATTCTCCTCACCCATGCATGGTATTAGAATACCTATCACTATAGCCATTTTTTTTTGCTACCATCCTTAGAGAATACTGCTATATGTACACACTAACCTTAGAATTGAAAAATGAAATGAAATAAATGAAAATGAAATTTAAAAAGAGGAAACAACTATTGAAGTTGGGCCTTTTTTTGAGGCTTGATAGACCTTCCAGGGTTATCAACGAAGACCCTTGAAAAACCAAGCAAGAAGTGATTCAGCACAGACTCTTCCAAAAACAGGAGCTCAAATCCAGAGGGTCACCAGCCCGGGAACCTCCCATGAGTTGCCTGAGAGTCTGGACACCCTACAGATGCTGATCCTGAAGGTTTTGTCCCAGTTTTCTGGGAGCACCATGCCTCTGCTTAGCATGTTCTTCCTTACCCGTTCCTCCAATTCCTAAAAATTCCATTTCCTAAATGGAAGTTCAGGAAATTTCCAAGAGTTTCTGTAACGGAGATGGTTGCAGTGCCTTGAATGGAACTCCCCCTTTAATTAATGGAGGGACAAAACACTGAGTGACCCCAAAAAGTCACTTCCCTTCCACTCCATCCTCCAGGGAGCTCCCTGTTCCCAGGCTCCCCAGGAGAGTCATGGCACCAGGGTTGTTGGAATTCAAGGATGTCGGGTTTTTTTTTTCTTTTTGGTCCTGACAAGAGTGGGAACCCAACCCCCTGGGCCCTTTGGAGGGGGTTCCC
>VWZP01006297.1:550117-569914 GCA_013396995.1 Dicaeum eximium | reverse complement strand
GGAAGGAAGGAAGGAAGGAAGGAAGGAAGGAAGGAAGGCAATAAAATAATACAAATCTGGCACACATTTGTTGTTGTTAATGGCAGTTTTGCTGAAGCTATTGTTTACCTTTGAAATGGAAATAGTTAAACAAACTGCAGATGGTTCAGTCCCTACATCCTCACTCCGTTCCAACTGCCCCTCAGAGAATTGCAAATGAAGCAACTGTTTACACAGGATTTTTCCTCCTGCAAAGCAGCAGCCCTGGCACAGTCCTGACAGCCTTTCCCAATCCTGCCTCACACAGGATTCCTCCAAGAGCAGTTCTGGGTGAGCTGGGGGCCTGTGACTGGAAAAGGACAGATTTACCAGGCTGTGGGGCTGCCTCTCATTCACATTGCCCTCTTGAGCCCTTTGTGACCAGAAACCCAACTTTGTGCACATTTATCTGTGAGATCCTCCTTCTTTGTTGGGTAACCTGGTGGCATAGTTAAATCCTGTGGTGGGTCTCCTTTAGTAGACTGATTCAGGAAGAGAAATGTCATTGAATAAACTCTACAAATGTTCCTCACCTTGGAGGGGACAAAGAAATCATGCCTTGGATTTCACTCAGGTCTTAGATGAGAAAATATTCAGTGAACATTGTGGAGGAGAACCTCAGAAATAGGACATTTAGTCATCCTGCAGCAGTGTCAGCAAGGCCCTGGAGGGTGGGTTAAATGTCAGCCAGCAGTGTGTGTGTGCAGGCACATGGATCCAGTTTTCCTGCCCTCGGTGGTATTACAGGATTATTCCCAGAGACAGCTGCTGGGGAGAGGCTGGAAAGGATTGGTTCCTCCCCTCTGATACCTCTGCAACCCACCAACACAATGTGTTCCACAAGCAAGGTATTTTCTAGGAGGAGAAAGCCAGGAAAGCTCCCAGATGGAGTTCTTCATTGACTTACAGTTTATCTTTACAGCAGTTCAACATAATGGACTCTTTTTTGAGTAGTAATTTCTTAACAAATTCTAATAAAAGCTTTAGCTTCACTATGTAGCTGTAGATCTTTCAGGTAAGATGAAATGCAGCCTTTTTTTATGGGGACTGTGCTCTGAAATTTATTCCCATTAGTGTGTGTGAGAGCAACCTCTAGCTTTGGTTTGCATCCAACAGCTTGTGAAGATACAGCTGCTTT
This sequence comes from Dicaeum eximium, assembly GCA_013396995.1. NCBI lineage: Eukaryota > Metazoa > Chordata > Aves > Passeriformes > Dicaeidae > Dicaeum > Dicaeum eximium. The sequence goes on along the minus strand of VWZP01006297.1, from coordinate 568,758 downwards.
TGGTCACTTTTATGAGTGAAAATCTAAATAATGTTTTACATCTATTAGACTAAATAGAAAAGAAATTTGGAAGCAGTTCAGTGATGCCAAAAAATAGAAGGACATCTGCAGGAATGTAAATTATATGCAGAGATGCTGTGCTTGTAAGAGTAAGTGAGAGCAGCTGTTAAAGGACTGGGAAACTGGTGCTGGGCTTGATGTGAAGACTTAGTCCAGGTTTCCCTAGGTGTGACTGAACCACATCTGAGTGGTGGTGACACAGAGCTCTCTGGTCCCACTGGAGGGTTCTGGTAGCACCATCAGGTTTGTTCCTGGCAGGGCTTTGGGGCTCAGGGACAGCACTCTGCAAAAATGGCTGTCCCCTCCTGGGACTCCAGCTGCTGTCCTTGAACCCACCTCAGAACCAGGCAAGGAGAAAATGCCTTCTCCTGATCCATGTAGGAGCCTTGAGCACTCCCGTGTCTTTGGGATCTGCAGTCCCCAGGGACCATGCTGCCAGCATCACCCAGATTTCCTGGTGGGAGCAGTGGGAAAGAAAGGGCTTCAGCCCAGGGGCGAGAGCTCCTTGTGCTGGCTGTGCCCACTGGCTGCTGGTGCTGCACAAGCAGGCTGCAGTGTGCTTTGGCCTCTTCTCCTCCTTATCCCTTATCTCCTCGTCCCTTATCTCCTCGTCCCTTATCTCCTGCTCCTTATCTCCTGCTCCTTATCCCCGGGACATGCAGAGGAGCTGGAGGTGGTCCTGGGTGTGGCAGGAGCTCATGGCAGAGTCTTGCTCGTGTCAGGTAGACCCTTGAGTTTCCATGCTGAAAGTGAGAACAGGACTCATTACAGTACCCTCTCAGAAAGACAACAAATGTGAAATATACTAGTCTAAAACCTTCCTCTGTCTAGCTCCTCTGTGACAACCAGAGCCTTTTCTGGGAGGTGCTATGTGATTTTAACTGACTTACCCAGTTTTTAGCCTCTTATAGATTTATTTGGGAGGGAGGGGAATGTGTACGCTCACTTATTATATAACAGTTCATTGGATTAAACCTTTTTTATTTTAATGGACAAAAAAAAATCCTGTTTGAAGACTGTAAGTCAAACACAAGTGCTGCTTCAGCCAAAAGTCTGTCTTGACTGCCTTGCCTATGGCAAACTATGAAGAATAAAGTACTTTACAAGGAACTGAGACTTCCCACAGGATGGTATAAGAAGAGCCCTGTTTTTCAGTCTCATTGTTGCATGTTTGCTCTTCCTTCCACTTTTGCTGCTGCGTAATTGTCTTGACTACACTGTTAGGGGGGGGACCTGAAGAACTGTGGCTGTGGCAGAAAGGGTCAGAACGTCCATCTCTGACTGAAATGATCACTCAATTAATTTAATTGCTTAGGACACTTTTATTGCTGGTGCTGATTAACCATCCATACTTGGGAGGGAATGTGCAGAGAGCTCACTACTCATTTAATTGAACATTACCACATCAGTTGAACCAGTTCTAGCACTGCAGCAGCCCCATGCCCCCTGCATAAAGGAATGCCAGATCTAAGGATCTATTTCCTCCTTTTTAGGCACATGTGCTATTCCCAGTAACCCAATTATACGGCTTTCTTCACACTTTATCCATAAAATACTACTAACACATCAAAACCAAGTGAATCCTTACATCCTGCCGTTTTATAGCTCATAAAGCCAACTTCACCCATTTTACCCTAAGGAGTGTGCAGCCAAAACAGGACAAAGCCAGTGGAAAAAAAGAAATGTGTGTGTGTGTGTGTGTGTGGCTGGCTCTGTATATGAATTATGACTATTCAAAGGGAAGAAAAAGAAAACTGAATGATTGCCAAAAGCCAAGTGTGTAAAGGGACAGCTGGAGTTTTATGCTGGAGTTTACAATGCATTACTGTTCAATAAAAAAAAGAAGTCCTTTACGACAGCAGCTCATGCATTGCATGAGACATAAGCTACCTCTGAATACAGAGCACCTTCCTCAAAGGAAATGCCACTCCATTCTGAATTCTCTTTTAGAGGAACAGTAGGTGACCTAGCTGGAGATGTGTGGAAAAGATCTGATTCCAATCTTTATAATGGTTTGGATGTGGACCTACCCACTGCACCCATCCTTCCCTTCCCACCACACTGCTTGTGCCTCAGCACTCAGCCTTTCTCCCCTTTCAAGGGTAACAGGCTTTAAAATCCAGGCCAAAGTCCTCAAGTTTGGCAAGAGGAAAGAGCTGGTTGGGTGCTCACAATGAGAGAGGAGAGAGAAAGGAAGAAAAGATGGGAGGAAAGCTGAATCTTTGTCCACGAGGAAAGTTGGCAATGGTTGTGTCCAAATAGTCTGAGAGCTTTGAATTTTCAGGGAAAGTTTCCTCCCTAAGCAGCTTTTCTCTGTAAAGGCCCATCAAGCTCTGGAGCTTATAAGTTATTCTCCCCTTGTGATATTAAAAGTATTCATTACTTTCTTGTATTATTCATGATACTTAATTTTCTTCCAACTGTTTCACGAGTCCTTGAGCAATGTGATTATAAGTAAGGCTCAGCTTTGGTTCTTGCAAAAAGTACTAAATGCTAGTGAAACTCTGAACATGTGGGCTCTGAATTAAGGAATGGAAAATCCCCAGGATGATAAATGTCATCAAAATATCATGGACAAACCAAGAAGCAAAATGCAGCAATTTCTTGAAACCAGCCAGACAGGTGAGACTCTCTGAGGCTGGAAAAGACCCCTGAGACCAAATTTATTGTGTTTTGTTGGGTGTTTTGTTTTTGACTTTTGGAGTTCTGTTATTTTATTTTTTTTTTTAAGGAAGAACACAGTAGTGCTAACTAAAAGAAAAGAAGTCGAATTAAAATGGGGAATAGAAGGAAAAGAAGTAGCCAAAAGAGTAAATAAAATACTTGCACGTGCTACTGAGATTTTTTAGAGTGGCCCAGTATAGCATGACACTAAAAATGAAACAAATATATAATTTTGGAAGGAAAGAAAAAAACCAACTTAATAATGGTGTAAACGAGGCAGTTTGGTAAGGGAGTCTATCAGGCACAAAAGAAATTAAGTAGCAGAAAAACAGGGAAACCAAAAAGAATTATAAGTAAGGGAGGCTAGCTGGAAACCTCCATCAAAAAGAAAGAGAAAAGGAACCAGAAAGGTCTTGAGGAAGAGCTTCTAAAGGCAAAAATATTAATAACCTCTTTTTATAAACACATATATCTTCCCAACTGTCTGCATGGCCAGTGGAAGATGAAAGGATAATGGAAGTGCTTGGGGAAGATAAGAACTGACAGAAAGCTGAATTAATTGCTTGTATCAGTGCTCACAGAGGAAATGCTCAGGGAGTTTCTTGCAGGGGATGAGTCACAGCAGCTTCCTTCAGCTGTGGTGCTGTCTGTCTTGAATGGTTCTAAATCCACTCTGCTTCAAGATGTGACAGTTCTGTTCTCCTGCTCCTCCCTCACTGACCCTGGTCCTGCCATCCCACTCCCTCCCTAGTGCCAGGATTAGATTCCTTGCAGCCAGATCAAGAAACTAATCCCATCAGTTATCAGACATAGATTTTAAAACAAAACAAACGAATATTTCTATTTTTTCTTTCCCTGCCGTGCACACTTCAGTAGTCCTATGGGGTATTATGCGTAACTGAAGGACAAGAAATTTCCAAAGGCACTTGGTAAATTTGTATAAATGTCCATCCAGGGAGAACAGAATTTCCCATCAAGGAAAAACCAGGTCAGTGAGCCTCTCTGTGGTGGGCTGGTACAAGGGAGATGTCCTGCTCCAGTTTTGTGCCCTTCCCAAACTTTTCCTGGTGGACTCTGTCTCTGTCAGCAGGCTGAATTCCCTTCTGGACTGAGGACAGGCTGCTATATTCTTTATGGCAGCATAAGGAAATCAGCAGTGGCCAAAGGGAACTTCTCTTTAAATGTTATGGGTTCACACCAGTCTCAGGATAGCTGGAGATGTGGCACTTTCTCTGGTAACACGTACTTGGACGTGTCCTGCACACAAAGCAAATATGGTGTTGATTACAGCTGATTCCTCCAACATAAATTGTTAACAATAGCATGTTTTGATAGCATTTTCAGGGAGTGAGGAAGAAAGAAGCAAGTCTTTCTTTATTAATCCACTGTCCGCTTCCAGTGTAAAGAGAAATCAAAAAAACATGTGTCTTTTACTCTGTGCAAGGAGACAGAAGGGTATCACTGCTCTCTCACAGGGGCCACCATTAGCAAAACCTGTCCCTTTCCCCCTGCAAAATAAATCTTTTGATCACACTGAGACTAAACAAAGATTTCTCTGTTTAGTTTTGGAAGCACTGAGCATCAAGACACTAACACTAGGGGATAATCTATTGAAGAACCTTTCTTTGTGTTAAAGTCCAGACTTTGTAGAAGACTTTGTCAACAAACCTTATGAAAATATTGATATGTTACTGTAGTTTTCTCGTGGCAGAAAAGCATTTGCAAATGTTGATGGCTGCCTAATTGTCTTTAAAGCAAAGGAGTAAGAAAAGAGCATTTAGAGCATTTTTGTTTTTATCAGCAGCTCACTCACAGTTAAAGACTTCACACTTCTGAATCTCTTGTTCTTGGTTACTCAATGCTGCAAATCATCACAGGGCACAAACACCCCAAGAGTGAGTAGGGCTTTTTTCATGACTCACAGCTTCCACAACCAATGAAGATTTACTGTTAAGCTAAAAAATTAAGCCTACCACACGCTTCCAGGCCTGAGGCTGCAGAAAGTATCAGCTGCAACCACCAGGCTAAATAGTGGCATAGAAAGGGGAACACAATTGATTTCTACTACTGGATCTCTGCAAGAGACCGAGACTTATTAGAGGGCAGAAGAATGAAAGCAGATGGGAGATTTAAACTGTGCCAAGTGATTTAAAGATGCATGGATAACCCTTTTATTGCATGGCATGATTGATGATGAACCAGAAAATAATGCTGGCCACACTGGTAAGAATTAATTTGGAAGCCCAATTAGAGATGAACTGTTACTTGGTTCCAGGCTGTGGAAGAAAATCCAGCCATTTGTCCAGGGATATCTGAAGTTTTGGGATTGTTATCCAGAGAAGGAAATACGGTTATGCCTGGCTTTATTGTGTTGTGTTTTAGTGTGCCTGCCTCTCATTTGGTCTCACATGTTTACTTTTCTTCCTTTTAAATGTAAACTGCACCACCTGCCTCGGCCTGGGAGTCAGCATGCAAGGCTCGGAAAAAGCGCCAACACGCAATGAAACTTTAATACTCAACCATTTTATGAATGTTATCTGGCTGGGCTGTAACCTAGATGGACAGGATAGCAGTGTGTTGGTGCTCTGTGCTCGTGGTATTGTCAGCAGCTGTGACAAATATATTTTATTTCCCTTGGAGCCTGCACCAACCATCCAGGAGCTTCCAGCAGGGCAGGCATTGGAGTCTTTCACTCTTATCTGCACTGAGGCCTGAGGGCGAGGAATTTACTGCATGTGAATGTGTTGGCTTGTTGTGATTAAACATGCAGCAGAAAATACAAAATCAGCACCTACGCAGCCACAGGGAAATGGCAACTGTGTTTCCACCATGAGTGGTACAATTTGCTGAAGGCCTTCCTCGGCCATGTGTGCGCCTGTTGCGGCTGACAATCGAGTGCAACGCTCATGCACTCGCTAAAAACGTTGCCAAGGCTGGTTTTGGTTCACAGCCTGTGCTTGTGTCGAGGACCTAGTGCTCTGTGGAGAGTGTTCCCTCCCTTTGCTACGTCAGAGTGTTGAGCTGGGCTTTCTGAGCTCCCATGAAACCGTGGTTAAGTCTGTCATCCAGTGAATCTGACACCGATGTCTTCAGAGGTTGCTCCAAGCGTTTTGGTCTGAGCTTTTCTTCTGGTTTGCCTCTGAATACTCATAACTGTTTACCACAGCAAGTGGGTGATGTCTAAGGACACATTTTTGGATACCAAGCCCTCATGAGCAGGGCCAGGAAAGTGCTCTCAAGTTTTTGTGAGGCATCAGCTACGCAGGGATCATCTCCTTCACCTCTTACAATGAATGGTTTGGGTTTGTACTTGTGATGCTGTTGATCTCCCTCAGGATGCTTGCAGCTCAGGCTGCCTTAGTTCATGATTCAGTCTCAAATTTGTTCCAAATGTCTGACAGCCAAGCAGTGGTGATGTTTAATTTGTTACTGTGGTTGTTCAAGGGCTGTGGCTGGAGCGGCCAACCTGCGCATACGCCTCTGCAATGTTTCCCAGACCAAACCTCCCCATGGAAAAAACCAATGGGATTCCTGCCATCCCCAGAGGCAGGCTCACAAATCACCCTTGGAAGTGAGCTAAGGGTTTTGGAGAGGCATGTGGTCCCTGACAGTCAGCAAAACAAACACGTGGAGAGGCAGAGGACAGCAGCATGGGGGAAATCCTCTGAGCACCCATCTGGGCAAACCATAATTGCTGTTCCTCCACTTACCTCAATCCTGCAGATTTGCATCCAGGCATTCAGGTCTCCCTCTTCAATCCCTCATCCTGAGCTCTGCTCTGGGTTGGTGCCACTGGTAGCAGACAGACACAGGTTCTTTTGTGTCGTTCTAAGGTCAGCACTTCACATCTACATGGGATAGTACAAAGGAAAATAAAAATTTAGGAAGGCAAAGGACAAGACAGATAAATATTTTGCTGTGCCAGCTGCTCTAAAGATGGCACACTGCTGACACAGGGTCCTAAATGCAAGTCTGGGGCACCATCTGGGCAGCCTGCTATGAGCAGCTTCTTGATTCTTCTAATGGAAGGGACCTGATCTAAAAGAAGACATGACTCTTTGATAGATCCTACTTCTGTGGAAGTGTTTTGGAGTAGGAACCACCATCTCTGCCTGCCTTGAGGCTACTTAAATCTGTGCTTCTCTGCCTGGTGGCTGGGACTTGTACAAGATCAGTGCTTCCCTCACTTCCCTTTCATCTCCCCTGAGCTCTTGGATGGATGAATCAGAGCCAACTGAGCCAAGCCTGCTTCACCACTCAATAGAGACCAAGGTTCTCATGAAAGCTCACCATTGCTTTCTGTCAGGCTGTTTAAGGGCAGACTGATAAACTGGGATTTGCTTCCTTCTTTTTCCTTATTTTTCTTCCTTTCCCAGACAGCCTGCCAAACAAGGGCTTGGAATTGATCAATAGGATGTTTAGTTGCAGGGGAGTTAATATACTTTACGGCCAGGATGAAGACATTTGAACTCATAAATAGTGACACTGCCCTATAAATTCTAAAAACCCTAAAGATGCTTAGGGGCTCTGTAACCAGTGTTAAATAAAGAGGTACATTTTTGGACGTCTCCAGGTGGATACATCTAACAGCAGTAGAGGTTCATTGTGAGGTGCCTTCTCCTTCCACAAAGTTTGTTTTTAGAGCAGTACAATGAGGCACATGCACTGAAAAAAACTTGGGAGGCTTCGTATAATACAAGTGCCTTTATCAGAAATCTTGTAAACTGTCTCTGTTTACCAAAAACATTTCCTGGCATGAAACAACTGTGTATTTTGTTTCCACAGAACCAGAACTGGAAAACACTCTTCTCTCCAAGCTGCTTTTGCTCTTCAGAGCATTTTCCTGCAAACTAAACCTCCTTGTCCCTTCCCTGCTTAAGGACACCAGTGAGGGGTGAGAAACAGGAAGAAAAGTGGGAGACATATAATTTTCCTTATAGGGAAACCAGTGTTTAAATACTGGCAAATACTTAAACCAACATTGAATGGCTTAATATTTACCCACTATTATCTATAAATTTGGTTTATTTGAGAACAGAATTGAGAACAGAATTGAGAACAGCTGCTGAGTGCCCCACCCCAGGTGAGTGTCCTGGCTGCTCCAGGCATTGCCTGTGCTAAGGTTTCTCTTTTCCATTGTGCTTTTTGCTGCACAAAAGTCAGAGTTTTCTTCTCATCCCCACTTTATTCATCTCCTCTTGGTCATCATTACCCTTTCCCTGAGCCTGGGTCATATTCAGTCCTGGACAGTGACAATTTCTTAGCCCCCTTCTTGCCCACATAGATGAAAGTAGTTTCATTTACCACTTCAGCATTTGAGAATGCCGAGCCTGATGTTAGATGGTCAGTGGACACCTATGAAAACTCTTTATCTCCTTTCATTTAATTGATCTTGTGAATATTTCACTCATATCTGCGCTGGGGGGACAGAATCCACTGGATCTACGGGTAACTTTCTAATTAAGACTCGCAGAAATTCACTAAACCTATTTTTTCTGTCAAGACACCTAAGCCTATACAATGGCACTCGCCACATTTGCATTCCACCTTAACTTCCACACTGAATTTCAAACCCAAATGAGCAAGTTTGCTCTAACATTACTGCAATATTGTTTTTTGGTTCAGGCAGGAGGCACCAGGCGCTGCTGCTGCTGCTGCTGCCTTTGGAGGAGGTTCAGGCCATTGCATTCGTCACGCTGCTCACATGAACTCGCTGCCACACACAAACACAACAGAGCAGATGATGAAAAGCATTCACAGTTGCTGAAGAAGCTTGTTACGTACCAGGACCAGCATGAACCTGAAAGTGGATATGGAGATTTATTTATTCTTCTTTCATTTCTTGGATGGCAGGGGGGAAGGTATTTCTTTCTTTTTCTCTTTTTTGTTTTTTCCTTTTTCTTTTTTTTTTTTTTTCAAAGCTGTAAACAAAACAAGATATTCCTGTCCACCTTAGCAAATGGACGGATGTTTCCCTCGCTGTAAAAATAAGCAGCAGTCAGTGGCTGAATGTGTGGCCGTAATTAGATATATCTACATAACACATGTGTTTTCAGACAAAAGAAGAGAGAACAAAGGCCTGGTACAAATCACAAGTTCTCAGAACTTCCTTCTGCTTTCTGCCACCAGCACCTCATGCTTACATGGCGCTCCCCTTGCCAGGAGACCACCATTTCTCCACTGTGACATGCCAAAATCTAAACAATGACTATGTTCTCGTGTGCTGTGCCCGATTTCTGTCATGGAAAAAACTCTGTCATTGTTTCCTTGCCTCTTCCCTTCTGGCACCTCTTTTGGGGCAGATTGTGGGCAATCTGAGCGTGTGTTCCCTGGTGCTGCTGCCACAGGACAGAAACCCTCTGTGTCAAGTCTCACATCAGATCAGAATCCAAAGGCTGTTCTGCCAGCTCTGTAGGGAAAGACATGGGCACAGAGGAGGGAAGAAACTGGGTTTTTTCCTGTGATTTTTCATCATGCAAGGAGGGTTTCATTACATGCATGCACAAGGTAGGGTCTCCTTTGATGTTTTTCATGGTGTTGATCTCCATGAGCTTCATTGTCCCAAAATTAAGTATCAAATGCAAACTAAATTAATTGAGGTATCCAGTATTGTTGGAGAATGTCAGGCTTTTAAGGGAGTGTTTAAACCTATGCATCATAAAATGGAACATATTATCCATCTTTCCCTCTGGTTATTGAGGGACTTCTGACTATTGAGTCTAGGTAAGTAGTTTAGACTAGAAACTGAACTTTTAAGTAGCAAAAAATTGGGCTAAAAAGGTCTCTAGCCCAAGGCCCTGGTAATTGTGTTGCTTGGATCTTTATCAGACTGGATGATTTTGTTGTCTGGGANTCTAACACCTACTTTGTTTTTACTTTTCTACCAATAATCTCTACTAATCTATTCATGTAACTTCCACACTGCTGCTTTCTCTCACCAATAACTTTGTGCCACCAGTGCTACAGAAAATGGAGCTGAAGAGGGACAAGAAGGAAGAAGGGACAACACCCAAAATCCTCCATCTTGTGTCCTATTCACTCTCATATTAAAATCCTAAAACCCTGAATTCTTCACTCTGTGATACACTACCACTATTACATACAACTATCTAATTCACACCTGTGCTCCAACCCATCCCAAAGCCTTGGCAATTTTTCCCAGGGACAAAGGTTAAAAGCAGTGTTCTATTGAGGGTCAGAGTTTTTTAAAACAGGCAGATAGACATTCTCTGTGCCCTGGATTCCAACACTGGGACACAAAAATTAAGTCTGAAATATTTGGGTTAATATATGTGGTGCAAATGCAAGACAGCTTGCCTTAAGATTATTAGTCTATAACCAGGTAGAAAAGAAAATGGACTTACGGCATTCCAAGCATCATTTACAACATCCAGGAAAAATTCCCAAAATTTTTTTTTTTTCACCTGTGAGGGTTGATATTGCAGAAGAAACCAGGAAAAAAGCAAACTGAGCACCAGTCTTTGCAAATGGGCAAAAGTTATTTATTATTTTATATCCAGGATAGAGCTGCCCCATGTTCTTCTGGGAAAATCTGGCAATTGCACTTCCTCATCTTACTGAAACATTGCCTCAGCGCTTGCAGGGCCAAGAGCTCCAGTCCCAGTCGTGTGCTGTGCCCAGGGAGAGATGCAAACTCCTCCTGGTTTCCACAGACAGGTTCCAGAGCACCCTGTGGAGCCTCTCCCTGGACAGGTGAGGTGTTTGTCCCACCACACCAGCTGGCTGTGACCACCAGTGCTTCCAGACCTTGCTCTCCAGCTGGAAGGCCAAAAACTCATCTCAGCCCAGCATGTAATGCAATTTTTTTGGGGGCTTTGTTCATCCTTTAATTGTCTTATTTTATCTAAATGCAGTGCCATTAATTTCTGAGACTCCCTCAGGTCCTTTGGTCCATCCACAAAAGAACAAAAACCCTTCTTTGAATCCCAGAATGCACATGTCTATCCCCCATGCTGTCCTCATAACACTTCTGCTGTAGGCAATATTCTTTCCCATAAGAAATAATATTGTATGACATTTAATCAGCCTGGATACCTAATTACATTTATTGATCTAATTAATTGTTATTGTCTTTGGAATATTGACTTCATCCAAGGTCACATTTAGATTTTTTTCCTAGCTGTTCCCTATTCCTTTCTTACAGTGTGTGGCAACTTTCTATATTTCATAATTTTCAATGTTCCTGAGGTACTTCGTGTTCAGAAGATTCTATCAGCATATTTTATTTACCAGAGAAACAGATTATTAAGGAGCCTGAGCAGCTAATTTATTGCCTGGGGGGAAGTTTTGACAAGAGAAACTGAGCCTGAAGAAAGGGGAGAGGGGTTATTCATCTCCCAGGTGTGTTTTGTGCAAGGAAAGCTTTGACAAAAACACTCCTCAGAGGGTTCCTGTCTCCAGTAGTGATAAACTGTATTTTCTAATTGAGAAGCTTTATGTTTAGTACCATGGGGAGAAAGAACTCTCTTTTGGCAATAGTGATTATGTCTAGAAAATTAATATTCCTGGTGGGTGTGGTCAGAAAGTAGCTCTCAAAATGTTCTTAGCAGTACTTTCAGAATAGTTGATTTGCCTTCTGGTACTTCTCTTAAAGAGGTTTGCTGAGACCCAAGTGAGGGGAAAAAAAATCCAATTTTGTTCTTGTTGCGCTCCAAATTACAATTTGCACAAATGTGGAAGAGTCACAAGCTTCCAGTTACCTCTTGTAACTGTGAAATTCTAGTGCCAGAGACAGCTTGGTGATGCAGAAAATATCTCAACTGCTCAGGAAAAGAGGCAAAGGGAAAAAAAAACCCACCAACCACTTGCAAAAAGATGTTTTGTTAATGAGACAAACAGGAGGGGAAAATGCTCTTCATCTTATCAATCTGGCAACTTAGTCTAACAATTTGAATATAAATAATATTAATAATTTCCATATGTAAGTCAATAATATGATAATAGATGTCATGTTTTCTTTGTGAGGCATGAAGTGCAGACTTCCTGTATAAAAATGAACTGTGCAGAGTCTTCCTTTGCATTTTTCCAGGTTTTGGGGGATTTTCTAAAGAAGAGAAGAGAAGCTGTAAACGACAGACCCCTCAACAAAACACCAGAGATTTTTGGCCTTTGCTTTCCTTTTTCAGCTAATACTGAGGTCTTCAACAATACATTTTCAGGAATTTAAGCTGTTGAATTTCCAGCCTTAGGATTGTGGGTGTATTTTGGGTTCTATGGATTTTGTTGTGGTCTGATACTGCCACCTTCTTTTTCCACAATTTCAGGTATTTGCTGTGTTGCCACCCTTATGACTGTGGCTAAAAATACATTTCTGATGCTGTCTGTGGGTCCCTGAGCCAGCTGCTCTTCTTGATGGATTGAATAATGGGAAATCCCCCACTCCTTACTGTTTCAAAGCAAGAATATGACTAAATATCATCGAAATAACATAAGTAGCATCTTTCTGCATGTTTTGCAAGATTTGTAGGCTTTAATAATGAAAACTATTTTCTTTCTGATCAGTGCTGGCTAATTGAAGCCTGTGAGTTTTTCAATATATTTAATTTATATATATGTGTATGTGTATATATATATATATATATGACATTTCCCATAGCCTATGTTTGGATCATCAAATAAGCAACATATTTTGAAGTGGGATTAATTGCCCCTTTCCCTCTGTGATCTCAGGAAAGATCACATCCCATGAAATGCCATTTTGAGGCTAACATGGTAGTCTGAAAAAAGACCTGGAGAAAAACACAGTGGGTGCAAGTCCTGTGTTTTGTACAGAGAATAGGAGAGAGGAAAGACTTTGATGAGTGAAAACATTCAAAAACCTTGTAAGCAACGTGAAATTGTGTTAATGAGATATATAGCTGTGGTTCTGAGGACTTTGTTGAGAAGGTTGGATTTTTGTGTGTTTTTTTACCCACCTTTCTGGCGAGCCCCTCAAGGAAGAATTCTGTCAGTGCCTGGGCAGCTTTTTACGTGGCTGGGAAGGCACTTTGGCCAAAGTTTCCCTGAACATGAAGGCAAAACTGGGGAAGAATAAGGGAAAATTAATTTCTTGCTCTAGCCCTACATTGTGTCAGACATGATTGCTGAGCATCCCACAGCTTGAGCCCACTCAATAATGAGTACAACTCTCAAAAAGAGAAAAATTACATTTGATGGGTTTTTTTTCCTTTGAAACAGTAAGATACCAAAAGATATTATTTTCTATATTTATTATTATTATCTATCTATATTATTGTCAGGGGATAACTATTGCCACACCAGGTTGAAGGTATTAAATACTTCCTGTTCTTCCTGCTACCTCTGTGACCACATCCAAATACCCAGGAAAATTTATCAGGCTGGAGGCATTTTGCTGTCAGTTTCACATCCTAAAAAACGAGTTGAGAGCAGACTGAATCCAGCTGCTTTCTGGGTACTTTGCTATGTAGTCTGATGGTGGCAGAACAGTTGCAGATGCGCAGTGTAATTATATCTGTATGCTCCTAATTATTCTACCAGCTGCCATTACTTTAGATTTTTTTTTTCCCAAGAATGAGCAGTTTGTGAGCAGGCTGTGGAATGAGCTATTTTGCCTTTGTGAGATGGTGAATTTACAACCAGACTGGGGACTACTTTGGATTCTTATCAAATCTTTCGAGATTTATGGCATATTATTTCCTTTGCAAATGGATTTCTAACATACAATTTGTTTATGTTGTAATCCCACCAGTTTTTGGGTTTTTTTTTGAAAGGAACCTTTAAAATGAAAAACTGCCTTTGAAGTAGAAACTGAAAGCAGTCAGTTCAGCAGTTTAAGGGGGCAGGAGCGATGAAAGTTTCTGTAAATTATTATTTAAGGAGAGCCATGCTCGCATCTGTGGTCTGTTGGTGTCTGTGTTGGTTGGGCCACCTAATGGAGCTCAGATGGGAGAAGGGACTTTATCCCCTTGAATTAAAGGACATCATCTCCAGATCCAGGCAGAGAAGTTCCAAAACACCAAGGGGGCAAAAGCAGCCACAGATGCTCCTTAGGGAGATGAGCCTTAATAAGTGAAAATTGTTGGTTAAGAAGTGTAAAGTCAAGGTTTTGGGTAATGCAGTGCACTCTGTGTGCCATGGCCACTCTTTGTGGCTGCTGGATGCTCATTCAGGGTGGGGAGGAGAGGCATGTGGCTTGTAGTGTCAGGGAGTTTGTGTGGGGACAAATGTTAATGGGGTACAGGTCAGTGTAGTGCAGAGAGTTCCGCTGAGTTAAGGCATTTCCTTAAACCATGTCCTGTTTCAGGAAAGCCTGAAGGATGGTGATTAAATCCATCCCTGTTCACAAGGATGTCACACAACACCTAGACACTGTTGGTTTCAAAAAAATGAGCTCACCTGAGAGCCTCATAATGTTTGAAGGACTGTAGCTGTGAAAAAAAAAAAAAACCAACCAAAAAACCCAAAACCAAAAAACATTATAGGAGTTCACCAGACACAAACATCCACAGAACATCTGTCAAAACACAAAAAAAATCATAAAATAGGAAAAACCCCTGAAATTCAAAGCAAGTGGATAAGGATGAGTGGCAACACCACAGACCAAGTTTTTGTTTTGAGTTGTTTTTTTTTTTCCCCTGGTGCAAAGAATATCTCTTTTTTAGTCTACATTATTTTGATGCAATGGTAAGAAGCTTTACCAAAACTCATGCAAAATGGGACATTCAAAGGCTGAGAGGATGGAAAAATGAAGATAAAATTAATTTAAATCTGGTGAAATACTGATACTCTGATTCCTGTGTATTTGAGAGGAGAGAGGGCAATGTTTCCTGTCTCATCTTCCTCACCTCACAGCCACTGATCTCAGGGGAAATACCTGAGCTTCCAGTTAAAGCCATTTTCTGGGAGATGCTATTTTTTTGTCAATCACTCAATGTTTTAGGATGTTTGTTTTTTGTATGATTGATATACTTAATAGGGCTCAGCCTTCTGTTGGAAAAAATTAATATCACTGGAAAAATATAGACGAATACAGAGAAATTTCAAAAGGTCATCAAAAAGGGTGCTAGAATTCTGAAATGCAACACAGTGGAATCACATACTTCAAGGAACTTGTAAAAGGAGTGGTTTGGTAGCACTGCTTCAGGTAAGAACCTAATCCCAGCAAAAAAAAATCCAACTAGAAGAAACTACAATCACAACAAGAAGAAATAAGAATTTTGTGCTAGAAAATAAGATTTTAGAGATATGGAGAAAGAAACCAACAAGGTCAGTTAATATTTATTGTTTCATGGGAGTTTCCTGTCATTTCCTTTCAACATATTATGAGACAATGATCTGAAGAGGGGAGCAGTGCTGGGCTTTGTATCTGTTTGCCAATCACAGGCAGCTCTTCCTTAATTTTTCTGAGAAAAAGTAAACTAAGTGAACCATTTTCAAGCTGTCAAAAGTGCTTTCCTTGTGTGCAAATCATGGCTCAAACCAACTTGGTACTGCAAAGCTGATGTTTTGCTTTCAAAAGTTCAGCAACAGCACCAGTGGCTTCAGCAACAGAATGTTGTCCAAACCACAAATCCCAGAAAATAAAGACTGTGTGCTGTGTGCCCTGTTTAACTGGACAGTGAATGTGACAAAAACACACCTGGAGGTGCACAGGATCCACCACCAAGAAAGAGCTGTTTGCAGGATGGTGCTTCACAACCTTTAGTTTTTCACACACCGCGTTGAAACCGCTTCTCAGAGCTCATCGCCGTTCCCAAAAAAAATGCAGTTTACTGAGGAGAAATCCCAGGTCCCAAAGCTCAGGGAATAAAGCCCAGATTGTTTCTGTCTGCTCGAGCAGCCGCTGCTCCTCGTTTTCATTTCCCCTCTGCTCTCTCCTGCTCCCATTGCTGCTGTTGTTTCAGCTGCTGCTCCCTTCCCCTTTCATCTCGGTGCTCCCTGCCAGGCAGAGAGTCCAGGTTCACATTCCCTCAGGGATGGGGGCAGCTTTCCTGTGCTTTCCTGGCACTGCTGAGAGGAAAAGGCCATTGCTGTGTTTCATCTCCCCTGGTTCCTCTTCCTTCCCAGTGCAGAGCCCACCTCTCTCCTCCTGGGAACACCTCCTGGCCTCAGGGATGTTCCTCTGTGTCCTGCTGAGGAGCTCCTGTCCTGGGAGGCTCACCTGGAGGCTCTCACCTGCCTGGGGCTGGAGCCAGGTGTGTCCAGAGGGAGAAGATGAGCAGGGATGAGGGTGATGGATAGTAAAGATGCTGTTGCTGGGGAACTCACCCACAGCTGGATGCATTTTTCACCCCAGCTCAAACCTGTGCCTCTTCATCCTTGGCCAAGCTGTCCCCCACCATCCCTGTGACCAAATTTATCAGACTGTAACCGTGGCAAAAAAACCCACATAAAACAGAAAACCCACATGAAAACCACCACATTGAGTTCATGGGTCACACGTGTCCCTCTGCACACAATTCCACAGGCTTTCCACCCAATTTTTCAGCCAACAGCAGCAACCAATATTGTCAGGTTGCTGCCAGAAATGCATTTGCAGTGGCTCAGAGGGCCTCATGGGACAGCAGAAGGTGGAAAAGTTTTTTTCCTTCTCTTCTAAGAAGGACCAGGTGTAAACTCCCCAGAGCAGTGTCAAGGAATGCCAGTGATGCAGGTGATGGTCACACAGAGAGGAAAAACTAAAACATATATTGGTACCCGTATATTATTGCTCACTATTTACAAGTGATGGAATGCATTGTCTCTCCTAATTTATTTTATTATTGTCAGTGTCATGAAACTGACAAAATTATCTGTGCTATTTGGACAAAACTTTCCTTTGCTTCAGCCCATTACTGACTCTTTTTCTCTTTTTTCTTTTTTTTCTAAAAGCCACCAATATGCTTATTAGCACATTTTTATTATGCTATCAATCAGGTAAGCATAGAAATATCAGCTAATCAATTCAGAGGTTTTTTTTTCAATAAAACTGAGGGTTATGAGCTCTGAAGAAAGTTTTCAGTGGACATAAAAGATGCACAGAGCCTGTTCTCTACTGTCATAGATTATCTCTATGGTTAGGAAAGATGGAGACTTATTTCACAGCAGAGAAATTGTGTAGAAACTTGTAAAAAAAAAAAAGACACAAATAAATAGCAAGGTGTGCAGTGTTTTTTTCCAGAAGGACTCAGACAAACATGTGTAAATCCAAGTGTTTTTCACTGGTATATTCACTACCTGGGTACAAACATAAAACAGTACTAAAAAACACTGACAAATAGTGAGTGCATTAGTGGAAATTGTGACACTGAAAAACAAAGTTAAAATAAAACCCATAAATTCCCCTTTTGCTCAAGGTAGCTAACAAATATGGACACAACTGTGGGCCTTGCTTGGTGTTGTTTAAACATAAATGGAAAAAGAACACTTCTGGTTTAGGCTTTTTGGCAGAGGTATGAGAGATGTCTGTGTGGGAAACCAAATAAAGAAATTGACCAAATTGAAGGTAAGGAGAAATAAATATTAGCAGAAAAATAAAATGAAAGGCCAAGTAAAAGCTGGCTGTGAATGCAAAACAGCACCTTGAATGAAGTTCCAGTTCTCATCTGTGATTTATTGATACAGTCCCTGGGCACTTGTGGTTTATTTAAACAGGAAAAGTAGTTGCTATGTACAACTGCCATCGCTACTCAGCAACCTGTGGCGTTTCTGGGCACTGTGATGACTCCTGAAAGCAGATTTACCACTCTGCAATTAGTGGCTTCTGGTTGTGGCAATATCCACTGTTGACAATTCCTGACTCTTATTCCCTTCCTGATACACTTCATTGCTATAAATCAAATTGTGCTGTTTGCTGAAGGACCTGGAGGGATGATTGGTGGCAGGAGGGCGAAAGGTTTCTTTGCTGATCTCTCCTGGGGATCAGATGTGCAGGGCTTGAATGGCTGAGTAACCTGACCTGCAATTTTAAGGGACATTGTGGAAGAACTTGTGCACTCTTAAAATCAACAGCTATTATTCAGCCAAGATAATGAGCCATGGGAATTAATTCAGTGGCTGTCAGCTGGAAGACTAAGAACAGAACAGCACATATTTGCAACCCGTCCTACAAAGAATTAGAGGATGCTTGTGTGTCCTTGAGGGTGTAGCACTGAGACTCGAGGTCCCAGCTTTGTGTGTACATTTGTGAGGGCTTGCCAACCCTACAACATCAAGGAATTTAACACTAAGATAGATTGGAGATGTTCAATGAGTGTTTGGACGTCTGTGTAACCTAAAACTCCTCCAGAGAAAGGAAAACTCAATGAATTGAGGCCCCTTGAATCCAGCATCCATAAGGAACAGGGGAGGGAGAGCACTTTGGTGTCATCAAAGAAAGATGTGAATTGCTTCAAAGGCATCTTCATTGCCAGCCCTTGGGTAAATAATCACTTTAGTGTCCTCCTCTGGATGTGCATGCCCTTTCTAAAATCCTTAAACCATGGATTATTGTTGTTGATTTCAATCAAAAAGTTGTTTACTGCCCTTTCCTCCGTGGGGTAAAGGGTGCCCTGTGGTGATTTCTCATGATTCTGTTACTGGGGCAGAGCAGCTCCCAGCTCTGTGCACGTGCACTGAGCCTCCAGCTCCAGCTCACCAAGTGACAAGTGACATTCAGTGCCCAGTGGTGTCCCTCAGGGGTCGGTGCTGGCACCAGTGATGTTCAATATCTGCACCGGTGACACAGACAGAGGCATCCAGGGCACACCCAGCAGGTGACACCGAGCTGAGGGGGCAGTGACACCCCTGAGGGACAGGGTGGCATCCAGAGGGACCTGGACATCCCAGGAGTGGCTCCGGGGGATCTCAGGAGGTTTAACCAGGCCAGGGGCTGGTGCTGCCCCCGGGTCAGGGTGCCCAGAGCAGCTGTGGCTGCCCCTGGATCCCTGGCAGTGCCCAAGGCCAGGCTGGACACTGGG
>VWZP01006297.1:507359-549659 GCA_013396995.1 Dicaeum eximium | reverse complement strand
CAGAGCAGCTGTGGCTGCCCCTGGATCCCTGGCAGTGCCCAAGGCCAGGCTGGACACTGGGGCTGGAGCAGCCTGGGACAGTGGCAGTGTCCCTGCCAGGGCAGGGGTGGCACTGGGTGGGATTTAAGATCCCTTCCAACCCAAAACTTTCCATGATTTGTGATCTATCTACCCAATCTTGTCCTGTGCCACCAAAATGTTGCAGGTCCGAGGAATATTAAAGGTGTTAATTGTGGATTTGCTCTGTGGTGTTGTGATACCTTTATTACAAAGGTAAATAATTGAGATTTCAGTAAACTATCACAGCTTTTTTTTTTTAATGAGATGTAAATAAAATTTAAGTAACAGATTTAAATGAAACTTTTCTTTAGCTAAAAATGTGTTATCAGTCAGCGTGATTCAGGTTACTAATTCCATCTTTCCAGTTCTGTTTTAGATGCCCGTGAGTATCAGGAGACATTTGTTTGAGGCTGTCAAACATGTAAGAGGATCCATGAGGCACCTGCCTTCTTCAGATCATCTTTTGGAGGACAGCTGGGATATTTGTGGATGTACTTTGAACACCTTCAGATATTAGAGGCCTACTCCCATTCATTCCTTGATAATGAATTGTGAGAAGATATTGATGTCCATTGATTATTAAATATGTTCCTTTTATTAAAAAGATTTGTAAATTGAAATAATCATCTTTACAATAATTACAAGTCAGAGTGGTAGGCATGTGATGTTAAAAAATCTGAAAAGCTACAGGTTGCAGCTAAAAGACATTCAGTGCACTAAAAAGAAGACATTTTCAATTGCATAAAAGCGTTCAGTGCATACATACAATAAAAAATATGCAGCTTTTCCTTTGGATGCAACACCACGTGGAGATTGTGATCACGACCTTTCATTTATTCAGTGAAGAGCTCAAAAGCAAATTCATGGTGTTTTGTCTCCAGACCTTCCTGAGCCTTGGCCTTTCCCAAGATATTATGTCTAGGAAACATTTCAAAGAAATAATTCAGAATTTCAGTTGCTCCTTTCAAGTTCTGTGTTTTTTTTTTTTTTTAGAACTTTGATTGTTCTTTTTTCTCTCCCTTCTTGAAGTTCTGCACAAAATTCCAATGGAGATCATCCAGCAGAGCAGCAGGATTATTTCACTTGTTTTTCAGAACGTTTTTAGATGTCTCATGATAGTGTTATCTCTTTTTTGCTACAAAATGTTAAACTTGTGAGACACCATCCAACCCCAGACTCCTTTATCTCCAACCACAAACCCCATCCCTCAATTTGTGAAGCTCGTTCTGTCCTGCCAAAGAGAAGAATATTTCTTATCCCTATTATTTTTCTTTCAAAAAGCAAAAATAACTTTCAGTTTGCACTTTTTAACCAACAGCTATTTGAGGATTATTTTGTGAAGATTTAATATGCATACTTCGTCCCTTCATTAATTTTCTTTGGGAAAATACTTGCAACCGGGTGAAATTAATTACAATCAAATTATTAAAATGTTGAAAAATAGATGTAAAACCTTACTTATGAGATTCTTTCCGTTTAAGAGGAGACACAAATTAAAAACCCAAAGGATACATATCTCTGGAAGTTTATGAGAAATTTGTAGTATTTTCTTCTAGAGTTTTTTTTTTGGAACGTTATATGAAGTGGCATTAAATGCTATAATTAAGCCATTATATTTTCTAAGAGTAACAAGCTTCATGGAATCATGACAAAAGCTGGTTTACTTGATTTTTCTTGGTTTCATCTAGACAAATCTGTTGCTTGTTTATCAATGTGGTTGTTTTGTATTTTTTTTCCCTGGCATCTAGTTGCTACCAGTTACATGATTATTTAATCTGGTACCTCTCTTTCCCTGTCCCACTCCTCCATTTTCATCAGTTATGTTTGCCCTTTTCACCTCTCCTGGCTCTTCACAAACAGACTGCAGATTTTCTGAGAAGTAAATATTCAGCAGGTTCCTCATCCAGTTATCTCAGCTCCCTCAAGGAAGAGTCATCAGACCCAAACTACTTGAAATAATTAAATTATCTCTGTGCTCTGTTACCTCAAGGTGATGTCTTGCCTCCTTGTCCTGTGTGTTCATCAGTCTGTATCATGTTAATTGGTCCCACTTTAGGTGTTTAAAGTACATTCAAGTGAGAGTTCTTCAATATTACCAACAAATCCACCTTGGGTTGGAGTGCAAATACTGTAGCACAAATAATTGTGTTTGAATGAGAAAAGAAGCTTAATACCTTCGAAGAGTTTGATTCTTGAAAAAAGATTATGAAATCAGATTAAAAGATGTTCACAACAGGTTAATTAAACACTGCTTTGGTCAATGTAGTGCTGACTAAAGAGGGAACTCAAAAGGAGAAAGCTAAACCCAAAGACTTCTGCTCCTGTTGCCAGAACTATTGGAACAACAGTATTGACAGTAAACATAAAAAAAATTACATTGACAGAGAAGCCAAGACATGCAAAGCCTCAGTTTGCCATGAAAAGTGGGTTTTAACTGCAGATCAAGAAATTGATGAAGGAAATTAACAGTGGGAGATCCCTCACCAGTGTTGGCAGCAGGATGGGGCAGCAGAAGCCAGAGGTGTGGAACAGAACCCTGCTGAAATCTCTTTTACACGAGTGTCAGGCCATGGAGAGATGGCATTTTAGCAGGAGATGAATTTTGAACAGCTCCAAAATCTCCTGCAAAAGGAACAGAGATCACTGCAAGGAGAGCATCATATCTCACCAGCAGTAAATGACATAATTCCTACCCTGAATGGTTCCATTGTGCTCCTGAAGCTTGATCTCATCAAAGGATATCACCAACTGCAACAAGCCCCTGCTCTCTATCTGCCAAATGTTTCAGCACATACTGGTCTGAGATGGTATGAAAAGCTAACATCTGGAGTTTTTTCAGCCACAGAATTTTTTAAAGACATGCTTTTATTATTTTAGTACACCTCCAGTATCTTCAATGGCTCCGATGAATGCACAGAACATGACATAAGCCATAAAGTCATGTTTCACTGTCCTGTACAAAAATTCCCCTCAGAGTAAATAGAAAAGCTTCTTGAACAAAGCCATCCTATAATTTTTGGTCATATTTCTTCACCCAAATGATTGCTTTTTAACCTGAAGAAGGCAACAGCAACTGACATAGCAGTGGCTCCCAGAGGGGCAAGGCAAGGTCAGATTTTTCTCATGGCTGATCTGCAGACACAAAGATATTTCCTCATAAATCCCTCTTTTAACTTTATATTCATCCTCCACTGGCTGTCTAAGGCTGAGAAACACCTCTGAAATCATTGAACCCAACCATTAAACCAGCCCTGCCGTGTTGGCCACTAAACAATGTCCCCAGGTGCCACATCCATACTTCTTCTAACACCTCCAGGGCTGGGCACTCCAAAGCTCCCTGGGCAGTTCCAGTCTCTGACCCCCTTTCCATGGGGAAATTCCTGCTGGTGCCCACCCTGAGCCTGCCCTGGCCCAGCCTGAGGCCGTTCCCTCTCCTCCTGTCCCTGTTCCTTGGGAGCAGAGCCCGACCCCCCCGGCTGTCCCCTCCTGGCAGGAGCTGTGCAGAGCCACAAGGGCACCCCTGAGCCTCCTTTTCTCCAGGCTCAGCCCCTTCCCAGCTCCCTCAGCCCCTTCCCGGCTCCGTTCCCTGCCCTGGACACGCTCCAGCCCCTCCATTCCCTGCCCTGAGGGGACAGAAATGGACGCGGCACTCGAGGTGTGGCCCAGCGGTGCCAGCACAGGGCCGGGCCCTGCCCTGGGCCTGCTGCCACCCTGTCCCTGGGACGGCCCCGCTGCCGCCCTGTCCCTGGGACGGCCCCGCTGCCATCGGCCCTCGGCCACCTGGGCACCCCTGGCTCGTGTCCAGCTGCTGTCACCAGCACCCAGGGCCTGTCCCAGCCCTGCAGCCCCTCTGCCCCACCCTGGAGTGCTCCATGGGGTTGTTGTGACCCAAGGACAGGGCCTGGCACTTGCCCTTGTACCTCACACCGCAGGTCACACTCCATGCCTGAAATACTCCTGTGCCACCTCCAGGACTGAATACAGCAACAGCTGCACTGAGAGGTGTTGTTTTAAAATGATGAGTGCCTGGAAAGCTGTTTGTTTCCCTGGGTGTTGTGCTGGGTGCTGAATGAGGCTCCTTGACTCCAGTATCAGAAGGCTGATATGATTTATTAGAATGACTCCATTACTCAGAAGGTTTTAGGGCTGAGGTGCCCACGTTCAGAGTTACATGTTCTTTCCTTCATGTTCAGAGCAAGACTCCCCAGTGCTTACAAAGTCAGAGGGATTACAACCTCTACATCATAGCTAGAAAAGAGAAAACTACATCTCCTGTATCAGGAGACAGGCAAAGGAATGCATCTGTTGTCCTTGAGTCCACACACAGACACAGGTTTGTTTTTACAGAAATCTGCAGAGAAGTCAGCTTTCCCATGGAAGGAAAAAGTCCAGCAAGTTTCCATCTAAGAAACTTATAAAATGGCAGTGACAGAGAGGTGTGTGCTTCTGAGGGTGAAAAAAAAAAAAGAAAGATTTTGTAAGGCAACATTTGCTATTAAAGATTTACCTGCTTTTCACAAGAGGTGTACCCAAGCAAGCTTTAGGTAATTTGTCTACTGCTTGGGGAGTGGCCATGCAAGCACAGACTATCAACCAAAGAATTTGCCAGGTGTCTCAGGAACATTTTGCAACCTGTGTTAACTGAGAACTATCCTAATAAATTTAAAACTAAGGTTACGTTGTTATGCTGCTAGCTACAGTCAAAGTAAAGTAATATGAACTTTGTCTGATCTCTACAGAGTGGGCAGATAATAGCACTTTTTTATACAGATATGTCTACTAAACTGGCCACTGTGAATGCAAGTGAAGGAACTTCCTTCCACAAGAAAGTTTGGTTCAGCAGAAGAAGAGAAATGATACTCTGGAGTAGGTAGGATATTCAGAACATGCATAAGATGAATGGAATAAAATTATTTCTTTTTAAAAACTAAGTATTTACAAAAACGGTAGTGACAATAAGGCCCTAATAATCACAATGATTTGAGTTCTTTGAGTTAAAAAAATCTTACTGTGAGAAATCTGAGGAATTCACCCATTTATCTCATCAAAGAGAAATTTACAAGGCAGTTTGCCTTTGGCCTATAATTAATGTCTTTAAGTTCTTTTGCATGCATTCAAGTGCATAATAATATCCTATAGTTAAAAAGGGAAGACAAAGATAAATTAAACAGAGTACTTAGCTAGTCTTTTTGCAGAGATTTTTGTGTCGCTGGCTTTCACCACTGAAGTGCCTTGCCGTGGCTTTTGGAAGATTCCCTGTCATTTGGGATGATCAGCTTCGGGTGGATGTTTTCCAACAGGTATTTGTTTAGTCTGACCACACTTCATGTACTCTGTTTGTAAACCACTCAGGTTACCCTTCAGCCACAAGGGCTTTGTTTGTGTGCCTCGATGGCTGCACCAGAGAGGAGGAACGCTGGTGAAGTGCCTCCTGCTGAGGAGTTTCTCCATCTGAAAGCAGAAAATATTCAGGGTGGCATCGTGACCTTGAAAACTCAGAAAGATCCTTATCATCCGCCTCTATCTGTGGCAGAGCACGAGATAAATGGATGAAATGCAGAAAAAGCTGGTGTTTCAAGGGCTTCAGCTGAGCACACCTAGGATTGCCAGGGGCTATTATCTGGACTACTTATCTTGTCACTTAATGTTCTTTTGATCATGTCACCGTACTGAAGCTGCAAATGTCTGTGTTTTGCACAGGCATCAAGAGTCATTCAAGGACCGTGAGCAGCCTGACACCAAAGATGTAGAGTTGTCAGATTCAGCCACTCGATAGAGACAGAAATGGTGATGGGAGATTTAATTAATGAGAAGGTTTCCCAGAGATGATACACTCTCAGCTGCAGTACTATATACAGCTGCAGGGGAATTTTCTCTCGGGCTTCCTAACACTTCTCTGCGTTAATGTAGCTGTCTGACCTTCACCCTATTTTATTTCAGCTCCGAGGGTATGACCCAACAATGCGCCAAATATTCAAATTCTTTCCAAACTGAGAATTAACATGAGGACACCGTTGTTAGAGCTGCCTGAAAGGTCTGTGATGCTCAAGGTGATCAGTGTTTGTTGGGCCACTTCAGGATGAGCTCTGGCTGACAGCATGAAGAGGATAAAGAATCAGTTCAGAAATATTACTTTGACCTTCCTTCCTTGCTTGCTTGCTTCCTTGCTTCCTTCCCTCCTTCTCTCCTTTTCTCCTTCCTTCCCTCCTTCCCTCCTTCTCCTTCTCCTTCTCCTTCTCCTTCTCCTTCTCCTTCTCCTTCTCCTTCTCCTTCTCCTTCTCCTTCTCTTTCTCCTTCTCCTTCTCCTTCTTCTCCTTTTTTTCTTTTTTCTTTTTTTCTTTTTTCTTTTTTCTTTTTTCTTTTTTCTTTTTTCTTTTTTCTTTTTTCTTTTTTCTTTTTCTCTTTTCCACAACAGGTGTAAACTAAGGCACTGTTTTGCCAACAAATGCCTGCCTGTTTCTATTGTTCTTGTCCTGGCTGTTTGGGGTTTTTGAGGGGGCCCTCGGGGTGGAAGGACTCCATGAAGTTCTTCAGGGCTGTTCTCTGTGACCAGTTTAATGAGCAAATGGGATCAGTCAGGTAACCTTGACGTGGAAGGCTGGAAAGACACTTGATACCCATCCTGAGTGCTCACAGCAGGGCTTTTAGTCCTTTCCTGGAGTAATCCAAGCTCAGAGCCACGCACTGAGCTGCTCTGCGCTCTGACCTTGTAAACAAGCTCTTTTCTTTGCTGCAGCTCCTGTGGGTTTTGTGGTTGTCCTCTTTATATTTGATAGTGCTAGAACACATTAAAGTGCAGCTCTGTCTTGACATCTTATTCCTTCTGGGAGCAGGAGCTTGTTCCCCGTCACTGGCCTGCCCTGTAGGGAGAATTGCAGAGGCAGTACAATAAACCAAGAAGATATCTGGCCAGCAGGGCAGTAGTGCCAGGCAGAGAATGAGGTTGTTCTCTATGACCCAGCTGCTGACTTTTCTCATTTCTCCAGACACAGCAGGGACTGCAGAAAGGGACCATATAATCACATTAGTCAGCAACTCTTTGTTCCCCAAACCTTTTTAATTAAGGGAAACTGAAGAAACAATGCTGTTGTGCTCACAGGCCAAAAAAGAAAACCCCAAAAACCCAGATTAAAGCCATAGATTTGTTTTTTTAAAGTTCATGGAGGTAATTTTCTTTAGGTAGCTCTCTCTGTTTCCCATAACTGGGCAGAAGGATAAATGGTACATCATTAATGTTGTATCCCTTTTGAAATTATTGTTCATTAAGGGTTGGCTGGCTGGTGGGCCTTTCCCTCAACATCTTGTTGTGGTCATGGTGGTTTCTTACATTTTGATGTTAATACTTTGCAAGTGACTCCCAGAGTCTGGGCTTTTCACTATTTCTGCATTATCAGAGAACATTTCCCAATCTGTGTGACAGGAGTTCTCATGCAAGCCAGGACAGCTTCAATATGGATATTCTCTTTTATTCTTCTGACTCCTCATTCTCTGTGTCCCTTTGCCTTGCTGAGGATGTGTTTCTAACGGGGTCCTTAGCTTGGAGTTGGTTTCAATGTGTCTCAGGTTGCATTCATTAACAAGAACCTCTCAAATGCAATTTGGTGTAAGCAGCTGAAGCCTTTTCCTCCAGCCTCTTGCCTGTGCTTCCATGAACTTTTGTGACCACATTGTTTATTTTATACATTATTAATAATCAGAAACATATTTATGTTGTGTAACACACAATTGAAATATTCATAAGACTTTTGCATTAGCCTGCCTTAAATTAACAATGCCTTCCATTTAGCTGGTTGATGAGAAGCAAACTTCATCTGGGTAATCAGTAAATTACACAACAGGAAAAGAGGAGATTTACCCATAAGAAGGCTTTGACTCTGTGTTTAGATTGGCTGTCCTGGAGTCCAATGTGTTCTGTGCCATTTTTTGTCTTGGGAGTGAAGAGCAGTGGTTTGCCCTTGCTCAGGATGTTCTGGACACTCTTCTAGGATGGGTATTGTTCTGGCTCTGGTGGTGGGAAGAGCTGCCACTATGGAATATTACAATTGATTTCTTCACTTGCAGAGTTTGATGTTCCTGGTTGTGGTTTTTTTTTCTTTGTTTTTTTTTGGGGGGTTTGTGTGTGTGTGTGTGTGTGTGTGTGTGTGTGTGTGTTGGTTTGTTGTTGTTGTTTTTTGTGTTTTGTTTTGCTTAGTTTTGGGATTTTTTGGTAGTTTTTTTTAGTTGTTTGTTTGTTTGTTTGTTTGTTGTGGGGTTGTTTGGTTTTTGTTTTGTTGTTTTTTAATTTACTTTTCTGTGCCTCTGGAACCCCTTTAAAATCTTAAGTCATAAATCCAAACTCCAAATCTACACAAGAGAAAAAGAAGCAGCAGTTGAAAATACATTCTTTGCTCTAAAACATCTCCCTCTAATTTCTTTTATAACAAAGAAATATTTTTCTCAATGTAGTATCTTACTGGAAATTTTGAATCTGAACATAGCAGAAAAGAAAAGTTTTTTGTTTTTACCTTGGTAATGTTTTGCTCATCTTTAGCTCTGGGACATTTCTGATAGAACATGCTGGCTGTTTAATAAGTAAAAAGTCAGTTAAAAATGTTGCATTAATGTACACTGCCAGGGAGAGACACAGAAAAAAATAAGATTATTTACTTTCAAACTATTACAATTAGAATTATTTTTAATGATATGACAGTAGCCTAAGCAGGACAATAATGCAAGATTGGAAGGAGAGGGAGAGAGGATATACTCAGATTCACTGGTCTTGTAAAGATCAGGGGACTCATTGAGATTTCTGTGCAGGCCAAAAAATGTATTGTATTCATTACCTTTTCCCAAGCACATTTCTGGGTGTTTGAAATATGTTTAGGTGGCATTTACATACACATGCCAAATTTTAAATGAAATTATGCAGTCCAGGAGAACTCACTATGCTAAAGTGAATTTTATGGACCAAAGTGAAAGACACTGTTGACTTAATTAATTAGCATTCTAATTGTATTTTGTTCAGTATGAATCCCTTGCTAATTTTGCCCCAGTGGTAACAGGATTTTAATGAATATCCCACCCAGAACAGCCTAATCAGACTACATGTAAATGAGCAGTGAGGAAATGGAGGTAATAATAACCCATATGATTAAACACAGTTTGTTAGGCTTGTGATTTTTATTTCTGTAATTGGATTTTCATCTCTCTGTAGTGTCATTCTCACCATTGTTGATGAGCAGGGCCAAGTCAGCCTTGTCTCTTTTCTTTCTTTCTTTCTTTCTTTCTTTCTTTCCTTCTTTCTTTCTTTCCTTCTTTATTTCTTTCCTTCTTTATTTCCTTCTTTCCTTCTTTATTTCCTTCCTTTCTTTCCCTTTCTTCCTTTCTTTCCCTTTCTTCCTTTCTCTTTCTTCCTTCCTTTCTTCCTTTCCCTTATTTGATTTGTTTCACCACACCAGCAGTGTTCCAGGCCTTTTGGAAGTGACACACCCCCAGGAATAGCCCTGCTGACTGCAGTAATTGTCATTCTATTTGATACACACGGAAACAGTTGTGCTTATACGATTTAAAATCTCACAGATTTTGGTCCCACAGATGAAAATCTCACAGATTTTGACTGAGTACAGGTCAGCTGGGTTTTCATGGTGTGGAGCCCATGGGAGGTGCCTGCTTCCACCAGCTGAGCTAGCAGGAAACTGCTGAGCTGCAGAAACACTTCTGCTAATTTCCACTTTGGTTTTATAGCCACGGTCTCCTTTCCTTTCTTCACACTTTCCTCATCCAAACAGAAACAAAACTCAGAATTACTCAGGTCAGGCATTTTGGAGGAGCTTCAGCATCACTTGGAGCTTGATTTCCTGGGTGGAATTCCACCAGCCAGGGATGTGTCCCGGGTGTGTTCTTGCACATTTTAGGAGGCTGGTTTGGCTCAGAGAAGCTCTGATTCCTAGGAAAGCAGATGCAATAAGGCAGCTACCTGCACAGGTGCCACGTGTTTGCATGGCACCATGTAGGTGTTGAATCTGGAGTGGTTCATCCCCAGAACCTCTCTTCCACAAGTTCTAAACCTGGGGAATGTTTATGCATGTTTATTTTCAAACAGCCATGCATCTCTTTGTTTTATCCCTTTTCCACCTCTCTTTAGGGACTTTCAGTCTTCTTTGCCTTTTCCTCTACTTGTGCCAGTTCAAACACTTAATGTTCTTAGATGTTTTAACTTAGTAGCTGTTTTATTTATGGATAAATATTGTTTAAATCCACAGGCATTTCTTATTTCTTATTTCTTATTTTTTCTTATTTCTTATTTAGTTCTTAGTTCTTATTCAAAAAAGCATAAAAGCACACAGAAAATCCTGCTTTTCTGTAGAGACTGGCTGGTGTTAAATCACATTTGAGCCCTGTGCTGGGTAGTTTATGGGTGGCTATTTAGTAACCTGTGTCCATGACTCAGTCGTGGCCATCTCCTTGAATAAAACTCAAAACCTGAGGGTTCAGAGGACTGGTAGTCCTTGCTGATGATTTCCATGGTGCTGTTGTAGCACTGCCCTCTGCAATGCAGCTCTTGGCTCAAAATTAGGAAGCAATTTCCTTCTGCAGCCCTGGAGAAACCAAATTTCTTGCCCTGGGTTTAGAGCAGGCGCTGGCATTTTGCTGTAATCGGCGAGTTCATCGTTCTGTCTGTTTTTTAACTGTTTGTTTTTGTTTCCACTAGGGCTCAGTTAGACAAAGGACGGGAACAAGAAGGAATGGTTTAAAAGGACAAGAAGCAGTGGTTTGATGGGGCCTTTGGTGGCAGATGGTGCTGATTACAGGTACATGTTGGGCAGATCAGGATGTGAGTCATCGCTCTGTTTACACGAGCGAAACCAGAGTATCAAAAGCAACATTTCCAGAAATATCCAGTAGATCAATCAGCAAGCTTAGATGATGTAAAATATACATTTACAAGCTGCAATTAAAACCCCATCATTAAAAAGCAGAGGGAAAGATAATTTAAGAATAAACAACAGTTATTGTACCATATATGGCCACATTAGATGGGGGAAACCAACAGAAGAAGGCTGAAAACGACCGTGAACTTAATGCTGGGGCTGAGAAATCAGTTCTGCAGCAAAACTGAGTGATTGGTTTGGCCAGGAGGAGAGGCTGGACACAGAACAGACTCTCACCTCCCTGTGCTGAGCAGCCTCCCTGTCCCAGGGACACGGCCCCGGCCCACGAGGTGAAGTAGTGGCAGCAGTGGAAATGAAGCGTGAAATTAGGTCACAAAAGGTCAAACAGAACTCTCATTTCAGTCATCGCAGACAAGTTTTATGGTCCAAGAAACAGGACCTTAAAGGCCTTTAGCTACATTTTTAAGAGGCAGACAACTCTCTGAGTGTGTTTCCCCCACCAAGTCCAAAACAGTGTAATGAGAGCAGCCCTTATTAAAATAAAGCACTTGAAGTATGTTGTCAGAACATATATGAATCAAGGGGTAAGGCTTCGTGAAGGATGTGGGACATAAATGTTAAATTCCCCTCAGCTGAAGCAGAGGAAGAATGCATACAAAAGAAAATTACAAATGGAGAAATGTGTTTTTACATCGCTGGCCAAGGGGCAGCTGACTGGGGGTGATATCCAATATGGGAAATGATGTATTTTCACAAATAATACCTTGGAGGTTGATGAATTAATGTGTTCTTTTGCCAAAGGGTGCTTTGTGTGTGGGGCACTACAAGTCACATGTAAATTTTTTTGTTGTGCATTTGAAAGTCAGTAAAACTTATTTACAAGTGGATAAAACATCGACCTACACAGATTAAACTCACTCCTCATTGTAAAGTCCCTCATTGTGTGGAAGAGGTGTGAGAAGATACCAGGGAGTATATTTACCTGAATAAAGGAGAAGAGTGGGTAGGAGTCTGGGAAGTTTGGGATTTATATCGCTACTTTGGTGAGAGGATGATGAATTTTGGAATGTGGATATTCCACTCTTCACCTCCTCTTTGTAGCACCTGAGCTTGGCCAGGACCACTGTGCCTGGGACTCCAGATGTGTGCACCAGACATCTTACTGGCTTCTGGAGCAATTTTCTGCCTTTGCAATCTTCCCAGCTCCTGGAAACATCTGGTGGATGTTGACTCATGTGAATAGAGCTTCTGCTTGCTTGTAAAGCAAAGACAGGAATTAGACCCATCCCAAACTTCTCCCACGTCATCCCCTCAGGTTTCCACTCCTAAAAACTGGGGCTCCTGCACCAAACCAGTGCCTCTCCATGTGCTTATTTCAATAATCAGTCTCCACAACCCTTTCATGGAAACCTCCTTTTTTCACTACAGTTAAGAGCAAGCACATGTGCAGACTGCTCTCTGGCTATACTTCTATTTTCTATTTCAATTTTCTATTTTGTTGCATGTAGGCAGCTAAAAGATTTACCTGCCCTCATTTCAACCTGCCCACATTTCCAGTGTGACTGGAAAAATGAATTCTCTGAAAATAGGACAAATGGTTGCTTAGGCCAATGTCCAGCATGACCATCTACAGGGAGCAGGTCACCTTGCTTTAACTGAAATATCCATGGTATTGAAGGATTAGCACCATGTATCTGACATTGACTTATTGGGGGTAACTAAGATATGGCAAATCTTTTCACTCCAACCACTGCAGGTAGTTAATGGCTTAGCAACTCCATGCTTTAATGGCTCAATTTTCCATACAATTGAAGAAATTCCAAAATTTAGAGGTAGCATTTCTCAGTCAAGTGTAAATAGTGAGTGGAAACAGATCAATCAAGGGACACAAGATCTGAGTAATTATTAAACACTGGTTATACAATAATTAAAAATGTAACATTTAAGATAAAAACGTTTTCAACATTTTATTATTTTAAGATTAAATAGTAAGAAAAAAGAGGTTAGTTGTTATCTGGCATTTCAACCTACTTCAGGAATAATGTTTCTCCTTTAACTAGCAGATTTTTAAAACAAAACTGTTCAGGTCAGAAAGGGTGCTTGGCCCATTGTACAACATAAAAAAAGCCTAAGCAATACTAACTTCTGCAAAATAACTTGAGTGATCAGTAAAATGCTGCATGGAAAAAGAGCTATTATTATTTATCCTGAATTAGAGGATGAAATAGAGTGGGTAAAGAAGTTCCATGAGAATCTGACCGGATTCACTTCTAATTCCCACAGTCTGGTTCAAACTGAAATGTGGGCATTGACAACTAAAACAATGCCACGGGATAAAAAGAAGCTCTCACTGGAAGAGATAGACTTGACCATGGATATTTTAATGAGGGGCCACACTTGTATGGCAGAGATAATAATCCCCTTTCATGGGTGAGATATCTTTTATTTCATCGTGAAAGCTACACTTGGGTATTACATTTGTCCACATTCAGCTTCGGGATCCAAGTGTGCGGTGCTGCTTTGTCACCCCCCGAGCTGTGCTGGGGCTCACAATGCAAATGTCACACTGGGGATGGCTGACTTGACATTGACAAGTGATTTCTTGGCTTTTAGGGAAAAAAAAACAAACCCCAGCCTTCTCCACATGACAGGTCCATCGCACTATGAGGCAATTGTGCTCTTTCACTCCCTGTCTTGCACAGCAAGAACTGCACAGATGAAATACTGTGCTGGGCAAGAATTGAAAGAATTATGTTTTCCCTGATAATATTTTTTATTTTTCCACTGTGCATTCTTTTAACTAAATCCCTTATAAATGAATAGATTTATGAATCCCTTAAGGCAGTTTACTTGTTGTGTGCCACTGTATATATATTGAGAATGCCACGAGAATATTAAATGCAATCATTCACAAAGCTGTGCTGCATAACCCTTCTCAGGTAATTAAGTCCTTGATTTTAATCCCACTGAAATAAGTAGTATAAAATGGATTTAATGAGTTTTGGATCTGTAGTGCTGGTATTCCAGTCCTGAACTCAACTTTTTGGAGAGCATTGGAGCTGTGTGTGAAAAATGAGCATTGTGTGAGTAAGCAATTTCACCCAAGAGTTTATCCAGATTTGTGCTGTATTTTCAGAAGCCCCTAGTGAGAGTTAGGGACACAAAATCAATTAATCTTTATCCAGGCAAAGCATACCAGAATATGCCATCAGCAGTCAGCTGGGCCAGGAGCTGGAGATCACAAGCAGTCTGGAATTTGTGCTGATTGCAATACTTTGCATTGAAACAATGAAGTCACAGATTAATGCAATTATCAGTTCTGGTTCTTTTTCCTTTTCAGAGTAACCTCACACAGTTACTGCATATGAGAGCCACGCTTTCATTGTCACTTCTTCTCACATTTGTTGGCCTCACTGAAACCAGGAAGTTTATTATTGAAGTGAATTGGTGAATCATATCTAAATTATTACCTTTGTTTACTGTGTTATTCTCATCTGAATAAAATGAGCAAAGATATAAAGCAAGCTCTCTGGAAGTACTCTTGTTTCATAAATGTGGAAAGGGGGGAACTTCATCATTTACTGTACCAGTATGAAGAGAAAATTTTGAGAGTTACTGACTTCAGACACAGGATTGCAGAGACCTGGCAGTAGAAGGGAGGAAAGCAGGGAAAGAGAAATTCAAATGGAAAATAAGTACCCCTTGTAGAACTTGCTAATTAAAAATAAAATTATCTTTTTGGTTTGCAATTTCAATGGCATCGTTATTTCAGAATCACATCACTGTAACAATAAACAAAAGTAATATAAAATAAATACTACTTACAGGCCATTCATCCACACTACCAGTTCTGGGCAGCTCTGCAGATTTTAAAATTGCACCACTTCCTTTTGATTAGGAATATAATCTCTGAGTTTTAGGGAACAAAAGGATTTGAATGGGTAGAAGCAAAGTAATTAGAAAGAAGTTAAAAGGCCAATTCCTCACAATATCCTTGCAACTTGCATCTATCACATTTCTTGTAAAGTTGATAATCCAGCAACGACCATTCCTGAAGACTGGCCCAAATTAAGGTCTTGTTCTTACCTCCTAAACAGGCAGAACAACTTCTCTGTCCTATTTTTATTCAATTATTTTTACTCTATTATTGTGTTCAAGCCTTACATAGTCTTAGGTTAGGTTGTAATTCTCCAAAACCCACATCAGTCTCAAAATTTAATTTTTTTAAATCATCTTGAAATCTTTTTAACATTCTGACGGCAAAACATGTCAAAGTGTTCTAGACTGAATGATGGGTAGTGCCTAAATGGCCCCCCTTATCTGAGTCAGGGTGAGCCCTGGTCTCTGAGGCTGTAAAACTATAATATGGTTTATAATCCAATTTTTCTGTGCTGGGAATGAGTTGTCTGGCTGCAGACTGGATGTCAGGAGTGTACTAATGTGTGTACAGCATGGACAGCCAGAGGGGTTTACAGATCTCCCAAAAGTTTACAAAATTCTTTGTCCTTCCCCTCGTACCCATAGCAGATTGTCAGAATAAAAATGCACAAGAGCAGGTCCTGTTGCTGCATTTTGAAATTATGAAACTGGTGAACCCCTCTAATTACCACCCTAATTTCACAGGCTTGGCTTTAGGTTAAGGTTTCCTTACAAACTCCTTGCCAGAAATTAAGCCCATTCTGAATTAATTTTCCTCAGAAGTGTGAAGTTTATCAGCAGTCGAAATCCCTCCCCCTACACCTGCGATGCTCGAGTGCAGAATGAGCCCCACACCTGTGGAACAACCAGGACCCAAGGCACGTGCCCTCAAACCCAGGAATGTCTCTGTTACGTGTTCTCAAACCCAGGAATGTCTCTGTTACGTGTGATGATCTTGGTGCAGGTGGTGGCAAAATTCAGGAGAATTTTTTCCCCCCGTCAGCACCAAATGGATTATTTCTGCTGGGTTTTTTGGTGGTCCCAGCAAGAGTGGGAACCCAACCCCCTGGGCCCTTTGGAGGGGGTTCCCCTGCTGAGCTCTTTTCCAAGGGTGAAGAACGAGCAGGACTCTCAGTTTCTCAGTCTTCAGGGTTTTGTTTATTCTTATCTTGAGTTCACCACTGTCTGCACACCAGACTCAGCGTGGGAGAAGCGAGGNTCCTAAAACCCTAAATTCTTCACGCTGTGATAAACTACCACTACTACATATCACTACCTGTGTGCTCTAACTTATCCCAAAGTTTTGGCAACTTTTTCCAGGTACAAAGGTTAAAAGCAGTGTTCTGCTGAGGGTCAGAGTTTCTTAAAACAGGCAGAGAGACATTCTCTGTGCCCTGGATTCCAACAATTTCCAGAAGAAAACATGTGTTTGCGTGTCGTCTCTTTAGCTGTTGTCACATGTGACTTTTGGCACCTCTAAACTTGAAGAGGCTTTTCATAATCCTGGAATTGTGTTGAAGATGTACAAGAGCATTAAGTGTTCATTGTAGGTACAGGTCAGAAATGTGCTGAGTGGGGGCTCTGTGCCATGTGAGGGGGGTTTTGTGTGAGCCATGGGTGCTGCACAATCATGACTCTTCCCACCAGCACCAAGGGCACAATTATCTGACAAAAAGTCAGGGCACTGCCAAATCAATTTCTTTTATTAGATTTATTGCTAATGTATGGGGGCCTCCAATCTGAAATTACAGACTCTTGTTGTTGCAGTTAGGCTGGGACAGGGTCCTGAGGGGAGCAGATTCTCTTTAAAACCACGGGCATCATGTACCTGTATTTTTACCTGCCTGTACAAGGGGAGCATTCCTGCTAAATCCTGGATCTCAGACCCAGCAGGTCAGGTCACAGTCTGACCTCACAGGTTTGAGTTTCACCCATCATGTCCTAAGAGGGGTGGATTCACTCAGGCTGGTGATTGTCAGCCTGGCTGCTAAAGCCAAGCACAGAGTGAGGAGTGGGAGCCCACTGAGACACCCCCAAATTCCAAAAGCCCTTCCAAAGGAAAAAAAAAATATCATTAATTGAGTTGTCCCACCTGTTGCAGTGGGATGTAAAAACCTGCAAATGCCTCTGTTGCTCTGGCTTTGAAATTATTTCCTTTCAGCCCTCAAATACAGCATCTCCTTTAGCTCTGGGCGTGCCAGCAAAGCAGGAATCACAGAGTCATGGAAAAGGTTGGGAAAGACCTCTGGACACCAGAAGGATGGGTCACAGCATGCAGAAGCTCTGCCCTCTGCCAGGGACCATCCAAACCAATCAGCTGCTAGAGGAGGGAGGAGGAGAATGGAAATGGTGCACAGAGAAAACTTTTTCCTGGCTCCTGAGGACACTGGAGAGGGAATTTCAGTCACAGCTGTGGGAACAAGGCAAAGCAGCTTTGAACATGGTCTGACCTGCTGGTCCATGAGAAACACACTCTCAGCCAGTTCTTTTCAAAATGTCAGGAGGGAAATGTAAAAATTTTACAAATTGCCCCATAAAGTTGTCAAATGGAGCTCTGAGTTGGAAAATGGCATTTTCATTCAATCTTGACTGCGAAATAAAAGCATCACAACGGTCCAAAATTAAAATATTTCATTTTATTAGTCTCTTCATTTTGGCATAAGAACAAGTTCCATTTACTCTGCATTTACTTGCCCCCCCATTTATGATTCATGGTTTCATTTCGATGGAACAAAAGACATATATTTACCGTTTCCTCTATTCTATTTCTTACCCATTTTGTGCTTTTAAAGCTGCCATGAAAGGCCCTGGACAGCAGCTAGGTGGCATTGCTATTGTTTCTACTGCTTTTCTTGACATTCCTTTTGTTATGCAAAGATTGCATTACCTCTGTTTTCACAAACTGATGCTTGGAGCATGTTTCATGGCAATTATTTATGATGTTCCATAAACTCTTCTCTGAATCACTGCTTTCTAGGAAAAGTTGTCTGTTTTCTAGGAGCAGCCTTTCTTCTTTGTATCCAAAGAAGGACATTTTATTACTGTTTGCAAACATGATCATAAGCACTATTAATGAATGGTTCCTAATAAGACTTTCCTAGCTTCCCTCTTTACTGTCATCTCATCACTAAAAAAGGTGTTTTGGACACAAACTGTTTTAGTTGAATGTTTTTGCAGCAGCAAGTGTTACTCATAAATCTCAATAAGAAATAATCACTATTATTACTTTACACATGAACCTACTTTTGAAATTAATCCCACGTGAACTTTGAATTTCGAAATTATTTATATTCTCTGCTAAAGTGGAGTAACCACACGCAGCCCAAAGTCTTCATGTTGCTGTGCCAGTGATGCACAGAGCAATGCTGAAACTGAAATCAGTTCAAAATCAAAATACACGTGGTGTGTTCTGACTTCCTTGTAGTTAGATTTTTCCTTTGCTGAGGAATTATTTGTCTGATGAGCTGACTCTGATTGCAGTGGGTGCTAATACTCTCTCACAAGAAATTGCACTGAAAATCAACTAGGCCCATTCTCTCCATCCCCTGCAAAGTCTTCTTTGAGCTGTGTGTGCCATCTGGCAGTCTCAGGTGTAAAAATACCACCAGTTTTTCACAAAGGTCTGTTGAGGGGGACAACCTCAGGTCCTTGAGGTTGCTCTGGAGAAACCAGCAGGTGATGGAGAGGTTCTTGTTGGGGCTTAGGGAAAGCTTCAGTAGAAAGGTGATTTAGGTCTAGGGGGAAATGTCCACAAACAAATGTGAAAATGCAGCTTTACCCTCAAGTAGGGTCAAAAATAGATGGAAAATATGATCAGGAGAATGCAGTGCTCCTCTGTGTTGTGCAAGAACTGCTGTCCTCCAGCAGCAATGCACAATACATAGATTGGGGTGGGGATATTTTGTAGACATCCCCAAAAAGGAAAAGCCTTGCTGATCCCCAAGGTGAGTGTTGCTCCTTTCAGGGGATTGCCACGGCTGCAGTCATTCAGCCCAACTTCCACAGACACTGAGTTTGGGGAGGAAACGTGGTTTTTGTGTGGGATGACCACAGCCAGATCCATCACTAAAATCCAGGCACAGTGGGGATGATCTCACTGATGTCCCCCACTCTTCCTCCTGCCTTGCACCACGTGCAAGAGAGGGCAAGAGGGAAACTCTGCCTGTCCCTTTGCAGCCTCTTTTGGAATTTTTTTCACTGGTGGGCATCACTGCAGGGTTTTGCTCA
Source organism: Dicaeum eximium (assembly GCA_013396995.1). NCBI lineage: Eukaryota > Metazoa > Chordata > Aves > Passeriformes > Dicaeidae > Dicaeum > Dicaeum eximium. Next base: position 530,583 of record VWZP01006297.1, on the reverse strand, counting down.
AGGAGAAGGGATAATAATATTGTCCCACCCAGATCCATTTTAAAAGCACTTCCCTACCTTTGGCACCAACAGCATGGATCCCTATTTTGGTGTATTTGGTTTAAAAAAATCCATGCATTTTTTTCCCAGCATAATCTGCAACTAAGCTCTAATTGCACCAGTTATGAGTGAAGACAGACACTCAAATGTGCAGAAGCAGTGCTAGGAACTTATCACAGGCCTGCCAGCCAGGCAGAACTGTGCCAAGCAGCTCTTTCAGATGTGACAAGGGGCTTGGGTGCCCAAAAGTTCCTCTGTTCTTTCCAGCTCTGTCCTTTTGTCCAAAAAAAGCTGAGTGCTCCCTGCAGCCCTCCCCAGGCCTGGATCAGGGAAGGGCTCTGCATTTGGCAGAGGTTAAAGCAGCCATAAAGCTCCTCTGCCTTCCATCTAAGCCAAATTAACTCCATGATTCCCTTGCCAAGAGGGAAGTTTTTGAAGTCACTCATAAACCTCCCTTATCTGCTTTGTCCATGAAATGACAAATTCAGCAATTTCACAAATCTACTGTGTGTCTCAGAATGCATCATCATGTTTCTGTGTTGGTTTGAATATTGTTGTCATGTGTATCACTGCAAATCAGTAAAAATCAATTAATATTTCTTATTATCTATCACAAAACACAACATTTATGTGTGTAACAGGTACAACGTGCTGTTAAAGCAAACCTACTCTTGCTAAATATTTAGGGCAAAGAAGCCTTTTTTAAAAATTGCTTCAGAGGAAGAATGAAGGGGAAAGAAATTGAGTTTTAAAACCTACAACACCCATGCCTAGAATTACCAGGAAAAAAAATTAAATCACTCTGCACTGCCAAAGCAAAAAGATATTGGATCAGCTGAAAGATTTTGGCTTATCTAAGTCATAATAAATAAATGAATAAGCAGTTTTGTAAGGATTTATCGCAGCTGGCTGGTTCCTGTGACAGAAGAGGCAGACTTGGGGTGCATCCAGATTATATTTGTGCTCCAGTGCCTGGAGAGGTTTGGTTAAGAAGCTCTGATAGCTCTTGGAGAGGAGGACACTGCTACTAAAGTTGTGGGGAAGTGTTCTTGGATGAATCCTGGTAAAGGATCCCAAAGAACATGAAGGAAACCTTTGATGTCCTGAACACCTTTCTTTTCAAGGGATAGAGAATGCTCCTTGGTGCCAAAACCGGAAAGCTTTGGAGCACTCATCAGAGTTCCAGGACAACCACAAAAACGGTGAGATTTAGCAACCAGCTTTACAGAAGAGAACACACAAAAAAAGCAGGAAAATAACACCAAGCAGTTGAGCTTATTTGGATCTGCTCCTGGAAGTTGGATTTTGAGCCAAAGTGAATATAGTGTACTAAATCCAGCACGTACAATATAAACCCAAAAGCTCACGTCTGTAAAACAATATATCCTCACCAACACACACACACACAAAAAGCACAAACAAATCTCACCAGACACCACCACTGAAAATCTGTTCTAAAACTGTCTATACCTTTTAAAGTGAAAAACCTGTTGTATTACTTGGATTTGTCTGTGCACATATTTATTTTTCCAAACCCCAAGCACATTAAGGAAGGTGGATAGTTCAGATTCCAGATCATGTTCATTTGAAGCCCAGAGCTCTGTTGGTAGATGGTGAGTTTTCTACAGATGCCAACCCTGACAGAATTAATCTGATGTGAATAAATCCAAAATGAAAATTAAAATTTGCATAATTTTCCTATCACCTAAAATGATTTTAAAAAATTTTTATGCAGTATTTTTACTTCCTGTGTGTTGCAGCTTAAAATTTCACTTTTCCACTGGTAGAAATTTTTTTGTCAGTCATTATGAGAATTTTCTCCCACAAGTTGGTTTTGTACTTGTACTTTGAAAAAGAACTCTCTTTGAAGTGTAAGCCTTAGAAGTGTTGTTTTAATAAGACCAGCTCCAATTTGCCATGTAAGTTCTGTTAAGCTTAGTTAGTCTTCTACAATACAAACAATACTCTTCTTAATCAAGGTTTTTCAGAACTTTGATTAAGTTACAGTTTTTACTTGCCTTTAAATTAAAATTTTAAAAGTTTGTGGCTTTTTTTGATGCTATCTTGTGCCAGTCTAAGAGTTGGACTCAATGATTTTTGTGGGTCCCTTCCTCCTCTGTTCCTTGATTCTCTTTTGCTCCGTTTGTTTTACAAAAGCTGTGGTGAAAATGCCATATTTTTATATCAGTTCTGAAGCCATTAAAATGCTCACAAATGCAATTATTAGGTTATAAAGATGTCCTGCTATGGACTCAACCTTATCGAGCTGTGGCCTACAGTTGTGATAAAACTGAATTTTTTATAAAACCCCTCTCTTTCATAGAGAGTAGGGTTATTCAAGGGCATTCCCCTCAGGAATAACTGAATAATTTAGGAAAGCCAGTCCCATAGCAGGGAGAGAGTGGTCCTAAAGTAAAGACTCTGAAAAACCCATAACAGAGGATTCACAAAGGTTCAGCCTCGTCTTGCCTGCTACCTGGTTCTGAACTTGAAACAAAGTGTTTTGAAATAAAGGCAGATGAGGAACCTAAGGGAATATTTTCTCCTGGCAGTGCCTTTGGGGGGTCTTTATTTTCCCAAAATGCAGCTTTGGCTTGGCTGCTTGCCTGTGTTTGATGGCTGCACTGATAAGGGGAGGTCATAACCTTTGGGAATGCTCTGGCTTCCTAAAATCAAAGTGTCTTCCAAAACTACAGCTATGAAGCAGCAGCAAAAGGAAAGCTCTTCTTGAGGAAAGTAAAAAGAAGCATTAAGAGGGGCAGGAATTATGGAAAAGGGGAGAGTGATGGGGGGCAGAAGATGGCAGGAAAAGGTGGGATGGAAAATGATGAGACAGAAAAAATGAGACTTGCAGAAAAGAAGGGTAACAGCAAAAGGTAAGGAAAGGAAGCTCCGGAAATGTATGGGAACTGAAGGTGCCAGAAAGAAGAAAAAGGAGAGAAGCAGACATGATGCAAAAACTTAATGAGAGCAAAAGGTAATGGAAAAAGACAAGGGGATCCCAGAGTAGTTGTCCCACCCCTGGAAGTGCCCAAGGCCAGGTTGGACACTTGGAGCAACCTGGGATAGTGGCAAGTGTCTCTGTGGCACTGGATGGGCTTTGAGGTCCCTTCCAACTCACACCAATCTGTGATTTTTTGGGAAGAGAAGCTTCCCCTGTTGAAGACCCTGAGAGCCAGTTGGTGAGCATTGCTGGGAAGCTCACGAGGGTGATACAAGAGGAGACCTGAGGCAAAGCAGCAGTAGAGGAATTGTCTTGGCTGACATCAGCTGAGGAGAAATTGCTATTTGCCTCCAAAAACCAAGTGTTAATTTCCCCCTGGGATGGGAAATGAGATCTCCTCTGGCAGTCTGCCTTGCAGATGGTATTATCCTCCCAGAACTGCGAATGTGCATCTGAATGGTGTTTAAGCTCCAGATGAAAAACCATCATCAACAACCTGCAGGAAATGATGGAGTGCTTTCCACTGAGCCTGGAGGTGACACCAAGCCAGGGCAAAGAAAGGGTGCCCTCAGGAACAAGGCTGACACCAAAAGAGTCCAGCCTGGGGGAGTGGGACTGCAGGAGTCACACCGAAGCCAAAAGACAAAAATGCAAAGCCCTGCCCTGTGCAGAGAGATCAAGGGGATGAATGCTCTGGTTTGGGATGTCCAGCTTGGGAAAGACCTGGATAAACCAGAGTGAGGTTAAACCACAGTGCTTGGGACTGGAGTCTCTGCCCTTTGCACCTCGAGTGCCGTGTCCTTTTCTGTCCCCTCAGGGCAGGGAATGGAGGGGCTGGAGCGTGTCCAGGGCAGGGAACGGAGCTGGGAAGGGGCTGAGGGAGCTGGGAAGGGGCTGAGCCTGGAGAAAAGGAGGCTCAGGGGGGACCTTGAGGCTCTGCACAGCTCCTGCCAGGAGGGGACAGCCAGGGGGGTCGGGCTCTGCTTCCAAACAATAATTGAAAAGATAAGAGGAAATGGTGCTGGGAAGGTTTAGGTGGCATATAACGAAAAAAATCTTAATTGAAAGAGTGTTCAGGCATTGGAACAGGCTTTCCAGGACAGTGGTGGTGTCACTGTCCCTGGAGCTGTTCAAAGCACGTGTGGCTGTGGCATTTGAGGACGTGGTTTAGTGGTGGAGGTGGCCGTGGTGCCGGCTTGGTGGCCGCAGGGTGATCTCAGTGCTCCTTCCCAACCTCAACAATTCTGTGATTCCATGGTTTTGTGAGGAGAGGCTGTGGGACTGGGGCTGTGGGATTGAGGGTAGTGTCAGCAGCCTCAGAGCCTGGGGAAAGCCACGGGGGAGATGGAGACAGGCCCTTGACAACACTGTGATTAACTGGAATTTTAAGAGTTCAATGAATGAGTAAGAGATCATTATCTCCACACCTCCCAGAATAAAAATTTTCCCATGGCTGTGTAATTTGTATTAAAGACTGAGCTGCACAGATTGAAATCCTCATGAAAGAGGGTTGATGGAAGTCTGGTCTCAACCCTCCTTGCATCAAATATATAGTTATAATGGCAGCTGCAATTTGAGTGGAGTAAGATTGAGCTGTAATTTCATCAGACACTTAAAAATACATTATAGCCATTAATTCTGTACTTATCCCTGAATGTTCAGGACATGCAGAACATGATTTCCAGCTGTATGGTCAGCAAACAAAAAGGTCTCACCTCCAAAGAACTGTCATATACATTTCACAATGTAGTCTAGACAGCAGTGAACAAGAGCATGTGGAAATCTGGCCTTTCATTATTTTCCAGGACATGCCATTAAAAAACCAAAGAGTTTGTCAGTCAGTCTGGTGAGTAAAGCAGCACTGCACATGATGTTCAGCATGAGAAACAGGCAGTATTTTATTTTTACTTGGGATCACTATTATTTTCTATCAGTATTTAGGATTTCTGTGTTTGTGCTGATTCACTTCCACTAAAACCAACAGGAGGAGAAAGATGAAGGAGTGACTGCCCTCCTTTTAATGGTGGATTATGCATTTTCACAAAGGGCCTGATACAAGGCCCTTTGTCTAAAGTGGATTGAAAGACTTCTACTCACTTTGATGGCTGTTGTATCAGGTCCTAAGAAGAATTAAAGTCTTATGAAAATCTGCTGCTACTGCTGTATTTGGAGAAGTAATTAATAGCAAGGTTAGAGAGAGATCAAAGGGCTATGGTGGGTAATTAGAATCGTTGGGGAACAACGTTTATATGTCCCTTATAAAACAAAATTTTACTAAAAAAAAAAAAAAAAAAAGAACAAAAAATAAAGCTGTGCATTGCTGTCCTCCCAAACAAAAAATATGTTTCTGATTTCTGTTTCAAAACAGGCTCAGAAAATAGACCATAATTTGTTTCTCTCTGCTACTTTAACCAGTCATGGTAAAACTCAGTTATGCCAATAAGAAGCAATGAGAGCAACCTAGACAGATGACTGCTCACTCGTTTTTTCATTAGGAGAGCAGCAGTGAGAGCCCATTTCACTGCAGGCAGAGAATTAGAGGATTAGGTTCATTTGCTGCACTTTTACTTGGGGCTCCATGTGGTCCCCATCTGGAGCTGTCGGAAGAGGAGAGCTTGACAACACATGCTGGCCGGTTCTTTCCCACTTTCTTTGTGCTGACGTGACTCTTGGGCCCAAAGCAGTGACACAACCCCTCCCTGGGCTGCTCCAGCTGCCCCCAGCCCAACCCTGAGCCCCTCCTGTGGGTGCCCATCCTCGTTCCAGGCATCTTCCCCCTCCTCACAACGGAAGGGAGGGTCACGCCTGAAGGGAAAGGAAGGATTCTTTCCTTTGCAAAATGGTATTTTGTTTAGGATTCTGCACGGGAGGCAATTTCTGTCAGGGTGGGAGAGAGTGGTGGAAAACAGGGTGCAAAATGTGATGCTCACAGCATCTTCCCCAGGGTTCTGTCCCCTCTGGCTGCCTCCCCAGCCAGGATATCCAGGAGTGGCATTTAGACCTGCCCAGAAAAGCCACGTGGGGCTGTGTGACCAAAAGACCAGCTGCCATTTACTGTGGGCACCACCACCAAAGGAAGAGCTGTTCTTCTGCGAGAGGAAGAGCTGGAAGAGCCCACGGCAGTGTGTGAGGATAATGAGAGGTCTGGGCAGGGGGCATGGGCTGGGATGAGGCAGTCACTAACACAGGATCAGGCCCATGGCAGGCAGGAAGGACAACAGATGGAAAACCCACTCCTCCCTAATTTTCCTTCAAGGAGATCGCACTGATGGGAAACACGCCAAAATTTCCCAGAGTCTCAAAGCCTGAGCAAAGAGTTATTACATTTCCATGATTCAGGAAGCAAGAATTTTCGGTCTGTTTCCGTCACAGCGTCTTCTCCAGCTGTGGAAGACTCCCCACATTTGCTTCACAGGGTACCTTTGAACCATGGAGAGACGAAGCACCCACAGCCAAGACAGACATTTCTCCACCCCTAAAACCAAGACAATGAAAGCCCTGACAGGAAAGCCTAGCAGGAGGCTACCACTTGCCCATTTATTATTTCACATGCAAGGAAATGCATGATGAAATCACCATCAGGCTTTCCATTCCTTACATCATGTTGACATCGCCCTTTTCGGGTTTTTTGCCTGCCCTTTTGAAACTCTGCGTGCTTTTCTCAGTGAAACACATCCCGTGTGGTTCCACCTGCTGCTCTGGGGGAGGTTCAGGGCTCAGGATGCAGGCCAGGGCATCACCAAGCCCTGCAGATGCCTGTGCTGTCGGTGGCTCTCTGGTCTGACCCCAGCCTTGGCCTCTGTTTGCCATCGCCCTGCAGCTGGAGGTGCTGCCCTTAGAGACATAAAACAGAGGTTCAGGCAAATTGCCACCATTAAAAACTCCACTTTCCCTGCAACAGTAGGAGTGTTACCTCCAGAGCGCCAGCCAATTTTTAATTCGGGTAATTTACATGTAGCTCACCTAGAATTCTCCTGGTGTTTTCAGGCAGATAAGGCAAAGTTGAGTTTTTCCCGGTTCTGTGGTGCTGCTTTGTGTTGCTGCACAGCTGCTGGGTCTCACCTCGAGGTGGCTGCACAGCAGCTGTTGACAAAGTGATTCTACATTTACAACATGTGTAATTGTGTTGGTGGAGTTTGTAAAGCATGTCGAGCTCTCTCTGGATTAAATGCACATGCAAATGCGTGGCAATTACCATTATGCACATCTTCGCCCCAAATACGTGTTTGCAGAATCGTTAGCCCTGATGGGAGCTGCAACCACCGAAAAGGACTCTTAATTCTCCCCAGGCATAATAGCTGCATCAGTAAAAGACGTGTTAATAGCAAATGGCTCTATTCATGTGAACTTTATCAAAGGAAAGCTTCAACTATTTTGCTCAGCGCAGCGACTTCAAAGACGTCTTCATTCATTCATGTGCTACAAGCCAGCCTGGCTGAGGATGAACGCTGAGTAAACACTGCGAGAGAGAAAATAAGATAAGGCGCAGGGGAGGTTTAACAAAGAGAGAACACATTTCACCCTTCCCGCCGCCCTACATGGGTTTAAGTGCCTGACCGTGAGCCCCATTATGTTATTGTTGAAGTCCCTTTGAAGCACTGTGCGAAGCTCTTATATTCCGAGGAGTCACAGGAAAGGATGTTGCCGTTGTTTTTGTGCAGTTCAGCAGCCCTTAATGGACTTCATATGGTCTCTGCTTTTTTCAAAGCAGCCTTCCCTATCACGGCTGCAGAGCAGCTCTTTTGTCTTATCTGAAAATTCTTTGCAACAAATTTATCACTCTCCAAAACCTTACTAAAATAAACCTCCCTCCAACGCTGAAGATGCACGCGAAGGAACAAACTTGATTAAATATTAGTTCAAGCAAAAGTCAAAAAAGTACAAATGCTACCTTAAGGTCAGCTACATTGCTTCTGTCCTGGTGCATCAGGTTCAGGCTCAGCACAGAATTCAAACTTGATGCTGAGGCCCACAGGCAGCAGAGTCTGATCTCTTGGGCTTCTTAAAGTCTCTTGGACTCTTGGTTGAAACATCCTGTGTTGTGGGTTTTTCAGTTGACTGGGTGGTTGTTTTAATTTGTTTGGTAGGGTGTTTTTTGTGTGTTTTGTTTTGTTTTGTTTTGTGCTTTACTGTTTTTTGGCGTTTTGTTGTTTTGGTTTTTTTTTTTAATTCTGTGCATTAATTAAAAAGGACATGAATTAACTATTAACTTTGACTTCGAGTGTGACTTACTGAAAAGAAAACAGCCATGAATAGTCCCTGACTATTTCAAAGTATGATGTTATTCATCTAACCATGTTGTGAAAGTAGCAAAGCTACAGCCTCCTTTTTTGCAGCTGTGTGTGCAACATGAGTCAATGAAGCTCTTGGCTTCTTGCTGCTAGGCTCAGAGAGAAAAAAAAAAAAAAAAAAAGAAAGAAAATAAAAGAAGAAGAAAAAGAAAGAATGGGCTTATTATCTGCTTATCAGTCTCTTCCTCTAGGAGTAGCTGCCCACTCAGTTTGAGTGAGAGCAGCTTCTGCAATTCAAAGCCTGAAACCTTCATCTGAACCTGATGCTACAGCTGGGCAGGATTCTCAGCTGTGCCCTGCACAGATAAGGCAATATTTCACCAAGCACCGTTTGGGTGGGAAGATTTAGTACGTTCAGGAAAAAAAATTAGGGTTTTTTTCAGGGAGCTGGAATTTTATTGCTCTTATTTCCTGGCAGCTGGTGACTGTAGTCAACACAATATCTTTAAAGTAGTTTACATGCCATCCAAACTGTAAAATAATGTTATACAAAATATACACGTAGGTACTTATTGTCTTATTGAGAGGGACAATGCAGAAATTATAAGGCCAAACCAAATTGCCTTTAAAAGTCAAAAGCCAAGTTATCCCTGGTCATATAAATAGAATATAAATATCTACAGCCAGGTTTGCTTTCCACTGGAATATTTAGAACCTATTAAGTAAAAAAAATTGCAGTATGTGACCAAGCTGATCTTTTGTCGTCCAGACTTTTACACTGTCAAACCACCTTCCTCCTGTTTATTTTTTCAATCTGTTTAAATTTTGTCTGAGCCAATACTCTTCCACTCATAAGACCACAATGTCACTGAGCAATCTGGATACGTGCATCGTATCAGAAGCGTGTTATCATCTCAATGTCCTTTATTTCACTGCTTGGTTTCTGAAAACTCTCTGCTGAAATCTGAAATGGTCTTTTCTGGAGCTGTCTGTACAGAGAAACGCTGATTTCTTGGTTTTCAGCCAGGTTGGCTTGCTGCCCCTTTTTAAGTAGGGAGACTAAAGTGGATCTTTCAAACTTAAATTTAAATTTAAATACTCTTAGTGGCGTAGGAATGAGATCACTTCCTCAGTTAATAACTGCCAGGGACACTGCTTTACATTGCTCAGTGGAAAAAAGAATAAAAATTGTAGACATTATTAGCTTGCACAGATTTCTGAGAATTCCCCGTTTTACTCTGATACGATTTAAAAAAAGAAAAAATGTCCCATGACTGGCAAGCACACTATTTTTTCAGGTGGCTGTAATGCACATCAGTAATTTACATCATGAGGAAAAACATGTATAAATGACATATCATGATTTGTTAGTCACTGTCTGATTTCTTCTCTTTGTACTAGTTTATTTATTAAATTTGTGTGGCAATCTTTTGGTGAACAGAATTAAAAATCAAGGTGCCATGATCCAAAAAGAGCATCCAGGCAGATCACTGGGTTATTTTGATTCAGGTCTTAAAGAGAGCTATAAATGATACCCCTAGGCAGCATCACACTGGATTACTTAGGCAAAATTTCCTTGCACTGGACTCTCTTCCATAATTCCAAAACCAACCCAGAAACTTTTGATTTTTCAGCCATCATGTTTTTAATTAAAAACCAAACCAAACCAAACCAAACCAAACAAACAAACACCCACAAAACCAAACAAAAACCCCCAAAACAACAACAACAACAACAAAAAAAGGTGAAAAAGTAATCTTTGTAAAGCAATGCTTGATAAGTTCCCGGCTCCTTTCACCTGCACAAATAATCTGCAAGGTGTATCTGTATCTAGGCAGAGTTTCTCTGAGGACAAGAGATAAGAAGGTCTTTTTTCAAGGTGTTAGATTCCTCTTCCTGATCTCTAGTCAGATGTAGTACAAAGAAAGGCAAAATAAATAAAATAATTAAAATAACCCCCAAAACAACCCAAATCCTCTATGGTGGGGTTTCACTTTTGGTAAAATGGTCCTCCTTTGTCATTTATTAAGACAAGTTTCCTATTTTTTTTTTCCTGTCTTATATTTATTTTCCTTTTTATTTTTATAGTTTTTGTATTTGCCTTGCTAACCCTACAGCTTGTTTTGTTGTAATTTAGAGGAAAGATGTAACAGCAGCCAAGAAAGGAAGCTGTCTCTTACCAGCTTACACCTGGTTAGCTGAGTCTGGGAAGCTTACTTTGCCTTTGGAGGGAACTTTGAAGTCATTAACATCCTTGCAAATTGGATAAGTGTTATGTTACAGTGACTTGTATCCCCAGATAGGGCCCTTATCTGCTTTGAACTTCAAAAACAACCTCAGAAAAATCGAAATGTCCTTAGCAGGCAAGAACTCGCTTTCCAAATTCAGGTTCAGATTTCCAGAGCGTAAAAAAACCTCTTTTTTTTTTAATCCACTGAAAGCGGGGTTAGCACAACTGTAGCAAAATAAGAGGTCCATCCTTTCCATTTAAGTTCCTTTGAGGAGGAAGCTCTTGTGATCATGGATATATTCCTGGTACAGAAAAAATTGGCTGTGTAAGTGTGTATTGCTCACTGGAGCAGCAATGTTGTAGTCAGGCCCTGTAGCATCGTTTTATTTGGGCTGAGACAGCTGAAGCCTTTTGAAATTGTTTGGACTGCACACACCAGGAACATAAATCAGAAAGTTTTTCTTCCACACAGTCGCAGGTTCTCAGTGGGTTGGTTTTTTTCCTTCTCCTAGAGTAATAATTACAAATGTAGTTAATCGAGCTGAGACTGTGTGAGGAGATAGATGTAATTAATTCTGCCAACGAGGCCTTGCCAGCCATTTATAAACACGGTGAGAAGGGATTTGGTTCTGCTCTCGTCCTCCCAGGGACGCTGCTGACACTGCAAACCAGCCTGTCCCTGCTGCTCTGCCTGCACTTAGAGGGCACAAATGCCCCCAAAACCCTAGCAAACCACCGCATAAATATCCTATTATTCCTTCCATCCCATTAAAATGCTGCTTCTTAGCCTAACTCTGACTTGTTTGCAGTTATTCCCCATCCCAGTGTGATTTCCCGCTGGAGCACAGGGCTCTTCAAAGGTTGATGCATGTCCCGTGGAACAGGGGAAGAGTCTCTGCACTCCCTCATCTTCCTGAAACCATGCGTTTTATTTATTTATCTTGGTTCAGAATGACTTCTGTGTCTCTTGGAGACATCACTGATGTAAAGGATCCCACAGAAGTCCATAAGAGCTCCCTGCAAAATTCATCTGGGAGGTTCAGCCCTTGGATGAAATCATGACTGTGATGAAGTCAGGCAGAATTTTGCCACCGAATTCCCAAGGCGGGGGGAAAAAAAATACTGTATTGTTTAGCATCGGCTTTATCTGAAGACAGCATGTGTGAAAGCGAGTCCAAGTGGATTTTCACTGGCTGCATTTCCGGTAATTGTTTGTTTGGTTTTGTTCAGGGATGCGGCGGCTGATCCTGGCTGCGGCCTGCACCAGGCCGCGGCCTCCATGTTGCTCCGACCCCCTCGCACCCTTTCACCTCTGCTGCAGTGCAGACATGTCACACACCCACACCATCCAGAGGGCCCTTGAAAGTTCAGAAGTTCTATTTTTATGAGCTGTGAAAGCTCCAGTAAGTGAGAAATGTATCCGCTCCGAGATAACACAAATATAGCACACCAGCGAGTGGGTCACAGGATTTTTACAATACTTGAGAAATGTCACGGCAAAAACCTTTTCCGGTGCTTTCTGAACTCTCAAACAACTTTGCCCTCAGATAAATTGTGACTGATGCTGCAAACACTCAGTGATTCCCCACTGCAGCCTTGGAGTGTGTGCCCAGTGTCAGCCCAAGGAGTCTGCTGAGCACAGGAGAACCTTTTCTAGGATTAAAAGTCACCCCGCAGCCTGAGTGCTTTGCTGGAGAAAGGCCAGAGCAACCACTGTGTTAGAGAATGAAACTCTCAAGCTTAATAGTAAGAATTCAAAGGGACAGGCCTATAATTCCTACAGCTACACCCAGTTCTGATACCAAAGGCAGTCTGAAGTCTATATGTATCTTGTGTCCCTTAAAACCAAGTTTCTTTAGAAACCAGAGAGAGTAACTGCATGGGGTGAAACCAGCCACCATATTAATCCTGTGCTCATGGATTAATATTTGATTCACATCAATCACTGAAGAGCCTATTTGGGTGAGCAGCGATTTAATAAATTGATTGGAAGGCTCCTGAGCCTTCTCTTTAGTGTCAGGTGAACACTGAACAGCTCAGGTCTGAGAAGGACTCCTTGGACCAGCAGCAGCATCACACATCTCTAGGCCTGTGCAGATGGAGAGGGATCTTTTGAAGAGAAATTCCCAACCTCCCTATCCTGCGCTGTTTTCCTCCAGGAAGGAGGCACATGGATCAAGGTGAATGAGGTCACTTTGGATGGAACTGAATGGATGGAAGCATCTCAGTCTCACACAAGTGGCTGGCAACCAGTTCACAAGAGCACACTGGATATTTTCTGAAAGAATGGAAATTTAAAACCCCAGAAATGTGTAGAGGGGAGATGCTGGAGCCTGAGCATCACCTGTTCAGATGCAGTTCCACTGGTCCTCAAGATACAGCAATGTGAGCGTGCACAGACATCAGAATCCCATCACTGGGGTTATTTTGACTCATCATCCCTTTCACAGGAGTTATTGTATTGCAGCACTTAGGAATGGTATTACCTACCTGAGATCTCATGGCTTGCCTCATTCTTAGAGGTCCCATTGCAGATGAACATTTTTTTCTCAAACTCACTTCAGTTCTTTCAGGTTGCCTGAATTTTCTGCCATTCTTGTCCCACCACTAATTTTTAATTAAAATATTTTACTGAAATATTACTTCAGGCCCCTTGCTGTTTCCTAAAGTTAATCCTTTTACCTGAAATTTTTACTATGATGTGACAAAATAATTTCCTCTTTTTAGTATATTTTCTTGTGTGAGTACTTGTTACTATGAAAATTGAGAGTAGTTGACCCTGTTCCTTTGGGCAAAACAATATTGCAAGGGTTGCCTTATAGATAATATAAAAATATTTAGAAAATAATAAACAAGGGTTGTTGGCCCCTAATTCCACAGAAGGGAATTAGGAAATAGAATGGAAATGCTTAGTGTGGATCCTTTTGGAGCTTGAGCCTTTCTGTCAATCCCCAGGTGCATTTATCATCACCATTTTCCTCTCCAGTGAAGTTGGCCTTCACCTTCTCCTTTCAGCATCTTTCACCAATTACAGAATAAAATGGGCTGAGACCCATTGGGAATTAAAATATTACAAAATAAGGCAAGCTTGGATCAGCCTTTGCCTTTACAGCTGCAGGCTTGCTTTTTTCTAGAAAAGATGGGCACCTACATCTGGGTATTTCATAACATAAACGCACTATTGCCTCAGATAAAACTCAAGCTGTTTAGTCTCAGCCGCAAACACCAATCTGGGACTGGTCTTCATGAATGCTGGGACTTCATCAAAAAGTAGCTTTGAGGAGGAAAAAACCCTCAGTTCTGTCTGTTGGGTTTTTTGTTTTGGTCCCGACAAGAGTGGGAACCCAACCCCTGGGCCCTTTGGAGGTGGTTCCCAATGCTGAGTTTTTTTCCAAGGGTGAAGAATGAGCAGGACTCTCTTTTCTCTTTTGGTCTTCAGGGTTTTGTTTATTCTTATCTTAAGTTCAGCACTGTCTGCACACCAGACTCAGCGTGCGAAAACCAAGGCACAGAATGGACAAAGTGGACTCAAACCAAGGCCTTTTAAAGCTGTTTAACCCAATTATGCTCTAACACCTACTTTGTTTCTGCTTTTCTACCAATAACTTCTACTGATCCATTCACGTCCCTTCCACACTGCTGCTTTCTCTAACCAATAACTTTGTGCCACCAGTGCTACAGAAAATGGAGCTGAAGAGGGACAAGAAGGAAGAAGGGACAACACCCAAAATCCTCCATCTTGTTTCCTATTCACTCTCATATTAAAATCCTAAAACCTTAAATTCTTCACTCTGTGATACACTACCACTACTACTACATATCACTACCTGTGTGCTCTAAGTCATCCCAGAGTTTTCGCAATTTTTCCCGGGATGAAGGTTAAAAGCAGAGTTCTGCTGAGGGCCAGAATTCCTTAAAACAGGCAGAGAGACATTCTCTGTGCCCTGGATCCCAACAGTGTCTGCTGCTGGTGCTTGCCCCATCTGGTGGTCCTCATGTCAGGGTTCAGCTCTCCAAAGCCCTCTGGAGCTGGTGGAGGCTTTGCTGAGCCACTGGTCCTGCAGCTGTCCCTTGAGCCCATGTGCTCCTGCAGCTCATTCCACATCTGCCAGGGAGGAGGAGGAGGAGGAGGAGGAGGAGGAGGAGGGATTGAACAATGACACGATTGCGCCCAATTGCTGTCCTTGTCCTGTCCCTGCTGGGACAAGCAGCAAACCAACCCATCTCCCAGGGCTGTGAGGGGAAATGGGCTGCACAGCACCACACAAACAGTTAAACTGAGGGCTGCAAGCACAGCTGGTGGCAATTTATAATTGCCATTTCCACATGGCACTAAATGCTAATGTAAAAAGTACTGAGGGCTCCTTTCTGATACGTTTCAAAGCGAAATTGGAAACATATTTCTGTGTAACAAGTCACTAGGCACAACTTCTTGGGGAATAATGGTCAATGTTTTATGGGATTGCTTGTTAAAGCTGTTTCTAAATGGGAAGGACCCCAGGGAAGCTGGCATGAACAGTAAACATTCAAAGGAATAATTTGTGGTGACAAGTGATTCCTTCAGTATTTATTTAACATTTAAAATTTGTCTGAATGGAGGAGGAGGCCAAGGGCTGTGATTTGCTCCTGACTGTCTGTCTCTTGTTCACCACGGGTTTCTCCAGGTTAAGGAAGCCCCTGGGAGGGGAGATAGCCCAGCTGATTCCTGGAAGCCATAAAGCTGAGGAGATTTGCTCATTGTCCTGCGTGGCTGGCTGTGCTCACACGGACCTCGTAACACACACCACACTTTGGGTCGTTTCCCCTCCCCTGGTGAAAAATAAAGGAGCACAGTTTTTTGTTTCTTAAGTGCTCCATGAACAGCATTTTCCAAAAGTGCAGCAGTACCAAAAGGACCCAGGACGCCGTGCTGAACTCAGAGCCTGTTTCTATAGGGGGGAAAAAAATAAATAAAAAGAGGACTGAAAGGCCACAATTCAGCCTGCCCTGACATCCCTTTGGCCTCAGCCATGCTCACCCCAGAGTGGACTGTACACTTAGAGTGCAGGGACCTTTTTAGGCCACCATTAGGAGGCTGATACAAAACAAGCTGTTAATCAAAGATAAAAACTAGTTTAGCGCAGATTTTTGTACTGATCCAATCAATTAATTTTAAACAGGAGGCACTTCAGCCTCTCTCCTTTCTGAAGTCTGTACAGAAAAGCCCCATTTCCCCTTGGGCCAGACTTGTGCTTGCCACCTCACAGCTGTTCAGAAAGTGATGATTTTAGTGCAGAACATATCAAATATATGATATTTCTTTCACCAGTGCCAAACAGGATTTGATGGAAAGAGAAAATATACATGACAAATATTATTTCTTCAGTAAATATAGCCCCAGACTGATGAAGGGTGACAATCTCTGCAGAAACTCTGTGTTTTGAATGGCAGCATTTTAATCACATTAAAATAAACAAAAAACCGATGTAGAATGGAAAGCAAATACAAAAAGGTTTCTGAAAGGCCAAACGGGTTCATTTTGAATTTGTAATTAATAGTTGGAGAAGAGATTTATCAGTACTTCCCCAGATATATTTTCCCCTAGGAAAATAAACCTGAATAAAATTTCATATTCTAAAGCACTGACAGATGTAGGGGTTGAAGTAGGAATCTTTTTTTTTTTCCTTTAACATGGCCATTGTTTTCAAAAGTTTTCTTGTTCCAAATAACTTAAACAAAATTTGCTGGGTATTGGTCTCCAAGTCTATTTGGCATGCTATCCATTCCTCTTCCAGATTATTTGCGTATTTGAACACCATTCAGTCATTGTAAACAAAATTAGTGTTTAGTATTTGTAAGAATCCGGGTTTGGGGGTGGGTTAAGGATGAGGATGTCATGATAAGTAATTTTTAAAATTAATGGCCTCTTCCTTCAGGACTAGAAGGAAAACTATCATTTACATTTTAGTTATGTTGAAATTTTTACGATTTCTGAACTAAACCTTGAAGACACTCCTGCTGGCTCCTGAGCACATCATTGAATACTTTCCCTTGTTAAAAATCAGCAACAATCCAGATGTGAAGATAGCTTTTCCTCTAGTAATATTTTGCCCTAACTCCATTTGTTCGTCGATTTTTTCTTGGCTTCTGAAGGAGCAAAAACCTAAGCCATGGTTTGAAGGTGTGGTCAAATAATCTACATTTGCCCTCTGAGTGGGAGCCAGCACATCTGCTCCATGTGTGCCTCGTTAGGGCACTTGGAGGGAAGGTCTGATGACAAATTTTTATCAAACAAACAGAAATTTGCTGGAGGATGACAACATATGGCTGGTGTTGCACAGACAGCCTGGCAAGAGAAACCCCCTGAGCACTGCCCAGTTTGTGGAGGTGTAACACACTCTGACCTCCCAAAATGACTGTGAGGGACGGGGATATTCCCACTCACAACTCAATCTTATCTTGTCTTGAAATGAAGGATACAAAGTCGTGTTTAAATTGGGCATCGTGGAAGTTGGAGCTTATTTCAGATTCACATGGGAATTGGGAGACGACAAGGAGGATGGAGAGAGATGATTTGCAAGGATCTGAAGTGTCAGGACACAGGGAATGGCTCCCAGTGCCAGAGGGCAGGGCTGGATGGGACATTGGGAATTGGGAATTGTTCCTGTGAGGGTGGGCAGGCCCTGGCACAGGTGCCCAGAGCAGCTGTGGCTGCCCCTGGATCCCTGGCAGTGCCCAAGGCCAGGCTGGACACTGGGGCTGGAGCAGCCTGGGACAGTGGCAGTGTCCCTGCCATGGCTGGGGTGGCACTGGCTGGGATTTAAGGTCCCTTCCCACCCAAACCATTCCATGATCCTATGAAATCTCAAAGACAACACTATCCTTGATTTTCATGAGTCAAAATTCCTGTCAAAGGTAGCCTGGCCTTGTCTGCAGAGAAAATCTGTGAATATGTGCCTATAAATGTACCTGGATTGTATAAATGCTCTCTGTGTGTGCAGAGAAACAAATGAGGTTCTCTTATTAAAGAATATTTATCATTTTTGTATCTGTAACACCAAAGAAACGGTCACTGATAATCCCAGCCCTTGGACAGAAGGAGAAAATGGATGAATTTAAAAATTCAGAGAGGAATATATTCAGAAATGTGGCAATATCTGCTTCACCTCAGGCTGCCATATTGTGGGCAAGGAGGATGTCTCTAGGAGGGACCTGCAAAGGGAGGAGGCAGACAGACAAAGAGAAAGACAACCCTTGGTCCCTCAAATCTGGCACTTTTCAGGCAGTCAAAGGTCCAGATCCCTCACATCACCACTGCAGGCCACGCAGGTATATCCAGTTTAACTGCACACATTGTCATATGTTTTTGCTTCCCCTCAGCCCAGGGTCTGTGGCAGCTCTCCAACATCCTCTTCGTGTGTTATTGTACTGCTGCCATCCCCCGTAGCAGAGTGCGAGGTTCTTTCTCCTTTGAAATGATTTCCCATGCCATTCCCAGACCTTGGTCCTCTTCCAAGTCCTCCCTAATCAATCTAGCATTGTAGGATGTCAGCTCTCATTTTCTTTCCTATGAGCTTATGCGACTATACATTTTATATTTGTGGCATAACAGTCTTCTCTCTGTTCCCAACTTTTTGTTCATTAGTTGCTTTCTTCCCCCAGAGATTTTATTCTCTTACTCTTTGGCCTCTCCCTGAATCATCACCACCTCCTTCTTCCTCTGTGTAGCGTAGCTGTGAGAATATTTTCAAGCAAAGGCAAATCAGCTAAATGTTTATTTCCTGATGTTATTGCACTTACTGGAGGTCCTGCGCTCTGTCTTGGGGAAAGGTACATAACAAAAGGAGCAGTCTGTGCTTCTCCTTCAGGGCTGCACTGAGACTGAAAAAAAGACATAAATTGAGAATACAGAACTTGTCAGACTTCCTCTGGGGGGAGGTTGACACGACTGTGGGGCCAGACTGTGTTCTAAATGAGCAAGTTCCATGGAAGCTCAAGAAAAAGGCTTTATTTTACCTTTACTCATGGTTTTCCCTCTCTGTTTTTTTTTCTGCCTGTTCTTACACAATGCTGGGTTGGGGTTTTGTCACTTTGAGGGGTGCAGAGGGGCGAAGTCACCCACCCCAGTGCAGTGCTGGTGGTGCCCCACGTGTCCCCCCGTGCCACATCCAAGCCCCCAAGGGACAGAAGAGCATCAGGGTGAGGAGCTGCTGCCTTTTCTCTCTGCCCTTACCACAGAGAGCACCAAGAGGCAGAGCAGGCAGGGCTGGGAGGACCAGGGGTGAAGGAAAAGGGGAAAAGGGACACCAGGACCGAGCAGGGATCTCAATTCTCCCTTCCCATGCTGTTTCTGTGGGGATCAGACACCGTAACTCACAGAGAGGTGGTGTCTTTCTGCTGGGCATCTCTGGATGGAGCTGAGTGATGGAGTTAATTGGCACCATCTCAGGAGATTCGCTTTCCAGGCTGATGCTGTAGGGCTGAGGGAGACCATGAGGTTAATTTTATAGTGGGGAATCACGAGCCAGAAAGAGCTGGGTACAGCATGTTCTGGCTGTGATCCTTTTCTTCTTCTTTCTTGGCCAAGTAGGACTGGCAAAACCAAGTATTTTTATTATTTTGTTTGTGTAACACCCCCTCTCCTTTAGTGTGTGTAAATAGTCCTTCCCAGGATGATGTCTCAGATGCAAAACTTGGTTTTTCCAAGGGGAAAAAAAAGGCTAATTTGTCAGGATTCAAACAGCATAATGGATTAATGCTCTGCTTTTCTGGAACAGATTTTATTAACAAACGTTTTCAGTTATCATAGGAGAGAAATAATTGCACCATCAGCATCTATGGAATAATACATTCATCCCAGGGCATATGCTTTTTTTTAACCATTGCATTCCTTTTGATTCCGAGCCAATGTATACTTGCAGGGAATTAAGGGGAGGAAATGAGTACAAAGCAGGATGACTGGTCAATAAACACCATGGTGATAAGGTTTCACGTCCTCCTTCCTCGCTTGGCACGCTGCATCGTTGAACCCTGCGTGATAAATCGTGCCAGGGAGGACACAGTTTTCATTGTGGTGACAGGAGGACAAGCATCCTAAGCAAAACTGACATTTTGGCAGAGGGAGAGGTGAGGGGAGACGTGTGCCAATACGTGACACTGTTTTGAATTAGACAGGAGTTTCCTGCTGTCATCCAGAAATAATAGCCATGAGTTTTGTCCAAGAGAAAGGTAAGTCTCAGGAAACAAGGCAGGGCCTCTTTTTTTTTTTTTTTATCCCAGTTCAGATGACATACATCTTTCATGAGCAAATGTTGTAGTGAAATAGTGAAAGCCATGGCAACAGCCAGCACTGGAGCTGATCAAATAACCCCTCTCTTTGGGCCAAGAGCACCCCAATGGGCTGCAACAACAAAAGGAAAATGCCCCTTTGGTTATTTGTTCTAATTTGCAGTCAAAATAATAATGGTTTGCTTTTTTGTTTAGTTATTTTTGTTGTTGTTGTTGTTGCTTTTTGTTGTTGTTTTTTGTTTTGTTTCGTTCTTGTGTTTTGGTTTATTTGTTGGTTTTGGCTTTGTTTGCTTTGGTTCAGTTGGCTTTTTTTTTTTTGTTTGTTTGTAATGTTTTTGTAATTTTTTTGTTCCTCTTCTAGATAATTCCCCTTACTTGTCCCAAGCTGGCAGCAGCTTTACCTTTATTTCCCTAAAGCAGTCTACCTTTATTTTCATCCTGGATTTTAATACCAGCAGGAAGACAGAGAGGACACCAGAAGCAGCTCTGTGATCTCAGGATTTTTGTTTCCCCAAAACTTACATAATTCTATTTCTATGTCCATTAATATCACATATACATAATTTATACACAAAAATGCACTGGGTGGGTCCTTCCTCCCTGCTTTTCCCTCTTTCACAGATGACTTTAGTGCCCCAACACCACTCTTCCTGCAGACTTGTGAGTGGATGTGTCTGCCTGGAAAGGAGCACTAAAATCAGACAGTTTTACACCTGCTTTGAGTGAAACCTGGTCCCAACACCTTTACACAGGAGATTTGCACTTCATATGGTGTTGCAGGAGTGGCAAAGGAATACCACCAGGCCTCATAGAAGTATTTGGGTTTCTCCAACCTGGGGTTGCAGATTAACTGAAGACATGATCTCTAAGAATAAAGGGGATAAAATATATCTAAGGCAAATGAAGAAAAAAAAAATCCCCAAACCTACCCCTTTCCTGGTGAAAAATCAACTCATTCTCTGTAAATTGATGAGCATCACTGTCTGGAATCCCATCTGAAAAGCATTTAATGGTCTCTTCAAAATTTTTTGTTTGTTTTTTTGTTTTTTTTTTTTTTTTGTGCTTACCTCCCATCTGCTTCTTTAAGTAAAACTGACAGAAGTCTTATTCTGTTTGCAGGAGAGGTCTTTGTTCCTTGCAGACCCACCTGTCTGAGAGTGATTTCTGGGATTGTCTCCTCTTTATAAAAGTGTGTCTTTTAGTCCAGGGAAAGAGGACAGACGTTTTGCTTGAAAAAGGATGATAAATCCCAATGTGGCACAAACTCTAATATGAAAAGTGAATTTATAAGCTAAACGTGCAATGGGAGCTAATTTTTTTATCCTTCATGCAGTGGCACAGTAACAGTTCCAGAACTTTGCTCCTAATAATTAAATTTTATACACTTCTTTTGTCTGAGCAGGTCTTGACTACGATCTCAGGGATTTTCGTCTTTCTCATCAGAAATTTAATTTTTTTGTTGTTGGTTTGGTGTCTTGTGCAGGTGTTTCATGTCTTTGCCAGCTTGCAGGATCCTTCTGCATTTAAAGGGATCTGAGCTTGCTGGGGAACTGGGATCTGTGTGTTCCCCTGCAGAGGTTCTTGGTGCACTCTGGAGAGCTCTGTGGCTGCTGTCCTTTGTTTTGTCATTAAATATATTTTACTGTTCAGTATTTTTATGTCACATGGTTAAATAACCTTCTAAAAAAGCCATCTTTAAAATAAAGGAAATATCAAAGTTGTGTGATACAAAGGATACAAACACGTATTTCTCACTTGTTTTATAATCCATGTGGAATAATGTGTTAATACTTGGTGTAGTGTGAGCATCTCTGGTTCAGCAGATTTTGACCACGAGACCTTGAATTTCAATTAGGATGTTATGCCTCCACAAGCATCAGGCCTGAGGCATTCAGAATATTAATATCTGCTTCCCAAATATCCTATTGAAAACCCCCTGCCACATCCATCACCATAAAAATGAGAAACGCAATAAGAAAATAAAAAAAAGTGTACTCTGGTTTTGTGTGTAATTGATTCCTCTTCACGATGTGGCCATTATTTAAGAACTGTATCTGCAGGCTTGACATTATTAATACAAATAGTCGCTTTTTAATAAAATCTTTCAGTTGACCCAAGCCTTACCCTCGTGGCTCATTTATAATCCTGATAGTGAGGAGCCAGGCTGGATGCTCAGCTCTGCCTGCTGCATCCTGCACTCTGGGAGTCTCACAGGCACTACAGCTGTAGGAGTGATGGAGCTTTAATAACATTTTTATTTCTGTTCAGCATGACCCGACTGGCAGGGGCAGATGTGTGTATTCTGAATTAAATGGAATATAACTCCCACGTGCCTTTGCTTGGGCTGCTTGTTTGCAAACAAAACCTCCTGGAAACAATGGTCTTTGTCCCCTTTCTTGCTCATATTTTTATTTTTTGGACCAGTAAGTGTTAACACATGTGATGGAGGGAGGAGGTGTTTGGAGTAACACAACTGATCCATGCACTGGATAGATATCCCCAAAAATAAAAGCAGATTAAAATATAAGCAACTCCTTCCTCTGTCGTGGCCAGTCAGGGAAATGAGAATAATCTCAAATACCATCACTTTTAGCTCTTGCAGGGCATTTTTAGAGGACGTGTTTTATGTGGAAGTGTCAGCAGTTTCCTTTTTATCTCATTATCAGATTATGTACCCGTGGGTCCCCAGGCTTCCATGTCACAGCAGGGATCACCCCAAAATATCCTGGAGTGGGAACCTGACACTGAGGATGGGATTCCTAGAATGAAGCAGGAGACACTGTATATGTGTATGTATAATTATATGAATTAAGCAAAACAGCATAGCGAGGAAAAATTGAAATTACAGTTGTGGCATTGCATAAAATTGGTGTATCAAAAGAAGGTGAAGCTCAGGAATTGTTTCATTTACCTCAAAGGCTTACTTCAGGGACCACAATCAGTGTGTTTACCACGGAGATTTGGGATTTAGGGGTTTTTGTGAGGAGGAGAAGGTGTGGCTGCAATTCCTAAAGACTTGGCCTTGCTTAAAGCAGATCACTTTGTGCTTTGTGCTGAGGGACAATGATCTAGAACTTAAAAGTGAACAGGCCTGATGACAGTGAAAAAGCACTTTCCTGTTGCCTGGTGCATTTGTAGAAGGTAAAGAAGTTCTTTTAAATCTCTGTTTCTGTAACTTTTAGGGTGGTTTTTTTTAGTTTGGTTGTTTTTTGGGATGGTTTTTTTTTTGTTTGGTTTTTTTTTTTTTTTAATATAGAAATTATTTAGGGGCTGGCAGATGATTATTTCAACACTGTTCTTTCTGTGGTCTGTAAACTCTCACTGACATCTCTACAAATCTAGATTTTATTAGAAGCAAGAAATAATTTTATTTAAAAGTTCCACCAACAAATTTGTGAAAGTCATAATGAAAAAAAAAAAAAAGGCACAGAATAATTAACTACTCAGATGGACACAATGTTGTTTGACATTTGGAGGGCTTGGCACATTAGAAGCTGCAGACTGTGGAAGAAA
>VWZP01006297.1:449539-465403 GCA_013396995.1 Dicaeum eximium | reverse complement strand
TTCCTTAAAACAGGCAGAGAGACATTCTCTGTGCCCTGGATTCCAACAGACATGGAAGAGGAGAAATGTGGGTGATGAGGATCAAGGGTATATGGAAGAAAAACTGAACCAAAAAAAAAAAATCAGACCACTGGAAAGGTGAAAGAAGAGGGTAAAATGAGAGCCACCTGAGATGAGTGCAGGTCTGGAAGAGAAAAGAGGGAAGGAGATTGTGCTGAGCCAGGAACTGACAGACAAAGTGGAAGCAGGGAGCAGCTGTGTGTGGAAAGGGAATAGGGGCACTGGGCAGAGATGCTGCCAAAAGGGAGAAATGGTGATGACAAAGAGGGGGAAAGGGAGAGGATGGGCTGCAGGGTGAGGAAGGCTGGCCAGTGATTAAAAAGGCCTCAGCAGGGTCACTCACCCCACACAGAGATGGAATGCCACGTTTCAAACTTGATTTTCCCCCCCACATCTGAACCATATCAGAAATTCTTGGAGAGTGGGGGTAGATTCCTGTTGTAATTAATTATTAATTACTAATTATGCTACGGCCTTTAATCAAGGGCTCAGACTGCTCTGAACTCTACCTTTGCCCATTTTTGAGGACACAACCTGGCTGATGTTGTTTTACAGCAGGTTTGTGTTCCCACAACACACAGGTGATTTGATACTACCCAGGCTCTGGTTGTGAAATACCCCTTAAGAAATCCAGTGTAATAAAACTAGAATGCCTTCTTAATCATTTTAGAATGGAAAACACTGGAAAGTCTCTCATACATCAAGAAGAAGGGTGGGGAACTGCTGATTTCAGTGAGGTCCTAGCAGGAGCTGGCATTGTGGCAACACACAGTCACATACTGGTTATGGATGAAATCTAATCCACTTAAACTAGAATTTAAAATAAATAACAGCAGAGAAGAGAGGAAAGGAATAATGGTGGAGAGAGGCTTGTATAAACAACTTTCTTTGTAACCAATTTGTATTATTACGTTTCAGCTGAGCAACAGATACACTCCAGGTTTTTTTGGTTTTTTTTTTGTGGGTACAGAAACCAGACATTTTCTAAAGCAGAGCATTAATCGCACTTATTTACTCCTACAGTGACAGTGCACATTCAAACAATGCATCTTTGTTTTCCTTTTCCACAGATTTATTGAAGCAGACAACTGCTAGTGACTCTCAGGAGCCACTGAGGGAGTCAGATTCACAGCACAAACTTGATGAGGAAACCAGGGGTCTATTCTGGTGGTCCCTGGAAAAAGGAAATGGTTCCACAGGGGCATCGTTGGTGAGGCAAGGAAAGGCAGGGGCCATGGAAGGCATAAAAAAGTAAAATTGTGTCATTTTTGTGTCATTTGGCTTTTTTTTTTCCCCACAAATTAAATTTGCTTATTTGATTTGTGGCCCACCACGAGATAAATTCGTTGTGACATCAAAGTGTGTTGGTTTGGTTTGGAGGGTTGGGTTTTTTTCTCTTTTTTTCCTTTTTTATTTTTTTGTTTGGTTGGGGTTTTTTTGTTTGTTTGTTTTTTGTTTTTTCCATTTACTTTTGAGAAGAAAATGGTTACACTCGTTCTCGCCCATCAAGGACATTTAAGAATTTGATTTAATCCCTTATGTCTAGACCAGTGATCCTGTCATCTGCCAGTCTATCCCAAATTCTTGCCTGTGTTTTCAGTACTGAGCACTGGCAACAGCTGGGGAGGAATGAAAGGACTGGGAGCAAGGTAGGAGGAAGCACAAACAAACTGGGATATTGCAGACAAAGTTTACCCAAAGTTTACTCATTCAATAATTCAGCTGTTGCTGAGAATTACCCATTTTTTCCCCAGTTTTGTTTTTGGGGACAGGAATCCTTTCTGCCCCCTCTCCCCTTTCCTTCCCCCTGTGTTTGGATGTGGAAGGAATGGGTGGAAGGCTTCCTTTAATATCTCTAAGTCTGCTGAGCACCAGATCAAGGGCACAGGTGACTTTTCAGGCCAGATTTTCAGGTATGGATGGCGAAAAATTCCCAGAGAAACAGATATCTATCATCAGCATAAGAAATCTGCAGGGGGAGGAGCAGGTGGGGTGGCCAGATGAGACCCATCTCTAGGGCAATACCTGTCATTTTCTGCTTGTTGCACGTGCAGTTTTATCAGTTTTTACCTGAGTGGCCTACAAAGGCAACCTCTTCTATTTGAGAAGAAAAACCAGAAAATCACGGTCAGAATTGTCGCCAGACATTTTATAAGTTTCTTAGATGTAAACTTGCTGAGTTTTTTCTTCCATGGGAAAAGCTCACTTCTAAGTAGATTTCTGTAAAAACAAATCTGTGTGTGTGGTTTCAAGGACATGGCTGTTCTGTCTCCCACAGAGGAGATGAGAACTGTCTTCTTCTTAACCTGTAAGGTGAACAATTCTTATCTTGGAATTCTGAGCATTCCAGCAGTCTTGTGCTGACCATCAAGGAGAAGGCATGTTACCTCTGAACATGGGCACCTATGGCCCAAAAGCCTTCTGAACAATGGAGTCATTTTAATAAATAATATAAACCTTCTGATAATGGAGTCAGAGAGTCCTGATTCATCACCCCACTCGAGAAGCAATCGCAGAATTAGAGAATTACTATAAGAATAATAGAATTACTATAAGAATTATAGAATCACTATAAGAATTACAGAATTACTATAAGAATTACTATGGAATTACTATACAATACAGAATTACTCTGGGACGAGTTTTGCTGAGTGGTTGAACAGTGCTGGTGGTTTCCTTTGGTATTCCAGCTGAAAATCTTTCTCTGTGGCTGCAGAACCTGTGCTTGGGGGTGAGTGCTGGTGAAAATCCAGCTTGGTGGGTGGCAGGGGGGAGATGTCAGAACCTGAGCAGGGCAAGCTGCAGGCATTTGTTGTGCAAACAGGTTTGGCTTCCCCAGGTAATTCCCAGGGTGAGATGTGTGGAGGGAGCAGCAAAACTCCACGTCTGAGCCTCTCTGGGAAAGGTGCTGCTGTCTCCCAGCAGGAGCTGAGCACCTCCCATGGAGCTGACTCCAGAAAAAGGCAAGGGATGACTCTGTGTCAGATCAGACAGCCATGAGCTGCACCTCTTCAAAGAGCCAGGAGGAAAGTTCCCCCTGTTGACATCAGAAGAAAATCCATAGCCCACGGGACATTTAAAAGCAGGTTTTCTATTTTTCAAAGGAGGATATTACTGCTAATACAATAATTGCCTCTGGCTAGTTTCCTTTGAATTCCTTTGTTTTTTGGGGTTTTTTTTCAGTCAGACAAGTTAATTATTTCAGCATTTAAATCACAGAGTGGTAACAATCTCCCCGTGACATGTAAGCCTTTACTGTAACATACTAATGTATAAATGTGAACAATGTTTTTTTTTTCCCTGATAAAACCAGGCCTCTCTGTTTGCTACAGTTTTCCATCAGATAAATGTCTTGTTTAGAAATCTCACAGCTCTGATTATCTGCAGCAAGGTTATGGTTTCACTTATTCCTTAACTCTAAAACCAACTTAGGTTGCATTTTGGAGGCTCTGCAAAAATATCCAAAATGCTAGGAGGAACTGTCCTTAAAGCAACTTTGCACTATCAAAATCCTACAATAAGAAACCCAAACAATGCATTATAAAACAGGCCTTGTTCAGGGTGTCTCTGGTACTCAACATTGGTCTTAATGTGCATTACCTGAAAAGCATAAGGAGAAAAATTTGGCCTTCAGGCAACTTTCTGTAGAAAAACACTGCAAGCAAAGTACGAATAAGTAAATTATACGAATAAGTAAAATGCTTTAATTTTGAATTTTCTCTTTACAAAAAAAAAAAAGGGAAATAAAATAATAATATTTATTTGCTACATTATTCGGTAAAACTGGTGCTGCCTACTGAGAGATTTTGAAATTAATTCTCTTTTTACACAAAACAGTACCCAAAGTCTAGTTTCAACAATGAATTTTGTATGTTTTAAATTCTTCTGAGCTGTGGTGAAATGAGTGACAGAGCCTACTGGTAGAACTGCAGCCCTGGAAATATTTGGCTTTATTTTTCCTTGCATCACATGCAGAGAGGAGCTACTTTCACTCCCCTCCCATGGTAGTCCCAATAAACTTTAAGAGCTTCCTGTTCTGATCCTGTGAACTGTTTTGGCTTAGGCCTGGGTGATATTTATCTGGTTTAGAGATTTTTCTGGTGGCCCTTAAATGCTACATCTTGGGTCCTATTTCATGCATTTAATTTGAAGGTATTCCCTGGGCCTCAGGAGCCTGATAGTGAAAATTTTAGTCACTCTGACAGTAATGAAGAATTGTATAATCATTTTATATTGCTGGTGTTTGTGGCCCCTTGTTCATGGGAATGCCTCTTTTATCTCAGCTGAGTGGCACCCAACACCTCCCCAATTTTAATTTAATTTGCTTTGGTAGCTTGGCACAAGCTCTGCTTGAAGTGAAAAGATCCTGAGAAGGTTTCCAAGCATTTTATGTCCAAACAGAATTTGATGTTCAACCTGGAAAGGGAGAGGGCTGTATTCTGGCTGTCCTCTAGGGAATTACACACCCTGCTCTGCTGTGTCTGGGTTAAATAGGCACAGTTCTGTGACATCCTGGTGTCCACACTGTTTGCAAAATTCTGAGTTTATGTTTAAGGTGTTTTTCATCTGTTACAGAGACTGATGCAGAGATAGTGTGCAATATTTCTGGTTTCACTCTCAGCTGGCACAGCCCTCCTCAAATGCAGGAATTTCATCCCAGATCAGTGATAATTTGGGAAGAATGCTCAGCTGGAAGCAGCGTGGGCTTTGGGAAAACCTGATTTATTGTGGTAATCTGAGGGGGCTCATTGGGGCTGGACAAAGGAGAATTCCTGAGCCCTGAAAGGCTTGGGGTGCTCCTGCTGCAGACCAGAACTTTTGAGGGCTGGGTGGTTTTTTTACTAATAAAAAAGGAATTACTGTCTGTGGGGCTGGAGGATCCATGGGATCCATGGAATCTGAGGATCCAGTTTGGATCGAAAATTTCTCCTAAAAAAGGCCGTTTTGTAGGTCCAGCCATAAATATTTTCACAGGGTTGTAGGTTTTTATTATAAGTACACTCTATCTAACTGATTCTTCCAGATATCTTACAGCTGTTTGTGGGATTTAATCTTCATTGTTTTGTAACCTCTGACATAAATTTCTACCCCTAATTGTTCTGTGGTTATTGTTACAACCAATGTGCACAGAGAGGAAAAACACTCTCAAATCCATATCCAATTCTTCCCCTTGATCCATATGTGAATGTCTTCCTTAAGTCATTAGGATTGAACCTGGTGCCCCTCAGGACACCAATTTTGCAAGAGCAATTTGCATTTGTGATTTTAGAGACATACTTTTGAGAGGAAGACTTTGTTTTTCATACATGGGTATTTTGATATTCTTGTTCTTACAGTCAGGAATATTTGTATATTTATTTGTATTATTTATTATAATATAATATATTATAATACATAGTTACAATATATCTATTATAGTTATAATATATATTATATAGTATATTTATTGTATTTTGCATATATTTGTTCATATGTATTTGATTTTCTTGATACAGCCATGATTATTCCCTACCTCAATCAATAATGAGCATACACAGTAAATCAGTAATTTATTTAATGATTTTATAAACCCTTTGATTAGCTCAGCACAGCCTTGCAAGTACAGTTTATGCTTGTGGTGGGTGGAATGGTATAAGGGATAAATTTCACAGTAAAAGTGATTTTTTTCATCCTAAAGGTAGCATAATCGTCAAAATTCTTAGTACCAAACTGTTTCTCTTGCATGAGGAACTTCAGGATGGTTGTGTGCAGAGGGGCAAAAGTCAGTGATGGGTGAAGGAACCTCCCATTCCACAAATATCAGTAAAATTACCCAATGTCTTGTAGGACTGCATCATTTTGGTCACTCTGACTTGCAGGATTCCTGTCCTGTGGTTTTAAACTTATTTTAGGTTTGCCAAGGGGAGTACATCACAGCTGAGGCTGGGGTGTTAAGGACCCAGCAATCTCCTTCCTGCAAAAACATTTTTCGTTTTAAAATCTGTGGAAAGGACAGAATGTGTACTCACATATTTCAAAAAACTGTAGGAAAAATGGTGAGGGTTTTTCTTGGTTTGTTTTAGTTTGGCTTGTTTTGGGGTTTTTGATGGTTGCTGCCTTTTGCTGTGTGTAGATGTCAACAGGGGAGCTGGGAAACCAGAGGGGGTTTGATCTCTGTCAAAAAACAAACACAATTGCTTTTTAAAAAAATTTTTTTTAGAAATTATTTAATTTATTTTTAATATAATAAATANATTTTTAAAAAATCAGTTAAGTAAGCTTTAGGATAGGAACATGCTGGTGGCACCTTACTCCTCTTTGGGAGCCTGATTAACTGAGGGCAGCTCAGGGTGCAGCCCTGGCTCTCTGCTGGAGCTGCCTGGAGGTCACCATTCCCATTCCCATCAGGGAATGTCTCTGTGGAAAGACAGGGATTTTCAGTGTAAATGTTATTTCGAGCAGATACCCTAATTACCACTGATGGGCTTAGCCCCATCAATCCCTCTAATCCCTCCTAAAACTGCTCCTGCTCCTGTCTCCATGACATCCTGTGACAGCCAGTACCACAAATATAACACTGGGTGACAAAACCAGGACAGAAAAATATCTTGGGATAAATTTTTTTAGCTCTTCTGGGAAGCTTTACATTTTTTTTTCCGCTGATAAATTCACCAGGTGGCCTCTCTCTCATGATTTATGACATGTCCCTCAGCAAACACTTCTTTCCCAGGGATTTTAGAGCTAAAAAATGACAGCAAATAATTAGATACTCATCCTTAAATATCACAGTTTTGCTGGTGAACACAGCAGTGCTGGGTGAACAGGGGTGGACTCAAAAATCCTAGAGGTCTTTTCCCATCTTAACAGTTATACAATACTACGAAATTAGCATTAAATGCTAGATTAGCAGGTCATCATCTGTATGATGATTTCTAGTTTTTAATAAAGCTTTTTTGCATGATAATTGTTCTGCAAGGAGCCCTCCATGTAGCTGTCAGTTTAAGTAACATTTTGAGGATTTAGGATTAATTTTAAAACTGAAAGAATTTTTAATTTTTAATTTTAAAACGGAAAGAATCAGTTTTGAGCCATCCCAGAATTCATTCTGAAGCTTACAAACGTTTCATCTTGCTTTCCAGCTTTTCCCTCTACTGGGAGTTTATTAAAAACAGTAAGACATGCCAAGCTCTCCCATTACAAAATCAGCAATAAAATGTTGTATGTCCATCGTTGTCACTCCCAAATAATTCAGTAAAATGGGAAAGGAAAACACTTTTTTTGGTGAATTTCACTTTGCAATACTTTGGAGACACATTTGAACTGGACTAATGGCCATAACTGTAGCTTGTGAAAAGGTGAGAATACCCACCCTGAGATTAAATTTCTTGTCAAACAAAAAAGAATCAAAAAATAAGGAGATGCAAAGAAATGTCAAAGTTCCAGCCAGGTTTTCCTGTCTGTGATGGTTTTTAGCTGCACAGACCCTTACTTGTGCAACAGCCTGTTCTTAGGTAAAGCAAATCATTGTAATTTGGGCAGAGAAAATGGGAATTTTCTGTAATGACATCTTATGTTCAAAGTTACAGGCACTTGTGCCACAGGAGAGCTGCCTGAAAAACAACTGCAATTCATATTTAGCAAGAGATGGTACCTGGAAATATTCCAGCTTTTTCCTTGCTATCTACCCACTACAGGAGGAGAGTAGAGATTCCCTTTTTTCCCCATATATTGGAAAAAGAAATTTAAAATATTCCAGTATTTTTTCTGTGATCTTAAAAACAAACAAATAAATTTGCATCCAAGCTTCAAGAAACCCATGCTTGCTTGTCTTTTTTGAAAAGTGCTGGGATAAAACCATTTTTGAGTGTTCAGGGAGTCAAAATTCCACAGCTGTGTGTAGGTAGAGCCAAGGAGAACCTGAGATCAATGCACCAAGCAGCAGAGCTGCTGCAGGAAAGGCTTCATCACTGCCTAAATCAGTTCAGGCCAATTACTCAGTGGATAGATATTTCTAGGTAAAAGTTGGTTTTTGTAATAATATAAGGGGAAGTTTTCTTTAATGAAGAAAATGAGAAATGCCTTCATTTGGTGTTAAAACTTCCTGCATTTCCCTGGGGTCCAAAGAATATTTCTTTTCTGTCATTCCCTTGGATAATTTTTCCTTGGGCTGATGTTGCATAACTACATCACTGGGGGGAAAAACAGCTTAATAAGCTTTTTAAAATGTGTTTGTTTGTATGTTTTTGTTGGTGTTTGGTGTGTGTGTTTTGTTTTGTTTTTTTTTAATAGCAGTAGCATACTTTAGGGTTGAAAATACACTGTGTATTTTAGACAAAGAGGCATGAAGTATTTAAAAAGTAAAACAAGCAGAATAATCCATATTTTTTTTTAAAAAGCAGAATAATCCATATGTTTTTATCTTCCTGGTTTTAACACTTACTGTTGTGCTGTTTTGGAGAAGAAAAATTTAAGTTTTCTGCCATGAACAGGCAGGCAGTGAACTGGGAGCTGGGAAAATCTGCCCTCTGCTTGTTCTGATTCTGGTTCCAGTTTGGTTAAAGATGCTCCCAATGCTGCTGTGCATAAAAATGTTCCCCCCAAAAGAGCTCAGGACCTCTCCTGTGCTGCTCCCTGAGCTGCTCCAGAAGATTTAAGAGCAGGCCCAGAGCAGCTGCATTGTTCAATATCTGAGTCTTGCATATTTCAGTGGGAGGTTCAAATGACATTGATTTTTCTAATGTTGGGTCACTTTTGGATTTTCTTTTTGGAGCAATCCCGGGCAGGACTTGGGCTGGGAGGCCTGAATATGCAAAATCCCAACTGAAAAGGTGATGGGTGAATTAATGCCAAAGACATAGGCAAAGAGTGACAGGAAACATGAGCAAAGCTTCATGTGTGGACCTCACCACTACCTCAAGAAATGAGCTCAAGCTGTGGATTTGATATGGATTCATATTTCAACCCTGCAATAGTCCAAAGGTCTTCAGCTCCAGGGATTGGATTTGTGCTGTATCAAAGGCAGAAGTCAACTGAAAAACGTTAGATCTGGGCTAAAGTTTAAATCTAAACAGTCACAGAGCTTGAATGGGGCTTGAATTAGGAGTTGTGGTTGGAGGCAGTGTTCACCTCTAAATACAAATTCACTTGCAGTACAACACACACGCACACACACAAAAAGTGAGACACAGCTGAGAAAGAAGCTGCAGCTAAATGAGAAACAGATTTTCAGCTAGCACAAATGAAATTAAAGGGATATGGGTGCAAGCCAGCCAGTGTATTCTGTTGTGAGACAAAATGTTTAATTTCCCATTTGTGATAACACCAAGGAGCTGAATAGGGCTGTGGCAATGAATGTTCCTTCATGCAGCACTGATTGCCAGGAGCTGGCAATGCATGAAACCTTCCCACTCCAGGCTGCTTGCCTAAAAACCTCCTACCAACCCCTCTGCCTTGACATTGCAGCAGCCCTCGAGAACACTGTCAGATATGCCTTGAAAAAAAAGAGCCTGCAAGGAAAAAATACTGGGATTTTTGCACTGCCATGTATTCAGGATGCCAGCCACAACATGTGGGCAATTTGCAATAAGAGCTGTGTGTCTGCTTTAGCAGTGGGTGCCTTGAAGTATCAGATTATGAAGGGCAGAAGTAGAAATATTTGTTCTAAATATAAACACTGTTGGACTTTTAAACTGTTAATTTTTAAGTGGTAGATATTTACCTGCCCCTCATTAAGGAGATAATTAGCTTTCAAGCCATAACTAAGAACAAAAGGTGATACTTCATTTTCTTAGTCCTGTTTTCTACCCCTCCCTCCATGTTATTCTAACTTTTTTTTTTTTAATGACTTTTTTTAAACCAGTGATTAGACCAACTGAATCTGATGCTTAAACTGCACAGGGTTAAAAGTGTAGCTGCCCTTATATTTCTGAACTTTCTTCCACAGAAATCTTGAGGAAGACGATCTCTAATTTCACTTCCTCAGCATGAAAAGCAAAACATCTGGTTGTCTTAGTTTCCCACCCCGGCAGCTGACTTTCAAGACAGCAAGTAAGCAATGACATGCTCGAGATTAAAATTCAGAATTCTGCTGTGTACATGTTGGCATGGGAGAGCAGCAGTGCAATGGAGGAGGGGGGAAAAGCACCGAGTTTCTATCACACTCATAATTACAGAGCACAGATAACAGCCTGCAGTTAACACTTTAATATATCCTGGCCCCTGCTCTGTTTTTCCTGGCCATTGTCAGTGGGAAGGGGATGGAAGCAGCTGGATGGGGATTCCCCTGCAGAGAGCAGAGCCCAGCTGCTGCTCAGGGGGTTTTTGTGTCCCCCCCTTCTCACACACACACGGACCCCAAACACCTGCCTGGGGCAGTGGGGATGGTCAGGATGGAGTCACCAGGAGGGGATTTCAGCTGGAATTCGGTCAGAACACTCTGGGAATGAGCCTTTCAGTGTTCACAGAGCCCCAAAGAACAGGGTGTTTGGGAAGGAGGCTCTGTGTGCTTCCAGGTCTTAGCCAATATCTGGGCCCAGTAGAGGCTATGACTTCAAATTTGCTCCCTTTAGTTTCGGTTGAAAGTTGGACCTGATGGTCTTGGAGGTCCTAATAATTCTATAATTCCTTTATATTGCCTGTTCCACACACTTGCACAGTGAAATTGAGCATTTTTCCTTTTTTAAATTTCTTTTTTTCCCTTTTTAAAAATTATTTTTATGTTCTCTTCAATGGCCAATATCATTATGGTGATAGATATAAGGGGATAATCTTCCTATTTCAAGTTATTTTTTCATAATACAGCTCAGCCAAGACAATCCATACTTCACCTGTGTTCAAAACCTTTCAGACAGAAATTAGTGATGGAATATTGGTACAGTTATTGCATTTTTTTGTGCAATGGCTGTTAATTTTAAAAACAATGAGCTGGGATCCTCTCAGTAATCTCTTCTGAGCTATTCCTCACTTTAAGGTTTTGAAATATACTTAAAGTTAGATTCTGCTATGTTGTTTTAAAAGGATCTGGAGCCTGGAAAGCTGTTTGTTTCCCTGGGTGTTGTGTTGGGTGCTGAATGAGGCTCCTTGACTCCAGTATCAGAAGGCTGATATGATTTATTAGAATGACTCCATTATTCAGAAGGTTTTAGGGCTAAGGTGCCCACGTTCAGAGTTACATGTTCTTCCCTTCATGCTCAGAGCAAGACTCCCCAGTGCTTACAAAGTCAGAGAGATTACAACCTCTACATCATAGCTAGAAAGAGAAAACCACATCTCCTGTATCAGGAGACAGGCAAAGGAATGCATCTGTTGTCCTTGAGTCCACACACAGACACAGGTTTGTTTTTACAGAAATCTGCAGAGAAGTCAGCTTTCCCATGGAAGGAGAAATGTCCAGCAAGTTTCCATCTAAGAAACTTATAAAATGGCAGTGACACTGCTACGCCTGTTTCTCCACAGAAGGCCTGGCTGCTGCAGGGCCTTACACTGTGGTTCTGTGGGGAAGCCGATCCTGTGGAGAGGGCTGGAAAACTCAGAGAATCAAAACTTTCAGGTAGGAATTGACCTCTGGGACAGCCTCCTGCCCAGATCAGGGCCAGCCCTGAGGCTGTAGCAGCTTTCCCCAGGATTTTGGCAGTCAGATTGTGAAAACCTCCAAGGCCTGAGGGAACATGGATGCTGGAGAGGGCCTGTTCCAGCATGGGGCTGGATCCACAGGGAAGGAACTGGAAAGAGAAGGGGCTGGAGCCCCAGGANTTCCAGCCTCAAGAATCCGGGGATTCTGTGCTTCTGAGAGGGATCAGCATTTACTGGGGCTGATTCCCTGGGACCAGGCTCGTTATTGCCCATCTATGATTAGAATAGATTAGCTTGGAACTGCCCAGGGAGGTGTGGAGTGCCCAGCCCTGGAGGTGTCACCTGGAGGTGGCACTCAGAGCTCTGGGTGGGGACAAGGTGGGGATCAGGCACAGCTTGGAATGGTCTTGGAGGTCTTTTCCATCCTCAATAATTCTGATCTTGTAGCTTCCCAGAAAGTCCTTCGGGTCTATTTTGGAGATGGGCGCAATATTTCTGCACTTGTGAGGGGCCTCTCTCAATTTCCAAGAGCTTTCCAACACTATAGAGAGCAACCTTATGGGGGCATTGAGCCGGATTAATGTGCAATTACCCATCCCTACTCCAGTTCCCCCCTTCACCAGTGAAGGGATAATGCAGGAATTAATATGGGGAGGGGTTGGTCTTTATGTTCCACAATACAGTCAAAGAGCATGCACTTATCCACCATAAAACTCCGTATTTCAAGAGTGTTGAGTGGCACCAGGAATAAATTTGTCTACCCCACTCTGGTTTATTTCCTTGTCTTTGCCTATGTGTGTGATAATTCAGTCACTCTGGAATTCTACAGGCTCAAGCAAGTAATTTATTCATTGTTTTGCTCTTCCTCCTTTCCCACATGAATGGTTTCTTAAATATAAAAATGCGACTTGAAGGCTTGTCTGGTTTTGCACTAATTTCTGCAGGTTCTGATGGCATTAGAAATGACAACAAGATTATTAATAATGATTTGGTAGCTTTTACATTATGCATCCTCCTGGATTTGCCAGTACACACCAGACACCGCCTTTGTACTTCATAACTAACATAGAGTGAACAAAAAATCTATTTTAAAGTCAGACCTTTTCCTCTTTATGGGTCTTATTTCCTTTGTTTTGATCAAAACCAGAAGCCAGCATCAGTCTGAAAGGGAAACTGCAATTACCTATGCTAATTTGTAGCTGAATTGGAAAGTTTGGGTTTTTTCCTTATCATTCCACCATTTTCAATATGTAGGCTGAGTTTGGTGGCATAAATACTGTTTCTCTTCAGTCAAATACAAATGCTTGATTTATGCAGCCATGCAGTGGATTTAACATAATGATGGAATTGTAATAAATCCACAGAATAATTTTTTGTCATTACTGTCACATTACTTCTAGCCTTCTTATCCAGAATAAAAATAGACTAATCATGTAAGAAAAGATGATCTCTGAATATTTTATTTTTTGCAAACCCAGAAATTAAAAGCTATGGATTTACTATATCCTCACAGGCTAAACCCCTTTGAATTCATGAGCGTTTTGGCTGAGTTTGCCTAGGCAACAAAACTTCCAGCACTGACCTAAGCCAGCCTTTCCCTCCCATTGTGATTTGCCCATCCCTAGTGATAATGTGAGTAGATAATCTAGGACAAAACAGGTTTAGATCCTCTTAAGCTGTAAAAAGAAAGGAACCCAGGGATGTCTGGGCTGGTTTCTTCATCAGAGACAGAAGGTACACACCCATCATACAGCAAACATCTGGACAGCATCAAACTATCCGGGTGGAGGGGGCAAAAAGTCTCTGCTGAAGTCTTTCATGAAAGATTAAATCTCTGCCTGTTTTTTTCAAATACAGTTGTTCAAAGGTGCCTTAATTTCATGTTTCCAATTAGTCTGAAAACTTAAGTTACCCGTTTTTAGACATGGCTATAAAACACAGATTTCGTTTGGCAACAACATAAAGAAGAGGTTTCAATATTTCATTTTCACTTTGAGGAGGAATAAATTCTAATCTTGAGTATCATGTTGTAGAAAAGCAGGTCTGCAGCAGACTCATGCCACCATCGTGGTGGCTTTACAGATGGCAAAAACAGAGGTAGAAAGAAATTGAGCAATTTGATTTCTGTGAATGAAGAGGGTTTGACCATTGTTCTGCTGTCCTCAGATTTGCACCTTCTCACATTTCTGCTCTGTGATGGGCTGTTCTGTGATTTTACAGGTGTGGTTTCTCCTGGGCTGGTTTTGTCTGGAGGGATTTGGGGTTGTGCAGGAGGAGGGTGGAGCAGGGGATGTCTTTGAGGTGGGAGTGACACTCAAGGCACATCCTGGGCTGCTCACTTCCCCTCCAAGGACATTCCAAGGACTCACCCCAACTATCCTAGCACAGTCTGGCTTTCCATTGATGGTGAACACCACTGGCAATGTGAGCAATGAGGCAAAATAAACCATCTGCCCAGGTTTACTCTGCTGAGACCTCGAGATTTTGGTTTTTGACCCAAAGGTGTTTCTGTAGGATGCCCTCCATGAATGCCCCAAATTTTCTCAAATATTTTCAATGCTCCTGCTGCCTGCTGTGTGGGTGTAAGCCCTGACTTTCAAAGCTTTCCCCAGCTGTGAGGAGGCATTGCAGCTCCTCCAGGAGGACACAAGAGAACAGGAGACCAGCCTGGCCGTGCTTCCCGTGTGACCTTGGGTTGAGATGTTTAATCTCAGAGAGTTTCCTCTCTCCCCCACGGCCCCGAAAAAGGGGGATAATAATAGCTGCTCATATCATCAGGGGGGTGTGAGGATTAATGAGTTAATGCTTGTAGGGCTCTGTGCTGACAAGGAGCTGCCTGAGTGCCGTGACAGAGCGCAGGAGCTCGCAGGGCAGGAGTTGTTCACTCCACAATGTTGATTAGAGGAAAAAAAAAAATCAACCAGGGCAGAGCAGACAACAGTCATAAAAGCTGAAGGAGCTGCAGAAGCTGGGCTGCAGGGCCCAGCAAGGAAACAGCTTGCTAGTTTTCCTCACGCACTGGATGAAGAGGTTCTTGTTAAAAATTTCATCCTACACCGGAGGAGGAGGCCTTTGGCACACGCATGTGGCATCCTGCATGGGATAAGTGCAATTCAAGGCAAATCATCCATGGAAAAGGGTGCAAAAGGGTGGGAGGAAGGGGTATGGAGTAGCAGAAGACAAGGAAAACAGAGCCACATTCTCCAAGAAGTTTGTAGCAACAAAAGTCCCCCAAGGCTTGTGCCTGTGTGTGCCCAGCCAGTCATAAG
Organism: Dicaeum eximium; assembly: GCA_013396995.1. Classification (NCBI taxonomy): domain Eukaryota; kingdom Metazoa; phylum Chordata; class Aves; order Passeriformes; family Dicaeidae; genus Dicaeum; species Dicaeum eximium. The sequence continues at coordinate 450,524 of VWZP01006297.1, read as the reverse complement.
GGATGGCAGAGGTGGGAATTTTGGACCCTGAGAAGGTTCCAGAGTCAGTTTAAATCCTGGATTAGAGGCTGTGATTCCTACAGGCACGACTATGTATCTTTCGTTGGCCCACTGTGCTTCTCTCTATTTCTTTTGACAATTAACCTGCTTTTGCTTGAGGTTTTTTTTTCCTTCATACTTCCTCCCCAGTAACTGATCCTAAAGGGAAAACAAGAACGGAATCCATTAGCGATCACTGACACAGAATAACAATTTAAATTTTATGAGAGATTATTTATGTGAAGAATCTCATCTGTCACAGCATTTGGTGTGAATTTCAGCTTTTGCAGAAGGTTTTTGTTGCTCAATTCTCACGGTTACTGACACATTATTGTATCTGTGTGAGCATGGTCAGGACTTGAAGTGAAGTTCTGAGTGATCTAAAGGGGAACCTCTCAAATGTCAACCTAATGAGTGTCTAGACCTAGAGCCAGACAGAAGGGTTTGCAAATCTTTATGCTGAAAAAATTGCCTCAGAATAAGCTGGCAGTGTGTGCTGGGACCCCAAAGCCTGAGCTGGGACCCCAAAGCCTGAGCTGGGACCCCAAACCCCTGAGCTGGGACCCCAAAGCCTGAGCTGGGAGCCCAAAGCCTGAGCTGGGAGCCCAAAGCCTGAGCAGGAGCCCAAAGCCTGAGCTGGGCTGAGCCGCAGCGGGGGCAGCAGGGCAGGGGGATTGTGCCCCGGTGCCCCTCAGGTGAGAGCCCACCTGCAGAGCTGGCCCAGCCCTGGGCCCAGCTCAGGGAGGAGCTGGAGCTGCTGGAGCCAGGCCAGAGGAGCTCCAGGATGAGCAGAGGATGGAGCAGCTCTGCTGGGAGGAAAGGCTGGCACAGCTGCCATTGCTCCCTGCACAGGAGAAGCTTTGGCTGAGCTCAGCGGGGCCTTGCAGGGCCTGAAGGGGCTGCAGGAAACAGGGACAGAGACAATTGCCAAGGGCTGCAGGGACAG
>VWZP01006297.1:410805-448980 GCA_013396995.1 Dicaeum eximium | reverse complement strand
AAACCAAAACCCCCTGCAAAAAAAGATCAACAAAAAAACCCAAAAACAAACCATCAAAATATCCCAAAAAAATCCAAACCTGAACCAACCAAACAGAAAAACAATCAAAACCGAATAAACAACAAAAAACCAACAACAATAACAACAAAAAACACTAAAAAAATCCCCAATGAAAAATAAAACAGAGAGGGACAAATTTTAGCATTCAGCTTTAATGACAGATGACCATTAAACAATTAGTACACTTACTCTCTTTCTAGAACCTATAAAGATTTTGTTCAGAGGCTAACAAATTTTAAGTAAACTGTTCTTGGTTTTGAACAGCAACATCATTGTAGAAATGTCTCAAGGCAGGGATTGCCTGATCCATCCTGTCCAATAAAAACCCTTGTGCTGCATGTGGTACAAGTATCTCTCTTTCCCCCAGAAATTCTGCTGAGCAAATAAACTCATTTTATTCTGGAAACAAGGTAGAGCAAACCTTATTTCTTGTAGAAATGCTAAATCTCAGTGAGTCCTCCACTTTTCATGCTTGAGACTTTATGTCACAACCAAGACCTTTCAAAATGAAAAGTATTTGTGCAAAGGATACACATCTTCATGGCATGTACCACCACCAAGTGTAATTGCCCATTTTTGCAACTTTCTTAATTTATTTTACAGCTCTGAAATTCGTATCTCCAGGGATATTTTTTAATTGCTTCTGTCTCTAAAAAAAAAGCCATATGCATTTCAGCATTGCTGTGTTTTTATTCTGGAGACTTCATAGGGCAAATAATTCATCAACAGCTGGGCTCCTTTCCTGTGTAAAATTTGATGAGAAGCCATTACTTTTTATGCCAGAATCTTCCTTTACTCACATCACAATTTTGCATAAGCTTTGGAAATAATTTGTTTTGCTGAAGCAGTACAGGATCTTAAATACAACATACAGACTAAAGATCAGCATTCTACCTTTACAGAATTAAGTCTGGAAAAAGACATTTAAGGTCATCAAACCAAACCATACACCCCAGTAGTTGCAGGGGAAGATGTCACAAAGCTACAACTTATTTAGTGGGAATTACTGTCCTTACAAAAGAAAATATGCTCAGGAGGATCCATCCTAATTCCCAGTGCACCCCACAGGAGTATGGGAAACAAAAACAACAGAAAATATCTTATCTGCACCCCTCTTCAGGGCCTTGACACGACCATCCCAATGCCCACAGGTTTTGTGGCAGGAAAAAGCCTCTCAATCTATTTTCTGTGGGGGAGTGAATTTTGGGGCAGTACAGCCCCAAATGGTGGGTGCTGGAAGATGGGATGATCAGTAAGGCTGGGCAAAGAAAGAAGGGTTGTGACAGGGGAGGAGAGTGGCACCCCTGGTGTGACAAGGGACACACTGACCCAGCCAGAAGCAAGGTCTGGAGACCCTCTGGCCTGCAGAGTTCTCCTGGGTGAGGCCTCTTATGGGCTTACCTAAAAACACAGGCCAGGCAGAATTAAGAGAATAAAAATCGATATATTTAATCAGGGGCCTTCAGGTACATTTAGGGCAGATGAAGCCTCCACAGGGGTTACACTCAAAAATGGATGATGGTCATGAGTTTTTCAGACAGTTATAAATTTGGGGGGGTTAAATCTCCAATTACAGCTTCAGGTAATGAAGTCATTTACCCCCAGTTTCCTCCCCCCAATTCACTTTTGTTTCTGCTTTTGGGGCCTGAGGCTGTGGTGTGTCCCTGAGTTTCAGGCCCAGGGGGATTGTGCTGTGTGACCAAAATGTGAAGACAGTAACCAACATTCTACATGGAGTTTAGAGCTATATACTAATGCAGTGCAGGATTTGAAAAAATATAAAAGCTAAAACCCTAAGGCATCCTGGGGGCTGTGTCCCACTGCTCCTGGCAGCCTGGGGGCACCCAGGACGTGGCAGGGAAAGGAGCCACGGTGGCAACTGCCAGGAGCCCTGTGGGGCTGATCCCCAGCACACAGCACCCCTTGTACCCCTCACAGCCTCGGCCCCACTGAGCATCCAGCCCCTCCAAATTAGCGGGGATTTGGTGTCCCAAAACGTGATCCGTGTGAGAGTGGCCGCAGGGCTGCCAGGCCCCTCCTGGGATGCTCTGGGAGAGGGACACGCTGACCCCGAGTTTGCAGCCACGACCCCAAATCGCCCCCTTGGCCAGCACAGCCTCCCTGGCAGGGTGACAGCCCCGAAATCCCCCTGCCCGTCCCCTAATAGCTGTGATGAGGTGCCGAAACACGGGAGCCAAAATCCCCGTGTTATTGTTCTCCAGCCTTGCGAGGGAACACGCCTTGGGAACATCTGGTGCTGGGCTGGGAATTAGGGCCAGATATGGCTTTACAATCACCAGATTATTGCACATGACACCGCTGCCTGCAACAGGGAAATCCTTGTTTTAGGTCCTCCAAAAACAAAACAAAAAAGCACGCTAATTTATTTCTTTATTTTCTTAGCGAATGAGCGCCTTTGTCCGTATCTCAATCTGGATAAACTGAGGAAAGAATCAATTTTCTGCGATAAACTCAGAATAAAAATAAATTAGGATTTCCTATATCCTGCAGAAATTACATGGCTATGAATGTCAGTGTAGCAGTTAACATTTGCAGTTCTCCCTCCTCGCAGGGCTGGGGTCTCTTTACCACCAGCAGCTGGGAATGGGATAGATGGCACACACAGCTTTCCTCTATTCTGCTTAATGAGTGAGTCTCTGATGAGAACAATTACTCTAACGAGTATCAGTGCTCCCTGCAAGAAGGAAAAGCACTGATTCCTCTGTGCTACAACTTCTCAAGTAAATAGGGTAAATAGAAAATCTGCGTAATACTGATGTGCTCTTCCAAAATAGACTTGGACTTTTTTTTTTTTTTGTAAAGTCAGGGAGATTTCTGAGTATTGGGGAATTTTCTTTTGTGAGGGGAAGAATTTTTTCTTTTTTTTTCTCCTTTTTTTTTTTCCAGACATTATCAGCCTTGCTCTGCACAAAGACTGAATCTCTAAACTGTTTCAGAATTTATGTCCTTTAGGTGCTCCGAGCTTCCTCCTGCCAAGATCTTATCTGATGTTGGGAAAGACTGTCTGACTCCGAGCAAGAAGTTTTCTTTGGAACAAAGGACCTGATATTTATCCTGGAATATTTTCTGCCTCTGCCTGGTGATTAGCTCATCTACCTCAAACTTTCCCAGTTCTTCCACCTCCTTTCTTGACAGCCTCCCTTGCCCAGCAAGCCTTTCCCACTCCCAGCTCTTCCCAGAACCCCAGGGCTCTGGGAGGGATGGTGTTGGGAAACAGGAGTGAGTTGCCAAGGTAACTTCTTGTCACATAAAACGTGCTAGATGTTCCCAGAACTGGGAAATGCATTGATGCTGAGGAGCTCAGGAGTTGCGCTGAGACCTGAAATGAGGTGTCTCTCCTTTCAGTGACCATTTGGACCTGTGAGAAATGAAGATTTCCCCCTGAATTAAATTAGCTGGGATTTGTCTAGAAGCCTGCAGGAGACACCAGTGTGTGGCTGATACCTGTGGAGGTAATGCCTGTCATGCCATGAAGGGTTAATGGGAGCAGTGAAATGTTCTGTGGCCAAGCTGAGCCTATTTATATGCATAAATATGAATTAAACAATACAATAGATACCATATGAAAACCTCAACCCTTATAAGAGAAGAGTCAGATGAAAGGTGACTCATTTTTGCTCAGTTTTAGTTGCTTTGTTCCAATCATACTATCCCATTTCTTCTTGTATTGCCCAGTCCAAAATTCACCAAGAGAGGCTTAACAGAAAATAAAATTCCCACTCTCACTGTCAGTAAAACTTGTGCCACAAAGCACAATGTTCTGACTGAATCAGAACAAAATTCCTCATGTGTGAGCTCACTGATCACAATTAACTCACAGCAGGCCTATCTACCCCCTAGGACAGTGAGCTGATGGGAATCCCTGTGGGCAGCTGGAAGGGAGGAAGAAATGCCATTAAAAAATTCCAAACCTTCTGGAAAGTATCACACACTTTGGGTGAAACCCTGATTCTTTCCATGAAAATGCCTCTCCTTCTCCCAGTCCAGGATTTTACGCTTTAGGAATAAAGGTGACTTGATTTTTGAATGTTGAAATCAATTTCTGCTCAGGATCAGGTAAAATGGGGAAGAAAAGGGGTGTTGTGGAGGATAACTGTGGATGAGAAAGAAATTTAATTTATTTATCTTGACCCATGGTGACCATCTACCAATAAGGGCATCACCCACTGGGAGTGGCAGAGAGCAGAATATGGATTTTAGATTGTGGCACTGGAATGAATCCCCACAATCCATGAGTACAGCTCCAAAATTAAGGGGGTTTCACAGAAGAATCTTCAGAAACAGCTGGGATCAAAGCTGCCTCCTCCACATCCTACCTCTTCATTTTTCTACTGCATTTTAGTGACAAGAAATTGTACAGTATAATTTGGGGGGGAGGCAGGGATTTCCCAAGCACACAATGTCTGTGTGACTGGCACTACTTCCTATAAAACTTCTGTGGGAGTCTTCTAATTCCATCACAACCCTTTATTTTTAACTTTCTGAAACCTGAAGACACTTTGAAGTGCTCTGCTCTATTCCAGCACAATACAAAATGAAGATAAAGAAGATACAATGTAGTTTTAGTTTTGTCTCTAGATTTCTTGTCAAGCTTTATTATGCTAAGGAAGAAAAAGAAGAGAAAGAGAAAAAAAAAAAAACAAAACCTCAAGAAACTGCTTTTATATGTAATTTAAAACCTTGATAAAAGATAAAATGAAGTTTCTGTTCAGGGAATAATTTTTAGAAATTACCACTTAGGTATTACATATTGCATAAAATATTAAGAAGCTCACAGTAAAATATTTCTTGCATGTTTTGGCCCAGATGGAGGAACTTTCTTGAGCAAAATCGGTTAAAATGGGCAAAATGGTCAACTTTTTTGGGGTTAGGATGCGTTTAAACTGCCAGAAGGATGGATGGGATATTGGGAATTGGGAATTGTTCCCTGGGAGGGTGGGCAGGCCCTGGCACAGGTGCCCAGAGCAGCTGTGGCTGCCCCTGGATCCCTGGCAGTGGCCAAGGCCAGGCTGGACACTGGGGCTGGAGCAGCCTGGGACAGTGGCAGTGTCCCTGCCAGGGCAGGGGTGGCACTGGGTGGACATTAAAGGTCCTTCCCAAATCAGTCTGGGATTCTGTGATTCTTTCATGGCCACAAACCATTTGAAGACCCAAGGAGGACCTGTGGGACTTGTTTTGGAGAAAGAAATTTCCTAAATGCAGGAGGCTTGACCTCTGCTGTAAAGTATGGCTGATCCTGAAGAAAAGGTGATAGTTTTAAGCTTATATTTCTTTAGGCTACGTTGAGATAAAATAGATGAAGATACATTAAATTTTTTTCACTGTCTTTTGTGAGATATGCCTATAAGTTAAATTGTGAAGACACGGGAGCTTTTGTAACCCTGGCTTAAATGCACGTGGTGTTTAGATGAGAACCAGGCATGCTGCAAGCTTCCCATTTAATTTGTGTAGAGCCTTCGCCCCACCAGCTGGATTTCTTTTCCTGAACATTATAATACTCACTAATGGGAGGGCTGGAGCCAAGAACAGGAAAAATGACTGGCCCAAACAAGCAAGTTATTTAGATTGAGAAAAGGAAGGTTCTTTTTACTGCTGGGTGAGAACCAAGTCAGAGCTGCCTGGGATTACCCAAGTGCACCAAGAATTGACAGCCAAAATTTAACTTCTTTTACCACCTGCATGCCAATGTTCACCTGCAGGGTTTGGTACCTTTTAAGAGCTCAGGAGGGAGGGAAGGGCTGGTGCTGTGGATGTTTTTCCTGTGGCAGAGGAAGCTCTGGAGGGGCTCAATCTCCTCTATCTCCGAACTTTCTGGCGAGGTCTGCGAGCAGCTCAGGTCACACCTCCCAGCACACCTTTTACTCATGCACTCCATCCTCCTGAGCTCTTCTGCAGGCAGCAGTGGTTTTAACTGAGGCAAATCAGTGGATTTTATCTCCTGCCTGGCTCTTGCAGCACCAGGGGAACCAACCCTGCCAATCTTATCGCTCGTGCCTGCAGATGCTCGCGCGCCTCCGTCCCTGACCCATGGCCCTGCTCTGCCCTTCCCCTCGTGCCCACGGGGCTCTTATCAGCAGCCTCTTATGAGAGGTCCTGTGAAAGACCTCCTGACAGTCCAGAAAAAAAAAAAAATCCCAGCTAAAACTCCTTTAGGGCTTTCCCTGCACACGAGAAAACGAGTTTCCCCTTTAAAGATGGTGTTTTTTCCCCTGCTTGCTGTTAGGTTATGTTTGGAATGTTGGCCATGTTTTAAGTGCTGTTTCAATTTGCTTCCAGCAAGAAGGTAAGTCCTGGCACAGTGTTATTTGATTTCAGACATTTTTTTAAAAAATATAAAGCTGGGTCATGTTTTTTAAGTGATGGAAGCCATGCAATTGCCTGTGCGAGTGTGACATCATGGATGCTGGAGTTAATAGAACAAATCTTCATAAAATACCTTTTTTTTCCCTTCACAGTTTGATTTAAGGTAATGTATTAGGTATTGCCTGGAAAAAGGTTAGATCTGGGCTTAGATTAGGCTCTGATTTAGGCCTGGCATGGTCTATTCTCAAACCCTCTAATGAGAGCAGTCCAGTTGACACGATGGCCACAACAATAATGCATTCTGCTGAGACCCTTCTCTGATGAGATACTGAAAATATATATGTCTATTCCTTGGAAAACACTCAGCAAGGAGTTTGGAGCTAAGTGTTTCCACTAACACCTTGTCATTAATTAATAAATGCTCAATACATGACTTAGAAAGCTGTGTCACTGCTGAGAAAGCCAAGAATTAGCTCACAAGCCAAAGTCTTAACTCATGCCATAAACATTTGAGTGTAGACCACAGTAATTTAGGCCGGAAAATTTAAATATTCTATACATGAAATTCTCCAAAGTATTTTTTTTCCATCTCATACCAACTTAAAATATATTAAAAATCAGTTTATTCACTGACTCAGAGGATCACTGTGCACATGCTAAGAGCTTGCACTGAAAGCAGGCTGCAGAAATCCCGATTAAACTCCCTGTCCCTGCTTCCAAATTGTCTTTTAGATAGAGGGGTTATCTGTTTTCTTCACCAGGAAAAATGCTTCATAATAGACAGCCCAAGAACTTCATACAGCAGGTTCAGGCTGCAGATACATTTGTTTACATCTGATTCATTGCTCTGTACATTTTTGGCACTTTGTTTTTTAGAGGCAGCGTGGCAAACTCTTTAATAAGACAGAGGCAGCAAGAAAATAGAGGTAGGCTGCAGTTTTACTAAGGGCTTGGAATAAGAACAAAAGCCATCTTTTGTGGTTTTAAAGCTGATGGGGCTGATGAAACTGACAGGAGTAAAAAAGAGTAGGTACATGTGTTTTTTCTGATGGTTAGGAAGAACTAAACAGTGAAGCTGAGCGTGTGAATGAAGGTTCATCCACACTGTAAATGGACTTTCAGTGCTGGTATATGACACTGACACCTTTGTCAGCTGACATTACCATTGGCATGAGCTTACACTCTTTTAGGAAAGGTTAAAAAGGAAAAAAAAAATATTTCTGGACACATAAACCTCTGGTAATATGTCCTAATAGTGGCTTCACAAAATTTTTCACTTTAACTCACACAAGGTTGAAAATATCTCCTCAGACTTTTCCCCAGCCAGGAGTTCTGTGGTGGGCTCACTCTAAAGCTCCACATCCTGAAGTTTCCTGTAGTGATTTACACTCCAGAATGCTCTTTCCTGCCTATTGTTTGGAACAGGATTTACTGTAGGAAAATAATTGAGAAAACAACCCACTGCTATAAAACTGGCCACGAAAATACTGGCAATAGAACAATTTAAATTCTACAGTTTGGGATTATCTGGAGGTTTGTTACACAAGGGTTTTTTTCCCAGTCTTGCTGTGTGAATATCCATAAATCATTACAACAGGAGTCTCATCATGGGAAGTCTGGCTTTAAAAAGAAAAAGGAAAGAAAAGAAAAAAAAAGCATGAGTTGTTCTGTAATATTCTTTTTTTCTTCAAGTACAGTGTGAGCCCAATCCTACCTTATTTCCTTGCATCAGAAATGCCTCTGCTAGACACAGTAGAATTGGAATTGGAATAAAAACTGTTGTTTCACACCACAATTATTGGTACAATATGTCAGCAACCCAGGGCTGAACTTTGGTCCAGCCAAAATGCCACCACAGTAAAACTGAAAAGCTTTTACCATGCAGGTATGGCTCAGATGCTGAATTTCAGTGCTGCTGCCTTCCTCAGGCTGGTTCTGAATGGCAGCTTTCATTTCAGGAGCTCAGCTCCCAGGATATCTGGAATTTCCTGCCAGCTCCAAGCTGCAGGGAGGAAAAGGGGCTCTTAGGTACTCTTAGGTGGGGAGTCTTTTATGTCAGCAGCCCTTATAGGATATATCTATATATATCTGTATATCTATATCCCTTTTGTGTCAGCAGCATAGCTCAGAGCAGCTTTGTTTGTGCTCCTGTATGGATTTTTGGTCCCAAGAAAACCTGGCATTTTCTGCTGTTTTCTTTCCCCAGGCACGGGTCTGTATTTAGCAGCTGGGGCAAAAAGCCTGACTTGGATTTTCCTGCAGTCCCCAGACTCTGGGCAACAGCATTTACGAAAAATTACTCTAAAATGTGTGAAAGGTGTCTGAGAGTTCCTCATAAATTTTCTAGAAGTCTTTTCAGGCTTTGTTATGCACCAAGATAAAGCACAGATGTGCCTTCCTGCTGTTCCTCTGCTTCTGCTGGGGACTTGGACCCTGTTCCTCACCACATTCCTCATCAAGACACTCTGCCTTGAGTAATCAAAGTGAAACTAAGGCTTAATTTCAGTGGGATTATTTTTCCTGACTGCTACCTCACCAAAATTTAAGTGGCTTTTGCACTAAAATTCTGTTTCCCTCATGAAGCATTGACTCTGTGAGACTTCCCCATGATTATCCACTCTCTACCCAAGATTGCCAGGTCTCCGGCTTTGCCTGGCTCTTCAGCTGCTCAGATTTTTCTCAGATTACTCCAATAAACAAAAAATTCTATTATAAAAAGGTATTTTCGAACTTTTTTATTACTTTCCCCAAAGTAATAAAAGTATATTTTAAAAGTATAAAAGTATATTTTCCCCAAACTGTTGCTCTCTATTTCAGAACAAAACTTTGGAATGCACTTTGGAATGCAACTTCTTCCACAGAAAAAGGAAGAAATGTAGTTCTTGTCACTTTCACCATAAAGAGTGTTTTACCAGCACCTGCCCTGGTTTGAGACACACTGTGTGGTTTGTGTTACCCAAATTCCATGTCTTGCCCCAGGTTCATTAACTGGCAGTGGGATTAATTGCTCCCCTTCCATGGAAACCTCTTCTGCTGAATTCTTTCTCTATATCTTTTGCAGTTTATATTGATCTGTATTTTCTAGCAGATCTAATTAGCATTTTCTAATAATTTTTGAACATTTCCACTATCCAGGGTTGCTCCCAAGCCTTGTCCAACCTGGCCTTGGGCACTTCCAGGGATGGGAATGTTTCTCTGTAGAATTCAGCATTAGCAATTCTGCTGGAAATGTTTCAAATTTAAAGTATCTCCTAGATACAAAATTTATAGTTTATGCCAGTTTTGCACTGGTGGGAAACCCTAAAGAAGGGCAGAGTCCTGCTTTTGCTAAGGTCCATGGTAGTTTGGTGAAGAAGCTGGGTTTTGTGGTTCATAGTCTGAAAAGACACCTAATCCAAAGTTTGGGTACAACTGTAACCAATGAAGACCCAATGGTTTAAGAACTGTGTACTTTGGAAATCTGTGTGAACTCTTATCTCTTAAATTGTTTGTCCTAATGCCCAGACATCCAGAAAAAATGCCTATTTTAAGTAAATGTGGTATGAATCACAGAATCACAGAATGATTTGGGTTGGAAAGGACCTTGAGGATCACCCAGCCCCACCCCTGCCATGGGCGGGGACATTTTCCACCATCCCAGGTGGCTCCAAGCCCCCTCCAACCTGGCCTGGAAAATGTCAAGGAATGTTTTAACTTGAAAATATGAGTGTTGAGGCACCTCTAAAATGACAATTCATGTGTTTCCCTGAGGGACTTGCCTTTTGAGCCCTCCATGAGAACAGACCACCGTTTTCATGCCCTCAGTTGTTCCAGGTGTGGGTGATGAGAGCTTCCAGTAACAAAAGGACACGTGGCAAACAAAGGCGAGGTGTTTTTTCTATGGAGAGCAAATCTCACATTTTTGTCCTGTTTTTGCACAAGGTGGCAGCCAATTTGCTCTTTGGAAAGAGCCTGGGGCTGGAGAACCAAGGGGAGCCACGCTCCCTCTCTCTAGGGAAGCAGAGGGCAGCAGAAACTGGGTGTTTTTCCTGGGAAAATGGCTGTGCCTCTTAAGTTTTGCTGTCTTACCTGATCCCTGCTGCTGTGCAGCACCAGGAATGTTCTGTGCCCTGTGCATAGGCGAGGAAGATGTGCAGGGGTGGCACTTGGGGACACGGTTTAGTGCTGGACTTGTGCTCATGTTTGAGCTTGATGACCTCGGAGGTCTTTTCCAGCCCTGATGATTCCATGGCTCTGTGGATCCCAGGTCCACCCCCAGGGAAGGAGGAGCTGCTCACTCCAGCCAGATGAGTGTGGCCCTGTCAGATTAGAGACAAACAGCCTGGTGTTTCTTCCCCTACGTGATTGAATTTTGACAACCAGCCATAACATTTGTGCAGGTTGGCAGCAGCTTTTCCTGGTTTGATTCATTCCCTNAGTGGAGAGCTCCTCTTTCATCTCCATTTTCGTGCTTGCCTAGAAAAACATACCCTTTTTCAACCAGATGTGGTAGAAAAGAGAAATACCCTCCTGTTTCTAGTCCCTTCACTTTTGTTACCATTATGAAACAGATCTACTTAACTTCTGCAGAATTGACTGGTGCTAGATTTAATTAATCCTAGCATTTCAGTCACCCAAGCCTTTAGAAATGTAAACAGCCTGAGGAAGACTTTCATTCACCGTTTTGTGTCACTTGTAATGATGCCATTTGATTTCCCCGGTGGCCCCACAGCTTTCCTTGACTCTTTCTTCCAGGCTGGTTGTGGAAAGGAGCCACCAAGCAGGAGCCAGAAGAACAAGAAACAATGGTCAAGAAAAACTAATCCTTGAGAAAACAGATTCTTTCTTCAGTGATAGAGCCAGAGAACCAAAGAGGCTGAATATCTATCTACTTGGTACATTTCAATAGCTGACTGGTTGTTTTTGGCTTTTTTTTTCTCAGAAAGAGAGGAAAATACTGGGCAAATAATCTGGCAGGTGTGACAATTCCAGGTGAGGTGCAATTTCTGTTAGACTTAGCAGAAATAGTGTCATGTGAGCTATCCTGCAGGAACAAATGGGTGATAATCCAGTCAGGAATTGTGAGAAAAAAGGAATTGTACCTGAAAAAGAAATTGTGTGGGAAGAGAGGCTTGCAAGCATAAACACAATGGAAAATTACTATCACAAAATAGAGCACTGCTGTCACAAAACAGCAAAAATGGGGCTAAATGAAATGTGGAGGCATCTTTGCTTCACATGAATGATGTTGGGACAATTTTGGATCAGTGGAAAACAACCAAGATATGAGTTAAAACCATTTTGGCCCTGTTTGGGTCTTGATATTATCAACATTTTTTAGATTAGTTCTTAGTGCCAGTGAGTCTAATTTATGTACTCACTAATGGATATACAGAAACACAGAGGAAAACCCAGGATGTTCTAATTCTGTTTGTGTGTTTTACATTGACAGGATCCTTCTCTCCTTCAGCAAACACATCCTCTCCCTCCAGTGCAGGATATTTCTCCCTCTCCCTGGTGCACGTGCTCTTGCTTGCCAGAAAATGTTGCTAAACTGCTTCCATTAATGATGCTGTAAATCACAAGGACAGCTAAGATTAGTCTGCACTTTTGGAACAGAGATAATATCCAGTTGGACACACTTCTATTGTCATTCCCTGTGAGTATCATCTGGTAGCATCACACACATTAGTGAACTGTAAATTTTGTAGACATTTTGAGGCATTATTCTTTACTTTTACCTCAAAATCTTTCTTTTCCCTCCAAAACAAGAACATTTTATGTTGAAATGGGGGCTAATAATGTCTTTTATGAGATAGAAAGTTTTGATAAGTGTCTTATTTCTAAGGAAAAAGCTTTCAAGAGAGTGAAACAGCAGTCTGTTGGAACAGAGGTTTTTGGAAGTAAAGCTTAATTAATCAGCCCAAGTGAGTTTGTTCCAGGTGGGCATGCAACAGAGAAATGAGAGTTTGGAAGGTGGAAATGGCCAAAATCTGTGGCAGCAGCACAGCAGAATAGCACAAGCCTGAGAATTGTAGTTATAATTTGTGATAAATTGATAAAACATCTTAGAGATGTTGGAGTCATAGATGTTTACATGACTGGGATCTGGATTACAGTTTAAATCTCTTGGCTGATTTAAAGTCTGAGTAGGTCCCACTCTTTCTGCCTCTACATACAACTTAGGCAACATCCCCCATCTTATTTAGTGATAATTAGTAGTTCATCAATAGCCTTGGTTCTCTCAGCACACAAACTGGGTAATGTTTTCCTTTCCTGCCCTGAGCTCTTTTTCATGTGCTGAGTGCTGCTCCCCAGAGAGCTGGTGGGTGAAGAAAGGTCTGTGTCCTGTTCTAGGACCCGTCCATGGCTCCATTGATGAAGAGCTGAACTGCCCAAATCCCTGCAGGACCAGGGCTCAGCTGAGGGGGATGCTCTGGCTGGCAGCACAGCAGTTCCCTGGGAACAGACAGGCTCTGGTGTTCACCTGCATCAATCCAGTGCAGCAAAAGAGCTCAGGCAACCTCCTGAAGTGAAGTAAGATCACACATGACTCAGTGCATTTTTTTCCCTGATTCCTGAAAGCTTCAATGCCTCAGGATTCCTAACGGGGCTGTGGAATTGCTTAAGAGCAAACCCATCTGTTGAAAAATCCACTTGCTTTGATGAGGTCTCTAATTGTCCCTCTGCCAGTTTCCCCATCAACACTATGGTATGCTCTAACCAGGAGTGGTTTTAGACTGAATTATTCTATCTTCAGAACGCTCAAGGTTGAATTTTTTTTTTCCATAGCAAAGGAAAAACCTGCAGTGTGTTTTAACACAGGAGGGACTGCGACAGGAATTGCTCGGACACTCCCAAGGATCAGATGCTCTAATGCAGCTTCTGGAGCTGGACTTTGAGGGATAAAAGCAAAGTCCAAGTACAACTGCTGCTAAGCTCTGGAGCTTGCTGCTGAGTGTCTGTGCTGGTTCAGAGGGGATTTCACTCTCCCTGGCCCAAACCCATGGCCAGGGCAGCCTCTCCAGCCCTGTCAGTGATGCCCTGTGCTGCTGCCTGGCACAGGCACGGTGCTGACACAGGAATTTCCTCATCTCATCCAGTGTTAGGGGTGAAACTGTCCCAGGGGAGAATTTGGGTTTCCCTGAGGAGACTGGGAGGTGTTTAGCCAACATTACTTCCAGTGCCTGAGGGAGCCCACAAGGATGGACAGAGACAATTGCCAAGGGCTGCAGGGACAGGACACAGGGAATGGCTCCCAGTGCCAGAGGGCAGGGCTGGATGGGACATTGGGAATTGGGAATTGTTCCTGTGAGGGTGGGCAGGCCCTGGCACAGGTGCCCAGAGCAGCTGTGGCTGCCCCTGGATCCCTGGCAGTGGCCAAGGCCAGGCTGGACACTGGGGCTGGAGCAGCCTGGGACAGTGGCAGTGTCCCTGCCAGGGCAGGGGGGGCTCTGGGTGGGGTTTAAGGTCCCTTCCAGCCCAAACCAGACTGTGATTATAGGAATGTGAAGGTGGTCAAACCAACCAACAAAGCTACGACCTGAAAGCAGCTGGATTTCAAAGGATTCGCTCTTCCTCACAAGAAGAAGAGGAGGAAACAGTTTTTATTACTTCCAGAAGCCACGGTGAATTCAGAGATGAAAATCTTTTCCGTGCCTCCGGTCTGTGCAGGAGGGGTATCATTAAGTGATCAGAGTGATGCCAGAACGTGTCCCTGGGCAGGCAGAAGCACGTTCTGTGCAGGGCAGAGGTGGGGGCAGAACTCACTGAGGCTTGGAGTGTGCTCAGAAACCCCCTCGGAGCAGGGAGCCCCAGCCCCAGGCAGGTCTCCAGTGATGATGATAATTTCAAGTGCCATCTTTGGTATCAGGGTTTTATGTCCTTAGCAAATGACAAACAATTCAAATGTCAAGAATGCCTTATCACCGGGAAGGGTTGTTTTTTTTTTTTTCCCCTGTCTCCTGGAGTTTTACCAATCCAATGATCCAAGTTGTGTGAATCAATCATGAGAATTTGGAGGTAGTTTGTTCCAAAGAGACAAGGATCAGTGCGTTCCCTTGGCTCTTTGTTAGCTGGAAAGGGTGGGGGAAGGAAAATGAGCATGTAGCTTAATGGGAAATCAAAACTGGTCTGTGATTGTGTGTCTGGACTGGCTTATTCATGACTGTGATACACATGTAAAATATGCTGGTGGTGCTACACAGTCAAAAGCACAGCTTGCCAATGCTGTCAAACTACTATTTATTTCCTCTTAATTCCACTGGGTGTGACATTTATACATCCAAATGTCCAAATACATCCATCATTTGGTTGGAGTTTTCGTTAGCCCTACTACAGCTCCGAAAGGTTATTTAAGTTTTTGCATGTGGGAATCACCAGCTGTGGAGATTGAAAAGGGTATTTTTATATTTTGACCTGACTTGACTTCTTTGCTTTAAAACAAGTCCCCACTTTTTTAAACCCTGGAATAAATGAAGGCATATATAATTTTACCCTTTTAAAACCTCCTTGTCTTCCTTTTGGGGGAGAACACAGTACTTTAACCACTGAGTTTGGTGTTGTTATGTGGTGTGAGTGATGTGATAGGCTGACTGTGTAAACAGGTGATGCAGAGGGTGTCAGGGAGCCCAGTGTAGCGTGTTGAGATTTTGTGTTTTACTTTGCAAAAGAGATGGTAGAGGTTAACTGGGCCTGCACAAACTGGAGGGCTGGTCCTCAGCTGAACCAGTCTGCACAAACACAGCCATTCACTGAAATGTTGTGGCAGCTGGGGATGGGCACTGCCTGCTTCCCGCTCACTGAGAGCTGGGCTGGAGGGAAAACCTCTTTTCCTGTGGCACAGCTTCCAAGGAGCCCTTCTGAACACCATAAATGATGATGAGACGCTCCCACAGAAAGTTCTGAATGTGACAGACCAGCAAGGAACTTCCTCACTCCTTAATTAAGTAATTATCTCTCCTAGTGATGCCCCAGGAGCTGGCAGCAGCAGTTGTTTCCCTGGAAATGTTGATACCCAGGCCCTTGAGGAAATGCTGGCATCTCCCTCCCACAGCAGTGGGGATTACACGAGTTAGTAACACACACTCTTCTCAAGGTCTTTCTCATTCAGATTAAGGAAGTGTTGGGCAACCTTCCTGTAGCTACTGGTGCAGCAGGAAGAGATAAGGCAGCTGCAGTGCCAAAGGTGATTTTATTTCTGAGGTCCCTGAAGCTTGAGCTTGGCTGATGTTTCATCAGAGCCTGGGCTCCATCTGTCACACAGCCAAGGGGAAGGGCACCCTGTGAAGAGACAGGTCATCCTTGAGTACCTGTGCTACATCAGACAGGGAACAGCTCATGGGATTTAGGCAAAGCCTCTGGAGACAGATTACATCCTGTCAGGTACTGACTGGCTGAAAAACACCGGTGTGCCTTTGGCCACACGAGCCCTTCAGGTTTGAAATGGAGTTTAAAAAAAAAATGTAACAGTGAGTACAGGTTAGCTGTGTCACACTGGCCATGCTGCACCTGAGGAAGATTGTCCCCAGCTATTAGATGCTGCAGAATGACCATTCCCCCACACCTTCTGCCTTATGGCCTAGGGGTATCACAAAATGAGGTGCTATTTATAAAACTGTCGCCCTGAATTTTAGCCTTCTGATGTTTGAATTTCTATGATAAAGTTTCTCACGAGGTTTTCTGTAAACATGCAAATGTTTTGCTAACTGTCTTTGTTATTCATTCCTTCTCCTGGGAGAAAGTTTGATGAACTCTTTTATTAACCAGTGTGGTTGGAGAGGTGGTGACCTCTCTCTCCAATCCACAGCCATTCTGAAAACTCTATATAATGTATGAATCAAAATAAAGTGGAGCTTCTTCTCCACCTTTCACTAACTAAAGTCACTGTCTCTGTGTGTTTTGTGTCACACTCTCTAGTGGCATAGAACAGCCAGGTAAACAATTCAGGCCTCGTGCTCAAAGCCTGTTTTTCACGTGTAAATGAATCTTCCATGCCTGGCATGCTGATTCCACTGCAGTGCAGGAGCTAAGGGAAAACTGCTGCTCCAGGCAGCCAAGTGCCACCAAATACATGTAGAACCTGCATGGGCCTTGTGATGGGTGCTGGGAGCACTCCCCAGATGTGTCTGGAATGAGTAATAATGCTCAGGTAAAACAAGAGAAAAGGGAAGGAAAAGAAACCTGGCTGGAAATGTCAGGTTTTCCTTAGCTGGGAATGTTTGGACTAGATAATGTAAAGTTGCTGCCCGAGTATGAGAAGCAGGTTTACATCACACTTTCCTGGCTTCTGGTGGGTTTCACCACCTTCAGCATTTTAAATCATTAGGAAGATGTTGGTTGTGTTTTCTTTTCTCTGGAAGATGATTATGAAAGGGAGAAGGGGGAAGGAATCACTCAATCATGGTGAGCCTTCCTAGGCAGTAGTGAGTGGGCTCTGCCTCTGAAGCCAGCGGGACAGAACTGGAGACAAACTGAAATAAAAAAAGCCTCGGAGCACTAACAGAGCATTTATTCCCTCCATCACAGTGCAGCATCACCTCTTGGTGACAGTTTATTTCCACTGCTCACTGCTGTGGTTATGGAGGTAGAAAGGGCATTCAAAGAACAGGGACATTGTTCCAAGAACAGGAAATCTTCCTGTCATCCTTGGACTCCACTTTGTCTTTCCTCCTCCACCAGCCACGTCTGCCCAGCTGCTTATCAGTCCCTCCAGAACATCAGACCTTCACCGTGATCCCATCTCTTACTCATGCTTTACTCATTTCCCAACATGGCAATTACTGCTGCTCAATTCAGCCCTCCTAAACCCCTGCTTTGATTTTGAGGTCATTTGAAGTGCAGATGTGGATAGAAATTAATATAATATTAATCTATACCAAGGACATGCGAGGGTATAAAATACCCTGTGTGTTCCAAGAGCAACACGTTGTGTTTCAGATGTTTGGTCATCTAACAATATCCATGATGCTGTTTAGGAAAAAAGGGTGAAGTCCCAATTTGGAAATACTTTTCCAGAGTAGCAGGCACAACTACAGCTTCAGTCTCATTTAATCACTGTTCCTTTTGCACAGGGAAAGGTGAACAGACCTGCTGTGGGTGCAAACTCTTTTGCATGACAAAAAGAAAGCCAAGAAAGCAAAATGGTTCTAAGATTCTAACCTGGGAAATCAGTATTTTCTCTGTATCTTACTGAAAGACATGAAGTATTAATCTCTTCAAAGCCAAGAACTGGAAAACCAAAGACCTACTCCTGAGGCAGACACCTGCCTGAAGCAGCAATTTCAGAACAACTGGAGTTTGTCAGTTTAAAGATCTTGTTTCCAGACAGTTTTGCTGAGCAGCCATGCAGCTAGCATGTAATGAATAGCCTGAAAATGTCATTTAGGGGGGAAAATAAAAAGAAAAAAAATCCCCACTAAGAAGTATCCACCACCTACATTTAGGCCATAAGGATGAGCTGCCATATAACAAATAAAGTTTGAACAACAAATAACAAACAGGAAGAGGCCTGTCTGAGCTTCTTAGATGATAAAACCTCAATAGAGAAGATTTTTGCACCACAGTTCCTCCATGTTTTCAGACACTCAGAACAAAAAAATTTCATTGGGTTCTTTTACTGGCACTCCTACTTACAGCTAAACCCCAGGGATTATTAAGAATTCATCTGGTAATTAGAATATCTTGGATGACTAGGAAATGTATGAATATCATAAAACTGCCATTATTTATTAAAATAAGTAATAACTAGAATATAACTGCTCAACAAAAAAAAAAAAAAAAGTAACCAGATGATTCTCTGAATATTCTGAACATGTATACACCTGAGAGCCAAAACCCAAGACCTTTTAGGAAATCTCCCTTCCCCTGTTGAGGAGCAGCTCCTTTGAAATCCAAACTTGAGTTGCTTTGATGCCGTTTGGAGCAGCATCCACATTTAAAGTTACAGGAGCAGATTTTGCACTTCCCACATCTCCTGGCCAGTACCAGGCTTCTGTGTGTGCACAGCATGGTTACAGCCCTACAGCTCTGCACAGCTCTGGTTTACAGCCAGGGCTAGTTATTCAGCCCAAACTGGAGAAGTCCATTTTTCCTGAGCTAGAATAGAAAAGTTTTGGATGGCAGCTTCTGATGGTGATTCAGATTCCCAGGGACACGTGAGACAACACAAAGGTGTTAACTCAAAATCACTTTTTTTCCTCCTCGTTGCAGGGTAATTTGCATTGATGAAAATAAGGTTTTCAAACAAGAAAGACAACAGTTAACACACCTTTAAGTGTCTTTTACTTTTTAGCTTTGTTCCTTCTGATCACAAGCCTTTCCAGAACAAACAGACAACTCTCCCAAATGCAGCCAGTATGAAGTCACAGAGCTGTTTGATATAACACACACCTGTCAGGCATTATTGAAGAAGCCACTAGACTACAGAAAGTGTGCAAAATTAAGAAGTAAGTGCTAATGACAGGTATCATTAAAAGTAATCTAATCTTTACTACGAGTGAATGTAATTTAGTTGCTTCAACTTTTATATTATGATGTGCAGCTTCCTTATCTGCAGCTAACTGTTAATTCTGCTGATTTAGAAATCTTTCCATACATGCAACAGCAGCAGCAGAGCCTTTGGAACCCTTTTCTCAACATTTTGGAAGAAGCAGAGAAATGACATACCTGAGAGACCTATACGTGTAAAAATGAGTTCATGTGGTGTTTTACAGAGAGCAATGCAGGTGTCCCAGATCCCCCACCTGTGCCTTCTCAGCAGCTAATCAGACATCACTACAATTATGGTCCCTGCTTTTATTTCACATCTTATCTTAGCAACAGAAGTATTGACAGATTATTTGAGAAATTACAAGTTTAGAAACAAACAGCTAATGTAACTTAGGTCAGAGGCCATACTTTTAGGATGAGAGTACAAATCAAGAGAATTGTTCAGGCAGCAAGAACTAAAAATACTTTGATAAATATCCCCTAGAGTCGAAATGCTCTTGATTCTTCAAAGTGTGGTCTTATTGCTGTGGCTGATTTACCATTTTAAGGTTTCATTCAACAGGTCTACTGGATAAGAAATTCTAAAGAATTAAAAACAGCAAGCCTTTTCAACTGCATGGTGTTAAAATAAAAAATAAAAATTAAAAAAAAAAAAAAAAGAAAAAAAAAAGCTAAAAAGCTCCCCTGAAACTCAGACATGCAGCAGACACCCTTCCTTGAGTTACAGCAGGAGTGTCAGTGCTGACCTGGCATTACCCAGCACATCTCATCTGGGTTATGATCACTAATGCTGGTCCATCTGCAGGGGTGTCCACCAGGAGACAGGTTATCCATCGTGTGAGAGGAGACTTGCTGAGGCTTCCCATCCTTTCTTGACACAGGGTCTGCTGCTGGGTGCTCGGGGACACTCTCCACTGCTACTGCATGAAGAGGATGCTGAAGGCCATCACCACACAGCACACGGCCACGTACGGGCTCTTCCGCTCACCTGGCAGGGGGGAGAGAACCCAGGACAAACAAAAATTCAGGCATGGCTGAACAGACCCACCTGCTCCTGCTCTAACCCTGTCACCATGCCACAGCACCTGCAAACTGATATTCAGCATTTCTAGCTGGAGAAAGGCAGCTGAAGTACAGCTGGGTTCTCACAAAGGACATGCAGGGGCAGAGGGGAAACTCGGATGCAGGACAGGTTTTATTTTGCTACATAAAAACAGAGTTGGGGCTCTTTGCTGTAAGAGAGGGACTTGTAAACAAGGAGTGACAGGACTAAGGGGAATGGCCTCAGGCTGAAGGAGGGCAGGGTTAGACAGTATTTTGGGAATTGTTCCTGTGAGGGTGGGCAGGCCCTGGCACGGGTGCCCAGAGCAGCTGTGGCTGCCCCTGGATCCCTGGCAGTGCCCAAGGCCAGGCTGGACACTGGGGCTGGAGCAGCCTGGGACAGTGGCAGTGTCCCTGCCAGGGCAGGGGTGGCACTGGGTGATTCTGGGTCTCTGTGAAAGGCCCACGTAAGGCTTCCATTCACTACAAACCACCTTTTCTGAGGTGCAGTTTTATGTTGCTGCCAGAGTCAGGGGGCAGGTAGTGGAAAATTGCCAATACCCATTTTTGCTGGCTGTGCCCCTCTGTGGCTGCTCAGGAGCTGTTCTGTGCCAGCTGAGGTTGCAGCTGGGGCTGTCTGGTCCTGGTACCTGCCACCTGCAGTGTGAATCTTCTGTGCAGGGTGTCATGCAGCAGCCAGAGTTGTGAGCTCACAGCTGCCCAGACAGGGCCAGATGCCTGTCTATTTTTGCTTTGCTAAGAAGACATAACATTGTTAGCATGTGGAGAGGGTCTGGTCCACAGATTTCCGTGATAAAAATGGTCAGCAGATCACAGAAGCTGCACAGACATCTCTATTTTCTGACTCTTTTAAATTGGTGTCACAGTTTCCTAGGGCAAAATGTGGAAGAAAGTGAAGTTTACTCCCTTAACAGACTTTTACCTGGTGGCAAAAGCAATTGTGAGAAATCTATTCCCACCCACTTGGTCCAGGACAGAATATTACAGAGATCTTTTTTTTCCACCAAGAAAGAAAAGATTCTTAGGTGGGGAACTGTAACACAACCAGGGGAACAACAGTAATGTTAATCAGACTGGTACCTACTCACATTAGCACTTTCTCCACTAATTAGCAAGATGTTTTTACACTTAAACTTTATTCTTTATGGTTCTACTGAATTCTCCTTGGAGAAACCTCCACCCTACAGAACTGCCAGGGAGTGTTAATACTGAAAAGTGTCTTTCAAGTGAGAAGATCCCTGTTTTTACACACCTAGGAGTATAAAGACAGAGCTGGGGCTGTTTGCTTTAAGCAGAGTTCAATTCCCCTTTGCTGTGTGAGGTCTTTTGCCTTTACAAACCACCTTATCAGAGACACAGTTTCCAGAGAAACATTAAGGAAAAATAACCACCAAGGCTCCCAAGTCTAGAATGGTGCAATTTTTATGAAAAAAAAAAAAGTCTTTTATTTTACCAGCAGGACCTTTAAACACAGAGGGAACAAACTTTCCACAGTAAAAGAAAAATAAAATACTTGCAGCAGTGACACCTCCCATACACAGGATTGACTTCCCGGTAACATTACAAGATGCTGTCATGATCTGGCATATATTTAATTAAACTTCAAATAACTGAACGAATTAATGTCTGCAGTCTCACATCTGTTTAAAATAAATTTTGAGGAAGTCCAACTCCTACAGTTCAGGGTATTACAATTTTCATATGGGTTATGCTTTTCTGCTCTTAATTTTCTTAAAAGAGAAATCACCATGTGGCAGGATTAAACATTATTTTGCACAACTCTGTAAATATGTAACCACTTGCCTGTGATTAAGATCTTATGTACATGTGAAAAGGTTGTTTAAACATACCAGGGATATGAAATGTAAAGGAAGCCAGCAGACATTTTCATTTTTAAAACCTACACTTTCTACTTGCCTTTGTGATTAACACACATGAAATGACAGCAATCATCTCCAAAGCCCATTTTCACTTCTTAGTCTAAAAGTTAAAGTGGTCCACTCTAGATGCAAGTTACAAAAGAAGCATAGCTAATTGAAAAAAAATCCTTGCACTTAATTAAATACAAAGAAGATGGCAAGGGTAAGGTAAGGTGTTCTCTTCAACCTTGAACAAATCCTAATGCAGCTTTTACAATTTAGAATTTTTACATTTGTTTTCACTGGAGTGGCTCAAAATTCATTTCTGACAGCTGCCACCTTTGCAGTATCTTTCAATTACAGCACTAAAATTGGTTCTGCTATGTCTATTATCTAAATAGGACAGTATCTGCAATCACTTTAACAACCAGTCTTCACCAAAACCCTATTTTTTGTGTCAGTGCTTTTCTGACATCCTGTAAAATGTTCTGCCTGGGAATGCAAAAAGGGAATCACACAGGCTTTCTTTAGGTTCAGTGACAAGTAGGAAGATCTAGAATTAATAGTTCAAAGTTTCTGCTCTGAATTAACAATGCAATTTGAACACTGATGACAAGTTCCTAGGTCTTTTTTCCTAAACCGTGGATATATCTTAATGTTAAGACTAAACTTCTGTTGCATATTCCAATTTCCTTCTCAAAATAAATTCAGGATAAGGATTAAAATAAATATAAAACCAATGTTATGGGAAAATGTCAAGAATCAGATAGAGCTGATCAGCCTGTGTGCAGATGTCACTTGACACGAACAGCTTTGTGAAATTCAAAAGTGCACAGAAGCTGAGTAAAGAAAGGAGAGGGAAGAAAACCACATTTATGCTTAAACAGAACCTTAATGCATTATGAACCCCATGTTGTTTTATTACTATAAGGTAAATATCTGGGATTTTTTCAACAGTCCATTGCAACTTCAAACAGACTGCAGTTTATAAGACATCACTGATTTCTTTGCATGTTAGTGCTAATGGCTAACACTCTTGGTTATTTCATGTAGCAAAAAGTGCAGAAGACTTCTGAAAATGTAACACTAGATACATGAACTGACATGAGAAGATGCAGGATTTCCATGATGCTAATCTAAGAAAGCAATATCCTACCCCCTTATTTCATGGAGGTTAAAACATGCATTTTTGAAGACAAAGGATGTGTACGGTTTTCATTGCTATATGGCAACATTATCCTAATAAATTATGCTAGAAATAGGACTGATCTTGAAAGATTTTGAAGGAAAAAAAAAAAAATTACCAATCCTGGCGCATTTCCAGAATATCCCCAACAGTCTGTAAAGATAAATAAATTCATTAGGCTCTTTGTTTAATACATTCAAGTCAACTGTTTTTCTTTCTTTTATATTAATATAATCTGAATTGACTGTAATTTGCCAACTTGACTCTCTTCTGAACATCAGAAAACAGCAGATACTTGCACATAAGGGTACAGACTATAACTTACAGAAGTGGCAAAGTCTTAAGTCTACCAGGGGTCTTTTTGCATGCAAAGATGCATTTAACTCATTCTGTGTTATAGATCTAAAGATTTCATCAGAATCCCATATTTGTCTACCATAAAGTACCCCAGAGAGAAAATTCTGTGACAAAAAAAAAAAAAAAAATCTTCCCAGTTCTTCTGGGTCTCTCTTACTCCTTTACCAACATTCACCTTGCTCGTGTCTCTCCTGTGCTGCTTGCCCAGGATGTTACATCTCACAAGTGAAAAAGCAACAGGGAAAAGCAGAATTCAACGTAGGGAACACCCAAAGGGATGTCAAAACCCTGCAATTTCTCTCTGTAACTAAAATAATCTCATACTGACTGCTCCAGAGGAGCAGGGACTGCTTTAGGATCTGAGGAAGACAAGGGGAACAGTACTGAGGTCTGTGTAAGAAGACAGATTTCACCCCATCAAAGCTTGTCTGCAGGAAGGTTTCCTTCACAGTATGGTACAGAACACTGTGGGGAAGCACTTGGAGAACTGCCATCAAGCAGATAGGAGATACAACCCCACAAATAATGTTCTGAACTCACACCCACAAAGGTCTGATTGTTTGTTTTTGCCCTTTTTTGGGCCCTGAGAGTTGCTTACTTCTAACACATTTAAATGCAGACAGGTAGGCCTGGGCCCCTTGCTCCTGCATACTTGAGCAGTCAACATATCATGCACTTTTTATTTCTCAGCTACTTCCATTTTATGTCCTCTTTTATGGTCCTGGTTTACTTCAGCATCTCTCTGTCCATTTAGCAGCCTCCTCTATTTCTGACACAAAGAATCAGTGTTGGGCAGGTGAAGACCAAGGGTGGCAGCAAGTGACTGAAGAGTTCAAACTCAAAAGTGAAATGCTTTTTGACTTATGTGCCCCTTGCTGACCAATTCATCATGAACAGCACTCCATTTCCATTTCTAGGAAACAGGCATTTTCATCTGTGCTTTAGATTTTAGTTTTACCTCAAGCAAAATATACACATACACACACTGACATATTTGGGTTTGACTAGATTTCTGTACAGCCAAAGCTCTTTTTTTCCTGCTTTTATGAAGCTCCACAAGCACAAATAATGATCCCTGTATATAGACCACCACACTTTTCCAGGCTAAGAGGTCATACAATAAAGTAACCTGAAGACATCTAAGCACTTTCTGAAGATGCATGCAGGTACAAAGGACTTAATGTGTAAATCTTATAGAGCAAATACACAGCCCTGAAGTGCTCCACTGATAGCACCTCAGGTTCTCAAAACTGTTGTTCACTCTTTGTAAAATAACTCTTTACAGATTGCATGCTGCAAAACCAACAGGAACACTTCCACAGCCCTGCTTCTCATATTGCCATCTCTCAAAAGCTTGCCCAGGAGCTCAAAGAAATAAAACATTACCATTCTGTTCATATACTTTTGAAGAACCTTGCATGGAAAAAATAGTATTAACCCTTTCAGGCAGCCTGGAAGTCTGTTGAATTTACCTCACAATCTCAGCAAGGCTATTTTTTTGTCTTATCAGGGATTTCTTGACTAATGTGAAGCCACTACTGCACACTGCCCTACAAAGCCCCCTTGGTAGAACAGAAATTTTCCTACCTGATCTACCAGGTACAAAACAGAGGATGGATTTCACCAGCTGCCCTGAACAATTTATGAACCTGAAGCCACTGACATGAGGACTGACCAGCCTTCCAGTGATCACACCAGAACATTTTAAGAGGCTTTTGTGCTACTGGATTCACTCAGTACCCCTGTTTGTCCACAGAACAAGCAGTCTGCTGAGCAGCAGACTGAATTCTGGACCTTCTGATAATATACCCTCTGGAAGAACTGGGGAGCTCCCACTGCAGGACAAGCCTCTGCAGACCTCCTGCTCCCCTGTTTTTTTCCATTAATGCTCATCCTAAGTCCACAAGAAGAATCTCTTCAAGTCAAAACCGGTTTGCTTATTACAGAAGTGCCTTGAATAACTCTGCTCCAAACAACTCCTCCTGCAGCCACTCCTCAGTTAACTGCACTATTCCTTCTCTGCCCTTGGTGTTCTGCTCCATCCTTGTCTGGATGCAGGTGGAGGTGTGGGTCTGGCTGGGATCCCTGCTGCTTTCTGGCAGCCACAGCCCAAATGTGCCTGACCTGCAGCAGAGTCCTGGCTCTCAGTGCTAAATGCTAAAAGCACTCATCATAAAAAGTTGTGGTGGTTACCTGGAGAACAAAACCCCAAATACATGGAACCTCTTAAGCTGAGCAGCAGTTGGTGGCGCCTCAGACAAAGACTGCTAAGGCTGGGTGTGCTGCAAAATGCCATGTGTTCACCAGGAGAAGCCCAGTGCCACTGCAGGAGGGAGTGTGAGACATCCCCACTGCAATGCTGATGGAAGATCAAAGGGGATCTCTGCTGCACATGAGCTAACACATCTTTCTGGTTAGCAGGGAGGAGAGAATTATGTTGTGGTGCACATTCTCCTCTAGTTAGCATGAAACAGTAAATCTCCACTTGCTTTCCCAGCCTTTAACACTGTTGCTCAGGACCAAGCACATGGAAACGTTCAGGGAAAATGAAGGTTTACGGTTCTGTTTGACTTGGTAGGGAAAGACAGATTTTGGCAGAAATAAGGGGGAGGAAATTCAGGGTTATGAGGATGGGTGACATCACTGTGCAACGGCTCCTCTCAACCAACAGAAATATGTTTCTTCACTTATTATCAACAGACCTAAATCCTCAGCAAAGTTACCACTCACTTAGAAATACAGTGAATAACTATCAACATTCCTCCTTTCTGTCACTTTAGTATTTTATTGCTACTTTCTCATGCCTTTAATTTGGAGTAGGAATGATGAGGTAAGAGCATCTCTGTCGTAAACTGAAATTCACTAGAATTTGCTTCATCCCACATGTCCAGACATTTCCACTGGAGCGTGGAGAATGTTAGAGGAGAGGGACAGGGGTTCAGGACCATATGAGCTCCACTTAAACATCTACCATACTGGAAACAAATTTCATTGCTTCCAGGCCAAAGTTTTATTCTCCAGGACAAAGTAGTCTACAAATATATATATATATATTAAAAAAAACCTGTATGTCCTACATCTACATAAATACAAACCTACACATCAAACGCCCAACTCCTCCACAGTGTCAGCACCCTCTGGAAACGTTTTATGAAGAGAGTTCTATTGTACTCCAGACAGATTTGCCTCAAGAATAAACAGAGTAGCTCCAGATTAAAGGAAATACTCCCTGCCAAGAACAGCACTAAAATTTTAATCAGTAAAATAAACATTCTTACTTCTTACTGTGTATACCTCATTGACTATTGTGTTATCTTCCACCAGCAGACACCCAAACTCCCCTCGTCCCCCCACTCCCTGTCCTTCATGAAGTCATCCTTTCTTCCATCTTTACTTCCATCCACAGAAACCTCTCATGTCAGTGGCAATTTCACAGCCTCATATAAAGGGACACAAGTGTTTTCATGTTAGAACTCCAAATTAAGAAGAAACAAGCTGGTGTAATTTGGGTATCTTACACTGCTAAAATTAAAAAGAACTGGATAATAATGCAGCAAGCCCAGAGGTTAATTACAACAAAGTTTTTCAGAGGACAAACACTCAGGGTTCTTGGTCACAACACTATTTAAAATTGGACACTCCTGAATTTAAATGCAAAAGTGATGGAAGACACTTAGGGAAGAAGAACATTTTATTTAACAGGAAATGACCTAATGGAAAAAGTGCAGAAGTCAAACACTCAGCATCCAAAAGCCTGTCTGTTTTTCCACCTAGAATTACCTCCTGCTTCTACAAATATCATCTCCTTTGTACTAACCTGAGGTGACAGCATTACTGAAGTTCTATGGACAGCCCCAGAGATTTCTGTGTCACAACTGCCCAATGGTTACTCGAAACCCACCACACTTAAATCACAGCTCTGCTGATCACAGGTAGCATCCTCCACATGATTAAAAAAACAAAAGTTAGGTTTGCAGAAGTTCTCAAAACTCTTCTAGAAATTCCCTCACCTTAGAGAATACCAAACCATAATTTGAACAGACCACACAAGAGGACTATGTTGCTTATTTTAAAAAATATTTTTAGTTTTCTTTTAGTTACAGATTATTGCTAAAGCTGTGTTTCAAACTTGTATCTGCAAAACACCTATCCTGAAAACAAACAAAAAGCCAGTTACTGATGGTTTCTTACCCACCCTAGGAATCAAAAATATATCATTGCAACAATACCCACATGCAGGAGAACGTTTTATTTCTGTCTCTCATTTCTGTATCTCTAATAAGCATCTAACAACGAAGCTACAAATCTAGAAGATTAATAATGCAGTATTAGCAAGGTTAGCGAGCTAATAAATTCCTTCAATAAAACTGCAACTAAGTGCTTGCCAATACCTTATTGCACTCTGTTGTGAGGTACAAAATTAAGATTTTTATCTTTAAAAAAAGAAAATTTTCAAAGCAGGCTCTGCATTATCACACACTTCATCAGGAGATGCTGAAAGGCTGCAGTTGGAACCACACAGCTTGTGGATGTTTGAAATGATCAGGCCACATACCCGGATTTATTTTTGTCCAGTAAGCTGGGAGCCAAGGATCTGATGTAGGCACAGGTACATATGAGCAGCAGGATCACAGTCAGCAGACTCTGGAAGTTGAAGATGGCAGACTATGGAAGAGAATCAGGAAAACAAAGAATTACATCTCTGCAGTGCAGAACTTCTCTCGAAGTTCAAGTTCTGGGAAAAAATGGGTGACCCTTAGACAGCACCACAAAGGGAAACTACGATGGCCACGAGCCAGAAAACCTTTGCATCAAAGGAATACAGTGGTGGTAGTGAAAGTAGAGGTGAGGACTAACTGGCAAGGAAACCAGTAGTAACCAAGACAAAAAATATCACAAAATGTGCAGGAGGTTTGATAACATACCTTTTTAAAGGCTAAATTTAACATATTTGTCGAAATATACAGAGTTAAGCCCACCTGAACTATGATAACTGATTACTTTTATTTTCAAATAATGTTCTGATTTTAAATTGAAAACACCTTTAGTATAAATACACTTTCAAAAGTGCTAGTTATGTGGTAAATCCTGAAGAAATGCACGAAACTGCCTTAGGATTGAGAAGTAAAGGTCTATTGTTGACAGCAAACACTGAGCAGCCTAGTGGCAGTAGGAAGAGACAATTATTGAAAAACTGCTGCAATATTTGGCAATTTACTAAAGCACAAAGTACCAGTAATAGGCAGAAAGTGCACCCCACGTATTTTTTTTAAAACCTTTTTTTTTTAAAACCATTTTGGGGTTTCTCTTAAGTGTCTCAGCTGACATTCTGGTCTGCATAACAATACCAGGTGGTATAAGAGGCAAGTGTTTACTTCAAAAAGCTTTATTTTACCTTCACTGCTACGCTCATTTGCAAATCTGATTTAGTGTGAGCTCCAAAAAAAACAAAAAGTCAAAGCAAATGCAATAAATTCAATCTCCGTTCTGGAATTATGATGAACTTCTGTCTCCTGTGTTCATACTGCTCAACCCAGCTGGCTGAGTAGTGGTATTTAATTAAAGGTAAATATTTAGCACTTAGGAAAGGATATTACATTGGCATTTCCTTCTCCAAGCATATTTTAGGGCACATCACAGCCCTCATTTCCACACAGCCTGAGGCACATCTCTGGTGATGTGCACATGCTTCCTTCCTATGTCACAAAAGTATGTTTGGAAGCTCTGATGATCAAATCTATCTAAATAATAAGAATTATAAAAGAAAAATCACAATATTCTAATTCAATATGGCACTAGCAGAAAATTAGGACAGAAAAATGAGAAGTTCTAGTAGATGGAAAGCCACTGGAACACACACAAGCGTTCCTATACTGAGATCAAAAACCTGGTGACCAAAACCCCCCAAAACCAACAACTGCAAAACAGAACAAAAAATTTCAGCTTATTTGTAAGTCTCCATGAATCATATGAACTCCAGAACATGCACAGAGCTGCCAGTCTGAATACACACTTCAGGCAGGGTTAGCTATCTAAAGTAATTTCAGCACCTAACTTAATGGGGTCCAACAGGCCACTCTGTTAAGAAGCATCATCACAGAGATGCTCTGACTCTGCACCCTGTATAGGAGAGATTTCAGCACCTCTGAAACCCACCCTTTCTGTGATGAGGGAGCAGCAATCCCAAATGCCAGCCCTCCTGTCCCAAACATGAGGCTGATTGGTTTCCTCCCGTGCCACAGCCTTTGCTAAATCACATTTAATTTAGCATTTTAGCTCAGCCAGCCACCCCTTCTGCCCCATCATGTCATAAATAATGGACAGACTCTCCAAAAAGGACAGCACGCTGCCATGCCCGGCAGCAGCCTCTGGAGGCTTTGTGCTCAGCAGAAGTTTCTGCCAGCTCCAGAAACCAGGGACGTCTCAATTCCCCCTGGCTCCTGCGGGTCTAGGAACGCGGCGGGGCCGGATCCAGGAGCGGCTGCCTCTCAGCACAGCCAGATACTGCCTATCAACTGATTAATTCGATCAGTCCTGCGGGACAGACAGCTGCTCTGACAGCTCACAGCCAGCCACCCGTTCCCATGAATTCCTGCAGCTGCTTCCCGATGCGGCACCGGGCACCCCGACACCGCAGGACGGCCCAAGGGCACACTTGCTCCCTCTTAAGCAGGGGCTGTAAACGTATACTCGTGAAATATGCCATCAGCCAACCAACTGGGGCAGTATAAAATCGTATATTATCGTATATAATCGTATATAATTGTTCTTTGTTGGGGTCCTCACGTGCTCCCCCAGATATGCGTCGCTGAAATCGCATCTGCCCTTCCACAGGAACGTGCTCTGAATGACACGTTTATCTGCACAGACACTCCCAAAGGGCAGATGTGAGCATTCCACAATTTGCTTACGATTTCTGGAAATGAGAATTTGTCCCTGAATTAGACGGCTTCACTCTTCACATCTGAAGTAATTCTCGTGGCCCAGCTGAATTCACAGAGAGCAGCAAACTACATCTGGCTGCTCCAACTGATATAATTAAAAGCTGCTGCAAGAGTTATACATTGCTCAGAATCCTTTTGAAAAAGCACCGCATTCACACACCAGGCTACTTGGACAACGTAGATGTGTTGCTGTTCATTTGCTTAGACTGGGTTCCTCCGATGAAAATGTATTAATTTCAATTTTTGACTTGTGTTTTGACTGGCTTGCAGTAGGTCCTGTGAGCCCCACTCCCACCACAAAGAATCTCAGCACATGGAGAAACTGGCGCTGTCTCTTACTGTATCCCCATGAGGGTGAAATGAAAACTAACTTCCCAAGACTCACACTGCAACACCAGAAAGAACCAGCACTGGTGTTTTAATCTGGATTTAGACAGTGCAAGCTGTGATTCTGAGGGCTGAAATTTTCTACATCTGCCTTTGGTGCATTTCTGACACAGTGGGAACACCTCAGTTGCTCCACTCTGTGTCACTCCCCTCGTGCCCCCTTCTGTGTGGAGCACCACCACATCACCTGCAGCCCTAACAAGGTATTGTATTCACCTGAACTTGCATGACTCAAGTTTCTCCCAATGTCTTTGGAAACTTTAGACCATGGACTTCAGCTTTGAGATCTACATGCCCAAAGGCTGTTTTAAATCCTTCCCAAAACCAGGCCTTTAAAAAAAGCCTCATTATTATTTCCTGATCATATCTCACTGAAAACTCCATATAATAAACCATAAAGAATTAATACTCCTGAAAGTTTTATTGTGTTGGGATTAACAGTGCTGGCTTGTACTAAAATAAATACTCATGGGAATATACAGTAGTTGGAAATCAAGTGGTACAACTAGGGATGTCTGAATGTACTCCTATCTGAGTATAAACTAAAGTTTAATATACTTTAGTAAGTGTTGAAAGCTGAAAGTTACTTATGTGGCTGTGACAGGGAATCATGACAACAATTGCACAGCTCCTGTAAACCTCATCATAGACAATGTTGCCCCTCAGCATTAAATTTACTACACTTGGGCAGATGAAAAAAAGCAGCAGCTCAAAGTTGTGGTTATCAACCGGTCTTGCACTTCACAGGAGTATTTAATTCAATATGCAGAATTAACGCACTAATTCTAAGCACCTTCCTGCACTGACAGCAACGCCCATAGACAAGACACTGCATTTTATCCATCTCTGCAGTTTTCACTCACTGCTGTACCCCAATACTCTCTGCTTCAGACATGGTTTTGTTCCCTGTCCTTGCAGACAGCACCACACTCACAAACCACTTAGTGATGCAAGCCCTGGGTAGCACAGTAATAAATCACACCCTAGGTTTTGATGCAACTCTGTGTGTCGCAAAGGACCCGCTGATTTTCCCCTTCCCTCATACACTTCTGTTTAAAATAAACCACCTGGTATCGTGGTTCCTGGGGAAGTGAACGTGCAGGAGGAGAACATAAACCCAATGCTGTTGCCCTTTAGGGTTGGTAGAAAGCCTAACACAAAAGCTCTCTGAGTTTATCTCAGCAGACTTAGCCCTGAAACCAAAGCTTAACCTTCCCCAGACTTTAAGTATTTACAAAATGATTATTTTATCTCTGATTGCAGCGTGACACAATGATTTCATCCCTCTGTGCTATAAAAGCAGAGGCCATGGTAGTGCCAGCAAGTTGCAAAACTTTGCCCTGTGGTTACTGTTACAACAACCAATTTATGTGGGCGAACATCAATAAATAACTGGAATATTTTAAATAAAGTATAATCTTTGTGTAATACGCTGCAGAATATTCAGTCTTTCTAGAATGGTTTTCTTTTCTTTTTTTTTTCTCCCCAATATAATAAAATTGATGACTGATTATGTTTTCTGGAGCCAAATATGGATACCCAATCATTCAGCTGCCTTTCTCATACTGGAATATGAGCAAGAGCTTACATACTGCAGTTAAACTTTAGTTAAGCAAGAGCTGATAAAAATTTAATCACAGAAAAGTTAAATCAAGCTATGAAATTTTAATGAAGAGGTCCTTACAAAGCAGAAAGAGAAAATGCTTATTATGTAGGGTTTCCATTAGGCCCCGCAATTCTTATTTCATCAGTAAAATCAAATTTTTCAGAATATAATATTGAGAAAAATAATAGCATATAAATCACGTAGTACTACTCCCAACCTAAAAGCCAAAGCAATTGCTAAAAACTAATTAAAACATGCATCTAATTCTATTATTTTCTGAGCTATTTAAAAAAATAATTTTTCCCACTGCTGCCAAATGCAATCTGATCAAAACAAATGGAAAACAAGCATTTGCAAAAGGGGCATGCTAATTAGCACTATAAAATGACACAAAGTGCAAAGTAGTTAAGTTTGAAGCAATTATTGGGAAAAGTACACAACAAAACTAAACAAGGGGTGTTAATAAGTATCTAAATACCAGCCAGATGCAGTTGTTCCAGCAGAAATGGTTTTTTTACTTTGGATTTACAGCATTTTCTCCTTAGTATTTAATTTCCAATGAATTTAAGTACAATATTTAACGTTCTTTCAGATTTCTGTCTAAAATATCTGTTTTTGCACTCACAGAATGTAAGCTAAGGCTTGATTAGAGAAATTGGGAAATTTTTTCCTAGTCATTTCCTGGAGAAGCACGTTGTCAAGTTTAAATGGAACTAACATGTACCCTTTCCAGTCAACTGAAGACTAATACAGCTATTTAAAACATAACCAATCTCCTCAAACAATTAAACACTTAATTAGACATATGTGCACAGTTGCCCTCTCCTACAAAAAGCTCACTTGACTGTAACACATTTAGGATTTTTACTGCAATCCAAATCCACACACCAGCAGTGAAAAGACTCCTCAAGGCGATGATGCTGAAATTTCACACGTGCTTGAATTCCTTCCCTTTTGCCCCAATATCTAGTTTGAAAATGGAACTTCTGCTGCAAGCAGCTAGCAGATGCAGCATTTCACCAAAATATCTTATTTTAAAAAAACAAAGTGACTATTAAAGACTTTTACCTGGGTCACTGTAGCACAAAGGTGTGTATGTTCACATATTTACTAAACATTCAAAGCATTATGGTGCATATGTCAGTAAAATCTTGTAATGCTTTTTCCCCCAGGTCTTCTCTGTAGATTATACAGTTTTAACTTTTACAGAGATATTTTTTCTCTGCTGTCTTCTCCTATTAGATAAAAGCAGTATTTGAAATAACCTCTTTTTTTTTAAGTAACTCTCCCATCTGAAGTTGCACACCACACTGTTTAGTTCACCACAAATTTAGTACTGAAACTGAAAAACCAGTAAAACCTCTGTTTTACCACCTTTGAATCAGGTGATATCCTTACTGTAATAAAAGCAGCATGCAAAAATCAGGAGTTTGTAACAGAAGGTGCTACAGGAATGTGAACACGGCCATGGGAAAAAAATCTAACTTCTCAAAAAGGAAGATATATTCTAATTTACCTAAGAACTGCAAAACAGAACTGTACGTATTTTATGTACACTATTTGCCAAGTTTTTTTTTGTTCACTCATAGTCAAACCATCTCTTTCGAACATGAAGAACAAATATCAGGAAAAAATATACAAAGTCAAGAAATAATGACAGGTTTTGCTAAGTCTGTCACATCCCTTGGCCCTGGGCAGGTCCACAGCACCTCTGCAATTCTCTCATTTGGCAGAGGTTCAGGTTTGAATGGTTTGAATATTTAGCATCTGGAAGACAGGTAATATTTTTCACAGCTGTTCCCACCTTGTTTCCACAGTCACAAGGTTGATAATCAAAAACTTTTGTTGAGTTTGAGTGCCCAGCTCTGTGCATAAGCAGAAAAACATATTCAGTGCTGAATGTGTGTGGTGTCTAATGTCGCAGGCAACCAAAAAATTGAATTGTGACATCCACTTTTTTATGGCACTCAGCAAAGAAATGGTTTCTCACAACCAGTGTCCTTCTGGGTGAATCTGTTAAAGTAGATTCACTGTATCCTACTCTTTCAAAAAGAGACCACCTCACATTGACAGAATAATTTCCTCAGTTCAATAATCACAGAAATAAAACACTGGCAATGTATTTTCACATTGTCCCCTAAGATGACAGAAGTATCTACACTGAACACTTCAGGAGAAATAAATTCACAATCCAAAGACACTCTAAGACTGTAAGATGACCTAGGAGCCATTTTTAAACCTCTGTACCTTTAGGTCATGATAAAAACAAAGCTGCTAGTGAATCTGAATCAGGATTTATTCCTTCTTGTAATTTTAAATAAGACAAAATAAAACTTTGTACTTGAAGACTCCTGAAAGCTCTTTTTTCAGAGCAGTGTTTTGGGTTCTGGTATGTTTATATCTGACAGCTTGGTTTGAAATAATATTTACTAATGAATGTTTTTACAATTGGCTCTATGAGAAACTCCCCTTCCTTCTATAAACACCACACTAAAGAGAGCAACAAAGACTGTGACAGAAATGTTTGTCCTCGTGGACAGTTCCCAATTCAATTTTTGGGTAGTAATGTGGGGCCAGGATCAGCCCCAAACAGGGAGTGATGGGGAAAAAGCAGTTTTTTTCATGTTTTCTGCACTTCTTTCAAGTTTTCTCCATCACCAAATTTTGTCTGAGTGTAACTTCACATTTCTGCTATGAAGGAAAGTGAAGACCCCCCCCTCAGGAGGTGAGAGGCTCCTCATTAACTTTAATGTTACCTTTGGCTTCTTCCCTCTTTCCATCCCTGCACATGGCAAACTTTCCAAGCCCACCAGGAAAACTTTTGTCGAGCTTTCAGATGTAAAGTCCCAAAAGCTGTCAGGAAAAACTGATTTGTGGAAGTCAACAAACAATATACATGCTGCTCCTAAGTAAAGGAGGGAGCTGTGCATCCCTTCCATTTCCAGCAAGTTTGGAATCCACTGAGAAGCTTCTACTGGCTTCCATAGCTGATTAAATTAAAATAGTGAGGGTTTTGCTTTAAGTAGAAATGGTGAATTTTTTCCCTGTCCACTGGTAGTGAAGAGGTGAAAAAAACCCCCACAATTTCTGCTTTCACATAAAAGAAAAGACAGGTAAAAGTCAGCTTATACATACAGTTTTGGTGGGGTTTTTTTCTGTTTGTTTGGGGGGGTTTTGTTGTTTTGCTTTTGGGTTTTTCATTTGTTTGTTTGTTTGTTTGTTTGTTTGGCAGCAGCTGGCCATTCACCCAGCACAAGTTTTCATCTGCTTAGCAAGGAAGGATGTCTGGTAAGGAAGCCTGGAAAACAACGGGATGAAAGTTTCTAAGGGATAAAGTCCTTTGGAAATCATGCTTCAGAAAATTGTGCTGCTGGTTTTGCCAGAACTGCAGCTCTTACTCTTTGCTGAAGGAGAATAAATTGGAGATGTAGCTCTAATCTCTCCCATTTCACGACACACAGACAGCAGCTGTTTCCTCTCTCACAATTAAATGTGAGCTCAAAAATTATCTTTTTTTCCCCCTAAAATGCCTTGACACCAGAGGTGGCATCATGGAGGACCCCAAGTCCTGGAGGGTTGCTAGTCTCTTGAATAAATTCAAACATCACAATAATGCTGAAGAAAGTTATTTTCACCTTATTTTCAACATTAAATCACAAGCAAACCATCCTTAGGAGAGTTTCTTGCTTCAGGGTCCTTGAGGCACACAGAGTAACCTCCAGCAAGGAACAGGGAAAAGTGGAGAAGATAATCCTAACAGAATCTCATACACTTGCCATAATCTTCTTAGATTCAAACACTACCTTTGTTTTTAAGTTAATTACGTATTTTTTTACATATCACTTACAAAATATGTAAAATATATATGACATAATAATACAATATTAAATAATCAGTTGCATTTAATCATCACACTGTGCAACACCAATGTCCCATCAAGTTCTCTTGGCCTCTTCTGTCACTTCAAGCCCTTTTAACTACAATAAAAAAGAGTGAGGTGCTGCCTGTAATTCTCTATATTCACCTTTGCACGGCACTGAGTAGAGGTCTCTTGCTTTCTGCACGTGTGTTTTAGACCTCCTGAGATAATTTGTGCCTCTCATCACAAGAAAACTCCTTTTTTTCTGCCTGGAGCCCCAGACTAGAGCAGGTTCATGTGAAAGATCTGCCAAGGGGTGCTCAGGTGAGCAACTCCCAGCAATTTCCTGCTGGTGACAAGATCTGGAGCCTGGGACGCCTTTTTTGAACCGAACCGTAAGAAACTTCAAGTGATGCTGATCTTTTCTGTGAATGCACAGGAAATCCAGCAATATTCCACTAAATTGCACAGGATTCATGCAATGATGGATAACCTGCCAATGCTCATGGGAGGGGGGACCTGGCAATCTTTAAAAAAGCCTCTTTCAGCCCAAACCACGCTCTGATTATTAGAAAAACGTCAGAAGTTCCCATCTTAAAACAAACCCTGTGCTGAAGTTATGTGTTTTGTACAGGAAAAACTGATGTTAACTCAGTTATTCCTTTAATTTTGAATTCATCTATCTGCTCTGCTCACATAAATGTCATGAAATAAAAGCATTTAAACCTTATAAATTGTATAAACTTTGACTAAGGAGAAGCATTACACTGCCCAGCTTTAAGTGTGACAGAAATGCCACCCTTATTTTGTATTACCTGCACAGAGACTGGAAAAATGGGGAGAAAACAAAAAAAAAAACCCAAACTAATTTGCCTCTAGACCAACTCTACACAAAGAATATATATATACATATATAAATATATACATATATGTGTGTATATATATATTTGTATATATATATGTGTACATATACACATATATATATGTGAAAAAAAAAATATATGTATACATAAAATATCATATACCCACATTCTTTATGTGTATGATTTATAGAAAAAGGTACACTGGTAGTACATAATACATTAATTATTAAAATACTAAATTCTACATTTGCATACACCTATAATACCTACGCCAGTGTCTTTATATCCACACATATTTGTTATACACATAATAAACTCGTGTAGAAGCACAGATATTCTGTTCCAGATGTACTTACCTATTATTCACATGTTTTATTTATTTATGTAGCTATGAATAAATTTAAAAATACGTATTTAGACGTTAAGTTGTACTACACAAACGTCTGTATTCTTAAAAATTACATATGCTGCAAACAGATAAACTGTCATAGACGTAAAATAAAGGTAATTTATAGATATGCATATATATTTTTCATATATACGCATATATCTATATAATCTTATATATATATTTATGCATATGCAAAATGTAGTTTTATACATAATTTTATACATAATAGTAGTTAGTTTAATATATAATCCATAGTTTTCATGAGTAAATGGGCCCGGGCCACTGATCACACCCCTGAAAAGCAGCGCACTGCTCTACAAGCATGACGTCACATAACGCCGCCGTGACGTCACGGAGCCCGTAAAATGACGTCATGAGCCTGTGAGAGACACGCACAGCACCTGCCCGACCTCGCACCGGCTGCCGCGGCCCGCACAGACACAAACCGGGCCTTTCCTCGTCACCAAACCCCTCACGCAAACCCGCCGCGCGCTACTCCCAGCAAAGCCCTGGGGCAGCTCCGCTCCCGCGGCTTATAGCGTGAGCGACCTCTGGGGGCACCGCCCGGGCCGGAGGCGCCGCTGGGGACGGTGCAGGGCCGCGGAGAGGCCGCGGAGCGGGCAGGGCCGGGCAGGCCCCGCGCTTACCATCGCGCTGCGCTCCGCCACATCACCTTCCGGCCGCCGCCACGGGCGGAAGCGCGCACCGCGCGCCCTCAGCGCTCTGGCAGAGGGCACGGCCGCGATTGGCTGGCGGCACAGCGAGGCGTCGCGATTGGCCGATGCTGCCAGAGGGAGGCGGGACGAACG
>VWZP01006297.1:397810-409886 GCA_013396995.1 Dicaeum eximium | reverse complement strand
GGCTTTTTGTTTTGTTTGGATTTTTCTGTTTTTTGCAGAATAACCTTTGATGCTGGGAGAGCTCAGTACAGTGAGTTCTGTGGAAGAACTCCACAGTGATGACTTTGTGTTTAGGTGCCCGAGTGTTGCTGTCGTAGCAAACACCTGAAGTTTTATGAGGAACCTGTTCCTCCTTATAAACGAGGTTTTAAGAGCATCACCCCTTCCCCGAGGTGGTGGCTTGATTTTGGGGTGTGTGTCATTGTCTCTTTCAGCAAAAAATTCATGCTTGTCTGCTGAGTGCAGGACAGATTCTGCTTTTTCCTTTGGTGAGGGGGAAACAGATTTTTTTTCTCTGTAAAACGACGTTTTGAGTTAACATTTGACATACTTTGTGCAGCTGCTGTGGGAGGGGGGGGGTTGATGTACATGTACAAAATGCATTTACCCCACGGAACTGAGGCAGTGATTTACTGAAGCAGAGCACTTTAGGCTGAGTGAAACCTACACAAAGCTTTTTATGTCTTCCACAGAGCAAATTCCTTAGCAGTAGTAAATTGGGTCACTGTAACTGACAGATCTCTGTGAAACTGTGGTTTCAGATTCATCATCACCAAAATTCACCTGGGATGCTACCAGCGTGAGCAGGGTAGAGTTTGAGGTGGGTTCTGTCGTGCAGCTGTTTTTTCTTATCCCGTGGAGTTCAGGCGCTGTGTTGATTCTGGATTTGTTCTGATTTTTTCTCTAGATTGTTTAATGACTATAAAGGTTCATTCAATTTCAGATGTATCCATCTAGCAGGTAGTCATCATCATGCTGTGTGCTCATTTTCTCACAACATGCTCATACATCTTATTCCTGTTACTGAATTATGTTCACTGGATTGTTTTCTTTCCATCACATGTCAAGGTTTTGGATTAAAAAAAAATAGTGCAGAAAGACAGTTATAAAAATACCCTTATTATCTAAGATAACTTCACTTTGGAGTGTTTGAATGATGTTACATTAAAGTATGTTTGTAAAGAAAAATAAGTTGTTGGTGTAATCACTGACCAGTACAGCCTCAGATGATCAACATGGCTGAACACTTTAAAGGCAATAATACTTTAGAACTTTTTTTTATGTGTGTCTGAGATAGAAAGCAAAAACTGTGTTGGTTTGCCTGCTTGGACTCACTTCTGGATGCTCAATGGGAATTAGAAACTCAAATTGAAGATATTCTGTAAGGTCCAGGGAGACTCCAGGTGTCAGGCCTTGTTCATGCCATAGCCAAGCCTGCTTTCAGGTGATCATCTAGCTTCCTCTAGTATGGTTTTATTTGCAAACATGTCCTTTTATGGTAGATTTCTTAAATTTTTTTGCTATTTTGATAGTTTCTGGCAAGCTCTCACCCATTGCAGATTCTTGCAAAAAATACTCTTTATTTACCCTAGACATTCAATTTCCAAGTGAAGTTTCCAACAGTCTCAGCTATTCAAAAGTGAATTTTTACTGATCATGTGCTGCATTGAAATTATTTCGGGTGAATAATTTTCTGTGGTGGGAAGAACACCATTGAAAGATTTTGTGGGACCCTTGGTGGCATAATTTAAAATATTGGTGCACCTAGCCTGGAAGTGTCTTCTGGGAGACAGCTGTGATAGGCATGGGATACTGGCTGGAATATCAGCTTTCAGGTGGTGGTGTTCCAGTTTCTTTGTACTTTTTTTTTCCCATCTAATTAATATCTTGTCATGGAAAAGCAGCTCCAAGGAGCTGGGACAGCTTGGTTGGTGTTGTCTGCAGGAATGGGCTGGGTAGGCACACTCCTTTGGTGAAAATCAAAAAAATAAATAATGAGTTTAAACAACTACATTGATCCACATAGCAATATCCAGATATTTAAATTAAAACTTAAGGATGAATACTGGCCTTTTTTTCTTGCTGTTAGATGTTTTAAGAGGATTGTTTATGGTCATTGCTGTGTTTCCTGGTGTTGAGAAAATTTTAGTGGTGAAAGGCTTACATACTGTTCAGTTGAGTAGTAGAGCACACCAAGGAATTTGTGTCTATAATGAAAGGTAAAAAAGGTTTCACTTTGAGGCTGTTTACAGATGCAGGAAGAATTATCACAAACCAATGACCATGGCATGTGGAAACCTTGGTTTTTATATTCTCTGTGTTTTACCTTTCATCAGGAGGAGGAGGGGGATTGGAGGAGATGGTTTTAAAAATATCACAGGTGTGTGATGGAGGTGACAGGTACATCTGTATGGATAAGTTTCTGTGCTTAACACATCTGTGTGTGTATATGAGGTGGAAAAAACATTTGAAAATAAACTATAAATGCCATCATTGGAGGCTTTTTTGAGGAATGCTGGTTTGAGTGACTGGCAAAAAGCTGATTACTGCTTTTCTTTTCTTTGGGTTCTACATGGTGCCAACATCTGTTCTTCCCACTATCTTCAAACACAGGCATGAATGCTTATAAACTAATTTGCATTTTTGCTACTGCTACAGATTTGCTCTGCTCTCTGTCTGGAGTAGAGAGGCGGTGGAACACGAGGGGTGTGCATTTTGCAGGCAGACCTGTCGTGGGTAG
Organism: Dicaeum eximium; assembly: GCA_013396995.1. Lineage (NCBI taxonomy): Eukaryota > Metazoa > Chordata > Aves > Passeriformes > Dicaeidae > Dicaeum > Dicaeum eximium. Next base: position 407,326 of record VWZP01006297.1, on the reverse strand, counting down.
ATGTTCTGTGTGCTGACAGTGGTACTTAGAGTGTGGTATTTTGTTTGCTAACGCTGTTTTGAAGAAAAAAACCCAAAAAACCAAAAAAACACCCACCCAAGAACCAAAAACAACAACCAAAAAACAAACCCCACCTACATTTAGGTTTGGCTCCTCTTTCTCTTCATTTCTCTGCCTCTGCCTGTCACCTGCCAGAAGTGCACATGATATTCTTTGTAGTAGGATGGATCACAGTAGCTGTGAAATGCTTGGAGTTTGCCGCTGTTCTGAGCAGGAATGAGCCTTGTTCTTCATGTCAGGGGTGCTTTAGCCTGGTGTTTTAACCAGACATTTGATAGAAAGTTACTGCACAAGGTGATGTTTGGTGGCGAGTGTTACTGCAGCAGTGGGAATTCCTGCACCTTAGAATTTCTGCTTTTTGTGGCAGATTTCGTGTGCATACAACTGATGGGCTGATGCAAAGGGCATTCCATCATTTAGCAAGGTTCTCCAGATTGTAAAAACACCCAAGGTGTGGTGGTCCTGCTTTAGGAACAGTGATCCTGTGCCTGACACCGGTGACCTCAGTGCCTTTCCTGACATAGGCAATCCCTGCTGCTGGTGTGCACCATCACTGGATGTCTTACAATGCTCTGTTTTGACCAAAACCCACCAATTTCAGTACAGATGAGATAATTTAAGGTGGTTTTTTCTATACTGCTTGTTGGCTTCATTAAAGCATTGTAGCAAATATTCCAGCTATGTGCTCGTGGGTGTGCCATGGGCCTTGCAGGGTCACTTGCTGTTTTGTCTCAATGCCTGTTTCTGATGTCCTCGTTATCTTGCAGTGCCACTTGAGGATGAGAAATTTTAATCCCTAACTCTTGTCACCTAGGGCTTAGCAGGAGGTGGAGAATGTTTTTCAGGGGTTATGTTAGAGCTCGGGAGCCCCAGATGAAAAAGTAGCACACGTCCTTGGGTAAGTGGAACCACCCACAGCTGAGGGTGAGATTTTCAAGGACTCAAAACCATTATCTGATGCTTCAAGGTTAGTAGGATGCAGCTGTGATTTCTGCACTGTTACATTTGGCAGAAACACAGTATAGTGCTTGCTGATGTTGTGGGGAACACAAAAAATCATGTGCATAAATTCTGAACCAACATCACTAAATAACTGAGATTCCAATTCAGACAGCTGTTATAAAATAACATCAAGTGGTCCTTGAAATTATTTATTTTTCCGCCAAAAAAGAGTATTTTCTCTAGTTGTACCCCTCACTTGAGCTATGTCCCTTTCCTGGGTTAGGAAACAATGGCCTTCATCTCCTGCTCTTTGTAATCAGTGTCTTGTGGGTCTTAGTCTTCCCCACATCCTTTGCCTCTGTATATGAGATGGAAAAAAAGGGAAAGCTGGCAAAAACCTCCTGTGAATTTGAAGATTTTTCATAGAACATAGTATCAGATAGTATCAATGGTAAGGACTGGTGTCTAAGATATATTAAGGCACAAAAGACTAGCTGAATTGTGTATGGTGCCACGTTGACACAAGCTAAGGTGAAATTTAGGAGATAATTACTGAACAAATTACTGTTGTTTGCTAATCTAACACAGTCAAATCTGATCAACACAAAAGAACATGTCTTACAGGAAAAGTTCCAAGTTGGGAAAAAAAATATCATTAAGTGTGTGCCTTGAGCAAGGGCCCGTGGTGCTACTGCTTTCTAAGGTGTACTGGTGTTTCACAAAACATTTTTTGATTAAATTGTCCAAACTTGCAAAGCTTAGAAAAGCAGTGGAATATTTCTGCATCTGCTGTGGTGCTGTTAGGTGGCTTTTCTGGGAAGGGGTGTCCTTCAGCAGAGCAGACAGCTAGAGCACAGATTGTAAAATAAACAGGAAAAAAAGGGAGACTGATCTGATGTGACTTTCAAGAGTGCAGAGACTGAGAACTTTTGTGGCCTTGACCTAGACATCAGCCAAATTGCTTGCTGTCTCGGGACAGAAAAATTAATGCAGCCAGAGGAAGAGTGAGGCTATATATCCTATTACAAGCTACATTTGTTGGGGTTTTTTGTGTGTGTGTTTTTGATTTTTTTTTAATAAATGATTCAAATTATTATGAAAGGGATTGTTTGTTTACAGGTCTACAAAGGGGTCTTAGAGGCCACCCTTTTCAGCACAGAAGCTGGACAGGAAAGAGAGAGCCTGAGGCTTTCCAAATGCTGTCAGCTGTGTCAGGCTTGGGGTGAAACCTCACAAAATCCTGGGGAGAGATTTGTGCTGGCTGAGCCAAGCAGGCAAGCATCAGACTCTGTTGTGGAGGCTTATATTAAATTACTGCAGCTGAGAAAATGAACTTTTAATTTTCAGAGTCCAGCATGAAGCAGCCACAGAGCAGGAGATGGGGCAGAAATGTTAATTTCTCTGAAAGCTGACATGGAGGGTAATTGTTTTGGGAAGCAACAGGCAGGGAACTAGCATTCTTGTGGGTCTTGGAAATACACTACTTGAGTAATGTTTTGTGATCTCCTGAAGGCAGTACTAGAGAGAAGGGTTCTCTTCCCCGTGCCTTGGTCACAGAAGTATATAGATTAAAAATGTGCCTTATATTTTATAGCTTTTTTACTCTTGTGTATTGCAGGGATTTGTTTTATTAACCCTGACTATCCTAAAACCAGATCTTTTTTTTCCTTTAAGTGAAGAGGTAGAGGAGGAGTTTTTTTAGTATGTAGTCTTAATTTGAGGTTCGTGTTTTGAGTTTGATACTTTTGATGGTGAAAAATAAATAAGGGCATTTCTAGCACTAAAAGAGGGAAATGCAGTGGCAGGTTCTTTATCTAAAACTGCACTGGAACAGGTTGTTGGAGCTGTGGAGAGGTGACTCCTGTGCTCAAAGGCTGTTTTTTTATGCTCATGTACCTGCATTATTTCAGGGCCATTGTGTTTGCTCTCTGCTCTGTTTCAAGTACTGATGTGCTGCTGCAGTTGGGAGCCAGAAAAATGAAGGTGCTGCTCCCCAGTATAAACTGAGGGTTGTTTTTAAAATATTTATCCCTTCTGTGCTGTTTTTGTGCCCCACTCCCCATTTTTTATGTCGTCATTAACTTACCTGGGAGAGCAACAATTTACATCCTTAACAGGGCACCCTGAGACCTCCGTGCTGCTTCACATCTCTGCTTTGCTGTAATTCGAGTGTTAAGATCTCCGACTTGTGTCTGACTGGTTCAGTGCCAAAGCATTTTTGTGCTGTGTTTTGCTAATGAGTACTTAATTGCCCTCTCAGCTCCAGTCCCAGTGGCATTTTTGCACTGGTGTGTCCCTGCTGTGCCCTCATCTCAGCCTGCAGATTTCTTTTCATGCCTATGCAGGCATTCTTTAGGAGCTGTAAGGGAACACTAATACTGAAAAGCTGTTTTCCTGGAGGAGACCCCCTGCTTGGCATCAAGTGTCATATGTAAGGGTTAAATTTTTGAGTAGGGTTTTGTTGTTCTATTTTTTTTTTTCCGAGTCCATAGTAAGAACCAAAAAAAAAAAAAAAAAAAAAAAAAAAAAAAAAAACAAAAAAAAAAAAACCCAAATGAATGAAAGCGTGAAAGAGTCATGAAAGTTCCTTAGAGCAGTGAGCTGATGAGTCTTGAGAGGCTTTATTTTTTTTAATGTACAAAACTTGTGATGTTAAAAGTACAAGTGACTCCTGTGAAGCTCTTTGTGCCCTTTTTCCTTTCCAAATGTGTTTTGTAGATGTGATGCTGACTGTGCACAAACCAGTAGATTTGTAAGTGCTGGCTGAGGGTGTGGAGTATGAATTTTTGGTGGAGCTGTGTCCTTATTTATTTTATCTATTTTTCCCTTTTTTTTTTCTTTTTTTTTAACAAGTCTGCTTGTTTGCTCAGAGCTTGGTGAGATCTTGGTGGGATTTGTGTCCCTGTCCCCTCCTTGCTAAAATACTGGCACAATTCATGATAGGGACTGGTGCTTCTGCCCTGCTTTGGTTTGTCAGATGTGGATTATCACAAAGCCTGAGCTAAACCCGTGCTGAACCTGTGCCCATGTGTGAGAACAGCTGAAATTGGTGCTCAGTCTTTTTGCCTCATCTTCAAACTCAGCCTAATCCATCAGCAGAGTAATTAATGTTCAATGCCAAGTAATAAACATAGCTGGATAAAGAGCTGCAAAATTGAAATTTAGCTCCATTGAAAGTGAACGTCTCAGTTCCTTGTGAATGTCTTGTGAATTATTTTTCTGTGAGGGTCAGGTAAAGCAAAATTAATTACAATTTTAAAATTAATAAATTTGAGCTGTGTGAGCTCTTTGTTTTCAGGGAGTTTAGTGTTTCAGTTTCTAATAGATAAATAGCATATGGAAAGAAAAAACATAATAAAACCTTGGTTAAGTGAAGACTGGGTAATGCAGGAATTTTCTTCAAAGAAAATGCCTCAGGAAACTGTTTAGTAAGATAAAGCAATTTGGAGCCTAGGCCTATTTTTTATTATTAATTTGACAGGGACGGGAAATTAAAATAATCCATCTCTTTGAAAAGTCTTGGATGTAGAGGTGGGAGGAGAGAAAGATATGTAAGCCTTCATATTTATACCTGCCCTTGTCCTACTGAAGTGGCAACATTTGGTGAAACTTGTTTTTCCAGGTTACTGGGCTCAATTTTTCAAAGCTCCTCAGAAAATACTACGTACAGAATTACATCCATCCATATGTACCTGACACTGATTTCTTTGTTTCATTTATCTTTGTTTCAGACTGGGTGCTCTTGCCTGTGGATCTCTTGTGGATTCAATAGTACTGAATTTATTTGACTTTAAAATTTAAAAGGGAAAAAAGAGGGAAAAAATAGCAAAAAAAAAAAAAAAAAGGTGGAATTTAGTGGAATCAATTGCTCCGTGATGTTAAGTTGTTAAGTCAGACTTTTAGAGAAACACATTGGACTGAGTGGAATTGTGTAGGTCTGTGTGGGGACTAAAAAGTAGAAAACAAAAGAAATCTGTGCGACAGATTTGTGTTGAATATCCTGATAATATTTAATCCTAAAGAAGGCAGTGTTTTGGAAAACAGATGATACCTCAGTCAGACTATGTTGTTATCCAAATATACATCAAAAAGACATATGTATTGGGGTATTTTTGGAAGGACAACGGGTGATTAAAACATGCTGCTTTTTTTGCTTTTTTTCCTCCCCCTAAAAGTTTCCTCAACTTTACTGTCCTCAAATGGATGATACTAAGGTAGTGAAAACTGCAGAGATGCTTTTAAAAGTATGACTAAGAGACTTGGAATTCCCAAATCTTTGTTCTTACTGACTGTATACATTGCACTCAAAGGTTCTGTCTGGCACAACTTCCTTTTTCTGTATTTTATCTGCAAAACATACAGCAATTTTAGTGCTGTCTTTTCAGAGAAATTATGTGGAAAATTATATATATTTGAAAGATTTGTCTTTTTTTTTTTTTTTCATTTTTTGAGGAAGAAGTGAATTCTTTTTGTTAATAAATATCCTGTGGTTTTCAAGCAAAGGCACTGTGCCACCACTGGCTTTGGTAGGACCTTGGAAAGCCAGGGTGTCCTGCTGCCAAGTTGGAGTTATAAAGTGTTTGTTGGGACTTGCATCTTCCAGAAGCAGCAGAGAAAGGGAGTCTGGGTCTCTGAGACACGCCTTGCTGACTTTTCATCCCAGATCTGTCCTCTGGGGGTTGGGCTGGTTGTTGCCTTTGATCTTTGCTCCCTTCCATATGCACTTTTTAGTAAAACTTCACTACTAAAATTCACTTTTTCCTGAGGAAACATGACAGTTGCATGACTTAATTTTATTTTTTTATTTTATTTTTTGCAGGTTTATAATATTCAGTTAGTGTAAGCTGGCTTATCCGTGCATCTTGGAAAGGGAGGATTTGTCTGTTATATCTGGGAAGAATTGATACAAAAAGGGTGAGAAAGAAGTGTCTGACCCTTTTATAAATCTGTCTGCATACTCCCTTAGTTGCTAGTATATACTAGTATAATTGCTCACTTTGGTGTTTATTTTAATGCACCTTTTTTTCTAACCTTATTATAACTTAATGTAGATGGTTGTAAGTGAGCTGGCAAGGCTGGATGCCTGCAGTGGGTAGTGGGTTAGGCCTGAGACTTCAAGGGGATGAAAGACACCAGGGTGGGCTTTGCCTCCAGGCTACCATTAAGATCAAGGCTTGTTAGTAAGATTCCTACTATAAAGGTTGTTGACTGTCTGCTTCCTTCTGTTTCTCCTCATTTTTCAGCTGGTGACTGTAGTAAATAAGCCTGACAAGGGCTGTTCCTTATCGTGGATTCCAGATCTTCTGTGGCAAATCTTCCATATCCTATTGTCCCATGGAGCCTGACAAGCTCAGAACTAATTTGTTTTTGGTTTTTTGGTTTGGGGTTTTTTTTTTTTTTTTTTGGGGGGGGGGCACACAATTGCACAAAAAGCATGTGCATGTTTCCAATTGTTCTGTGGCTGCCATGAAGCAGTGGGAAGGCAGCAGTGCAAATGTGAGCCATGTGAGCCTCGACTCTGCGGCTGGGCCCATGATCTCTTGAGCACTTTGAATTTCTTAAATGGCCCACTTACCCCTCTGCACAAAGTTAGAAAATCATTCAGTCTCTTCTTCATATCCTAGTGCTAATTTTTAGTTCAGTTTTTTTTTAATCTCCAAGACAAAGTTGCATTATTGGTGAAATTGTAACCTGTGTGCTTTTAATACAGAGCGAAGTTAAACAAAAGGGCAACTAAATATTACTTAGCATGCATGTAATACAGAACTGTTTTAACCTCCTAAATTGCATTAGGGAACAAAGCTCGTTCTAATTTTTTCTCTTCCTTGGCTTTCAGATTTATCTCTAAGTTCCTCATGAAGGTTATTATTGAATCATTCTTCAATGTCAAAGAAGTATTGTGGCCAGAGGAGTGGGAGGATTATTGTGAGATGAGACAGGAAAGATGCTGTGCTATTTTTCTTCATGTTCGTTGGCCCAGTCATGTACTCCGAAAAAGAAATGAGAAAAGAGGAAGTCCCTATTGGATCAGTAGTAGTTCTAAGATTAATGGAGTGAGAGTTGAGGTTTTTGTCAGGTATTTTAATGTTCTTACTCCTGGAGTTAATGGAATTTTAAATTAACACGAGAGAATATCAATTTGTATGAAATATATCACTGGAAATATGCATAAATATAGGCATTATCTTATTTCCTTCTGTTAGAAAATGTGGTAATAGCTAGTTTTAATCTTTAAAAGCAATCTTGAGCTTTTCTTGACTGGTTTAAATCTCCAATTATCCACTTATGAGTCCATGTAGCATCTCCTGAATAGTACCTCTTCTCTGATTATGAATTTACTATTAACTTCCTTCTGATTATTAGGTTATGGTCTGTAGTTTGGGCAGTGTCAGAAGGAACCAAACTGCAGACTTTAATAGCAGTGTGTGGCCTTCTATTCTGAGCTCCCTGTGGATAGCTCCCATTTTTCCTCAGCAAAAAAGCACTTAGGTTAATTGCTCCATTTCAAAGACATAGTGGCTCTTTCTGGTCTGTAAGTAGCCTTCCAAGCAGAGCTGCCGAGCTTTGAACACCTGCAGCCCAACCAATTTGGGGAAAAAAAAAAAAAGCCATTAGTCTGCATGGGGAAAAAAAACATGAACTGCTGAAGTTCAGAATATTATCAATGATGCTGTGTTGGAGCAGCCTGAAAGATTTGGCTTTTGGTCTATGCCTGGTGCTATCCAAAACAACATATAAAATTCTTTGTGGGCCCGTTTTAAGAGTGTCTTGTTAATTCAGAAGGGCCTGTGTGCGCTGTTTGTTCCGAGGGCAGAGGCACCAGCCAGCAGCCGATTCCTCCTCAGAGGGAAGCATTCCCTAATGTGATCACAGGAGCCAAAGACCATGGGGACAAAGTGCTAAAGAGAAACAGCTCAATCCCTGACTGTTCAAAGGCCTCAATAAAGCCTCTGATTTACACATTTGGGGTGGGACTCTGCTGTCCCCACCTGCAGGCTGGCCCCGGGGCCCTGGCGTGCAGAGGTGCTGGTGCTGTGCCCCCCAGGGATGGATCACTGCCTTTCTGTGGCCTCAGTCCCAAAGCTTCTCCCCAGTTTTGCTTTGTCATAACGCAGGGAAGGAAGAAAGAACCCTGAAGAGTGTCACTTCGAGCCAGGTCTTATGAGCTCTCAGCGACCCCTTCATACCCGGAATAGCCCAGCTACCTGGATGGCTTTAACATGATCAGGATGGCTCTTGTGGCAGTGTTTGAAACAGAAAAGGGTTTAATAAGAAACAAAATAACAAACTCTTTACAGAGAAACGCCGTGCCAGGGCAAGAGATGCTTATTCCTGCTAAGCGCCCCACAAAAGCCATCAAATCTTTTGTTCTGTCCCTTTTCTACCTAATGGCCCAGGTGGGACTTTTTGGCTCTGGTCCAATTGAACGGCCCCAAGTTTGAGGTGAAGGACAAAGGGTCCTATGAGGTGTCTCTGTACCGAATTCGGAGAGAAGTTTCTGGGGTTTTTGCCTTTTTTAGGAGACAAAGGGTACCTGGAAATTCTCTTGTAATTTGGTCACCCTGTCAACAGGAGGCACACTGCTACAGAACCCACTGCTCTCGTTTTACGGAGGTGGTGAATGGGAAGAGCCCACAGGGGCTGGATGCTGAATGGCACTTGAGGGTGCTCCTCTGGTCTGATGGACTCAGAGGGGATTTTTAGGCTGCCACAATGAGAGGCTGGTTCCAGTAATTTGGGTGGCAATCATAATACAAAAGTCTGCTTTTATGCCATGATTTTATTTTACTTTGTTTTAACAAGCTTCACCAACAGCTGGACTGTTGAATAGTGACCCTCCAAAAATTCAGGGGGCTGTTTTAACCTGTCTGACCATTAATACAGTTCTACCTTTCCACCCCAAAGATGTGAAAGTGAAAATAAGTCTCAAGGTTTCACCTCTCCTTTATATTTGTGTCTTTCTTCCATAATGAAATTTTTATCTGGAGGAAATATTTGATGTGTAAAGGGTCACTTAAGCTTCACACATTGTAGGCCGATGAGGTGATGAATTTAGTGAGCAGGTGGGTGCATTGGGGCAGGTTGGGTACGAGGAGATTGTTTTATTTCACCTCTTGAAATACAGAGCAATACATCTTATTTTGGAAATATAGTCCTGTACGTCTGTTATTAGATTATAAGATTTGCCTTTAGAGTGAATGAAATGCATGCAGTCACCTTACAGTGAATGAATAAGGAATAGGTCCTCATTTATTGTCTGTATTTTTAATTTTAGTGGTAACTGCTTGTTTTTAAATAAGTGGGAATTCCTTTGATATTTTTTTCTGTACTCATGCTTGAACTGTGTGTGGTTTCTCCATTTACTGGACACTGCTCTCAGCTCTGTGACAGAGTTGTGTTCTCAGAACATAAAAGGGATAAGGGGAAAACATATTTGGATTTTTAGTTTGTTGTTGTAATTGTTTTGGTTTTGAAAAAGCAGTAAGGTACAATATTACTGTTTGCAGTGATTTT